>CM068837.1:37152606-37597606 GCA_028554795.2 Sinohyriopsis cumingii
TACACTGGGCATGCTTTTTTACAGAGGCAGAGTATGCATTTACATGGGAAAGGAAATTGTTCCTATGAAGATGGAAAGTGGTTACAACTCAAATGTATGGCTAGGCTTCTTGGCTGGATCAAGACTATTTTTCTTACTTCAGAAAAAAGTGGAAAATGGTTAATACCATACTGTATAAATATGAAACTTTATTATAGTAAAACCTTCCATTTAAAGTAAATTCAATTGTTAGTGTATACTGAAACATTTCATGGAGTGCTTATCCATGAATTGGGAATTAACGACAGTGACGTTGTATCTATGCATTAACTACTAAAGGACACCCTTTTTTGCAGAGGCAGAATATGCATTTCAACTGAAAAAGAAAATTGTTCCTCTGAAGATGGAAAAAGGTTACCAACCAGATGGATGGCTAGGCTTCTTTATTGGAGCAAAACTTTTTTTTGACTTCAGTGGAAAGTATCCTTTTGAAGAGAAGATTGCAGGGCTCATTCGTGAGATTGCTATCTGCTATGGAGATGAAGATGCAAAACCAAAAGTTGTACCCATTAAAAGCTAACGTGTAAGTAGAAAATTGAAAACTATGATTCTTCTATTCTTCCCTTGATACAAGATTTTATTGCAGTTATATTTAGTAAAGTAGTGTTTGTACTTACATATATGCCAAGTACTTAAATGTTACTGCATTTGTATGGGAAAATGTGAACAAGTTTTTGGGACGTAAATACTGCACGACCTTGGGATTGCAGTATATCCATCCAACAAAACAAGTTCATATTTTCCCATACAAATGCCATAACCTTTTTATTATATGCACATTTTCTTATTCTACCTAATGCTTAATTGTATTAGCAAAAAGCACTACAAGAAACAAAGTAACTGAATCTATTCCATATTTCAAACTAAATACACAAGCGCAGATTCGTCATTACACAACAACAACATTATTACTGGGCATATAACTCCGTCCAGATAAATTTGAACTTAGTCGTGCACTCGACATAACTTACAAAAGAACTGGCATGTCTGGTTAAAATTGAAATTTGGAGTCATATTGTGAATGAATGCGCATTGCAACAACTTTCATTTGATCTGGAATAAATTTTTGTATTTTTTTTAATTGCACAAAATTTAATGATTATGGACTGTATTTATATGTGACAATTCCACATGAAATACATCTGATTGAAGAAGCGAGGGAGAAGCAAGTTGACATCTGCAAATGGTTTCTGTTTCTGTCATTGAATGTTTGAAATCATAATGTGGGAAAAATATGAAGTCTTTCAATTGCAATTATAAAAAAGATGCTTTAGAATTTAATGCTGTTTTCATTTTGAGTTCAGTAATGAGAATATAATTGCACTTATATTCGAAATTACAATACAGTTTCAAAATGTGTAATCCAGATTGAGAACCTATGATATGGCTCATGTAATTCGGATTTGCAGAACTAAGAAAGTACATTTTGAGGAAATTCAGGATGTAAAACTAAATATATTTTTTGCCATTCATATTACACCTATCCCTCGATAACTCACACACAACGGGGTCCACAAACATAGACTGCACTATAAGTGAGGTGCGAGTTACCAAGGAACCTCCAAAAATTAAAAAAAATCTCTTTGACATCGAGAAAACTGGGGGGGGGGCAGGGCATTAGGGAACTGGGATTTTTAATGACTGAGTCCTCATTTTACAATCACGTTGATAGTAATTTTTAATGGTGCGCTTTTTCTAATGAAGTTGTTCGTTATTCTGTTTAAATAACATTTTTTCCCCCTCAAAATATCCAACATATGAAAGATCATTCCAACTGGTTTGAACAACCATCGCGTGTACGTGAAAAATCTGTGTATTACGTTACTGTCTTTTGTTTTTTTGATGAGTCTGGTTCCCATAGTGGTATTTAATAGTATCTTGCCAAATCGGTAGTCCACATCTTGGGAACTAGACTAACTGTTGATACACCACCAAACAAGATTTCTTTTTTATCTTCAAAAACTTGCAACATTTATTTCGTGACACGTCTACGTCAAAACTCAATTTTTTTTTGTTCAGTTAGTACAATGTTAATGTCGTGATTTCATTGGAAGTAATAATGAAAGTTGTTATCATTCCTGAGGATATCTCTAAATGCCAGTTCAAGAATTCTCTGAAACTTGCTTGCCCACAATGGTTCATATCTGTGAAATCCAGCTCTTTATTTTATGAAGTATTCTTTTCACTTTGCTGCCTTGTTATCTTTGATCATAGTTATGAAAGAGTCAGTTGATTTAAGGTAGTTTCTGTTACATACACAATAACATTTATTACAGTGTCCGATTGATCAAATGAAGTGAGTTCACTCGACATACAACCGAGGCTGCTAGATTTTAAGTTAGTCTGATGTTTCTGTCTTTTAACTTTTCTTTTATTCCACCTCCTTTTCTTTTTATTCAAAAGACATAATTAACATGATAATATAAAGGAAGCCAGCTTTTAATTTAGTGCAACAATACAACAAATACTTCTGCAAGTCAGTTATCAAAACACGGTCAGCACTTAATTAGGTTCTCAGAGAAACGCTCGTGGACATGGCTGTTACAATAGATTGACGCATTTTACGTTTAATTACAAAAGGACACATTGCACTTATGACGATTACACTTAAAAGGAACTAAAAGATGGAACTAGAACACAAATTTCATTTGATAAAATAATTATTTAATTTGTATTTATTTATTAAAGTAATGTACTGCTCGGCGTAAGTGACATTTTCATTGATCGAAAATTCCTTACATATCGTTAATTGCAGTGTACTAGGAATGTTGTTTGGAAAGAAAATGTAAACAATTGTATGAGTTATTTTAAAATTGATATTTTGTAGTGTTGATTAAAATTTCCAGGTCCTATCTACTCTTTTCAACAATAAAACGAGCGATACATCAAAGCTTACATTACCAATTTTGATCGCACGTTTTTTCAAGTTCAACAAAAGGGATAATTTTTTGGGTATTTTGGGTTTACAAAATGGAATCCATGCCTGATACTGCGTTATAAGCGGGTTTGTGAGTTATCAGGGCACGAGTTATCGAGGGAGTGGTGTACCAGCTAAAGAAGACAGTTTATGCCTTCTCACTTGTATGCTATTTATAAGGACTCTTTCTGGCATCTACTGTATAGCTAGCCTAATCCAAAAGATTGTATCAAAAAAGTTAGCATGGAATGTGCCAAAGCAGCTGGTTTGTGGTAGTCCATGAAACATCTGCCTTACTTCATTCAGAAACAAATTTAATAACCAAAACATAAAGTGCCTACTATGCGAGTGTACATGATTTATTTACAAATCAAAAGTGCTTATGTCTGCATCCATTGTTTGTTTACAATAAAAAGTAGTTCATTTATGCACGTGAATGCAATATGAAGGTGTGCAGTATCGTAAGATACTGAACGATTCCAACAATGTAAAGCTAACGGAGAAACAATGAGCATATAATAAAATTTTATACTGCACAGATGCAGATCTGCTGTTGTATAATATACCAGCAGATCTAGATCTGTGCATTTTGTTAGAAGTAATCAGAACAAACAACATAGTCTTGATCTGCACTATGCTACAGCAGATCAGGATCTTTGTTGTTTCTTGTTTGACTTGGCTTATAAGCGAGTTCATATGGTACACTAGTCACTCATTGTATATAGGATTCAGCAGAAGTCCTGTAGTCAGTATTATACTTGCTACTTTAAGGATGAGCTATGACAGATAATGTATATTTGTGTCTTTGTTCATTTCTTGTCCATCCATCCATCTGTCTATTTATGTTATCCTTGTAACCTGAATTCCACTTATGTGGATTGTGGAAGGGTGATCATATTTGGCATGATGCTTAAGATGGATGGGTAGATAATAGGAAAGCTTTCTGAAACCAGATGCAGCTTTCTAGCAGAGGTTATATTTCATTGGTAATATGAAGTCCTTCTTTGTAACCAGAATTCCCTCTACATCACCTGAAGGGTGATTATATTTGGTATGATGTTTTAGGAGGAGGACTACAACTTAGGTTGCAAATGAATGCCATTTGTAGTTATTATTATTAATGTTATTTTATTATTATTATTATTATTATTATTATAATTATATGTATAGTTTACTGCTATTTATATGTCTTATTATCCACATGCTTTAACAGTACATATTGCCATAATGTATTGTTATCATACTTCAGTTGTAATCATATGCTTGATGGTATCAAAATGTTCCTTCACCTTAAAAAAATTTGGTTAATTTTTAGTTGTAATGGTCATAGTCCAGAAGAACTTATGGCATTTTCTTTTTTCTGTCTATCCATTAGTACAAGTTTGTTATGGTGATGCTTTGACATGCAATATGGCCACAACAGTGGGCATCTGGAAATTTTTGTGTTGGTACATCTTGCGAATCAATAGTCATATTAGTTGGTACTTTTTGCGAATCAATAGTCATATCAACATGGGGTTTCACTAAAAGGCTTTTATGACATCTACTTGGTTGTAAAGGAAAATGGTGTGGCTCTGTCATCTTGTGTGATCCAGATCTGTATTTCATATTGGAGACAGGAGTACATCAAGGAACCAGTCTACCTTTACAGGATTACCTCAGATGTTTTAAACTCAACATTTATCATGCATTCTGAAGCCTTTGAATAGTTAGCATTTTCTAAAAATGGCATCTAAAAGCAGTTACAAATGATAAAACAAAAAGCCTTTTAAAAAGTTTAAACAATCTGCTCATAAGCATAAAAGAACTTTCATATTCTTGAGGGTAAAACCAGGAAAGGCAACAAATACATTTATTGGACATCACATGTATATTTGAATATGTTTCATGGTGGGAAGGATGATAGACATTACCACTTAAGATTAAAAATACACCCAAAGATTATGTCAAGTTGGGAGAACAAGTAAGGCTTTCAGCATTATGGGATTTGGAATTGCAGTTTCCTAAACTGTGCTGGAGTAAGTAAGATTTAAGTGTACCTAACTAAAAACTGGTCTAATTTGTGGACTAATATTGACTGTCTTGCTGAGAAAGTTTTTTTAGGGTTGACCGGTGTAACAGCTTAAAGGATGCAAAAATAATTGACTATGGTCATTGAGAACAATAGTTGCTTTATGTGCAAGAAGAGTGTGGGTTTGAATCTTGGTGTTGGCCCCTATGTTCACTGCTATGATGTATCCCACAGCAAAGTACTTTCGTTGTCTCAGCACAATGTAACCTTTATAATGTGTTGATTTTTTTTACCAATGCCACCACCAAAGCCTCTCTGAAAGGAACACAAACTTGAAAAGAATATGGGTAGAAACAACGCTAACTCTAGATTTTGTAATACTGTTTCTGTGTATCTACCATGCCAAGCATTTAGTTTGAAAAGCTCTTGTTCTTTATTTCCCATGAAAAGTCATGATTCTCTATTCTCTACCTTTTACCAATTTTACCAATTTAAAGCTGACATGCATGATTATCACACCTGCTTTTTCCAAACAGTTTTTGATGCAGGAACCCAGGCCTTATTATAGAATAATATAATCTATATTGGGGTTTGCATGAAGACAAAGAAATCCCAGTCATAAGTTTACATTGCTTGTCTGCAGAACCTGGTAGGGAGACAAATAATATACCCCACAACTGTGATTTCCTTGTGTTGGTGAAAACACTGATATAGATTATTTTTCTCACTTGTTACCAAATAATAAAAAACACTGTATTTTTGCAATAATATTAACCACTACGGTACTAGTCAGCTACTGTTATTACTTCTCACTGTATATAAAGGGAAAAAAGATCAAAAAAATATGTCATTTGCTATATTTGTGTAAATACCACACATTAATATGAAAATCTTACTAACTGCAGTTGATTGATCTGTTGACTCTATGTACACAAGTTAAATGCATGAGAAAATAAAAAAATAACAGCATTAGATATTATTACTGTATTATCACATTTAGTCAGTGGATGTTATATGCAAATAACGATTCATAACTAATTGTGGATAACTTTTAAGTTTCATGAGTTTTGGAAAATATTCTATGTTAGGCAATGCTACAATACAATACTAAACCAGGTTCAGTTCTTAAAAGTGTGTATTGACTTTCTTGGAAATTATATTTTCTTTACTGGAAATATGGCAAGTGTTGCTATTTCTAGTGCATTGATACACTACATGGAAATTTCTTGTGGAATAGCTTGTGGACTGGTAAATGAACCACTTTGAATGGTAAGTCCAGAAGTTTTCATTTGCAATTGCATTATTATGGTTGGTTCAACTGGGACTGATTGGGGATGTTAGAAAAATATGAAGAAACCAGTTTGACATAAAACATTTCTGGTTATTGTCATCTTTGCTTTTTGCTCTTGAGAGTTTGTATTTTTATAGCCCATAGTGTGTATTGTCTGTGTGTCTGGAAGAGTGTTTTGTCATAGTTCATTCCACTCAGCATCGCAAGCTTTATCCTATCTGTAGCTTGGTAAATTTTCAGGTCAGCATCAGTAAATGTAGCTAAAAGTACCTAATTCATTTCACACAAAAGATTTAAAATGAAGTAAATACTTTTATCTTTATTTAATTATGCTGCCATGAAGAAGAACTGAGTTACAAATAGGACAAATTCACCATGCTGTGTAGAACAAACTATAGTTTCTAGCATAATACCAAATAGCTCAACATCCTGTCCATGTGTTTGGGTGTCTCTCTGAAAATGTTTTGTAAGGTATGCTATCAAAGTTGGAGAGACCTTAGGTTGCTTTATGACTTTCTTTTTGTTATATATCTGTTGTTGTTATTTGATTTTATTATAACACCGTCAAGCACAGCAGAAGATACAAGGGGTTTCTTCTTTTTAAAAGTAGTTCCTAGCAAATGGAAAACCATGACTGAGATGATCTGATTGAGACAACCAGAATGAGATAAAAAAAAACTAAAGTTAGAAAAATACTTAGATTTATCTGTTGCATTAGTGAGAAAAAAGTGTACAATGATGGCACCCATGCCTTGTCAATTTTGCTCTGCATATGTGTCACCAACACTTATTTGAATTACGGTTTGGCATCGTATGCAAGATCTTGAAAATGTCTTCACCACCAAGGAAAAAGAAATGTATTGCTCAAAAAATGAAGTTTAATTTGGAATTAATCAAAAATTGGGTGTGCATTCTGCCATTAAACATTGATATAAATCATGCTTTTTGCACACATTGTGCCACAAATTGTAGTATTGGGCATGGTGGCAGAGATGATGTGAGGAAGCATGTCGGTTGCAAAAAAACACGTAGAAAGTGGGAAGATTAAGAATTCGCAGATTTCAGCTCTGGAATATTTTAAGCCATCGGCGGAAGACCTGCAAGCTACCAATGCTGAAGCATTATTTGTGAGTTTTCTTGTTGAACACAATTTACTTTATCAGCTGGAGACCATGCTAAACATTTGTTCCGACAAATGTTCCTGAACTCGAAGAACCAAAAGTGCTGCAGCTCCTGTGCATTCCTCTCAGCAACAGTGACAGCGAAAGAGTATTTTCTCTAGTGAGGAAAATTAAGACAGACTTTAGGGCCTCCTTAATTGCAGAAAATTTGTCAGCAATTTTAGTCACCAAGATCAACCAGCAGGCAAGAAGTCTGAATTGTTTAGAAAACAAATTTTACGATCAAGCAGTTGAGGAAGTTCAAGTCTGCCACAGTATCATGTCTTGATAAATAACCACAGGAACAAGTGAAGTTTATAAATACTATAATATATAGAAATGCAGATATATTTCTGCATATATGTAGTGTTTTAGTTTTATATTGCAATCTTGATATAGTGTAGTATTGATGGTCATAGTAGATGGAGTGATTGTCATGGTATTTTTCACTAATTCATGTCCAAATTCACTAATTTGTATCCCTGTTTTCACTAATTGCTAGCCTGGAAGCTTGGCAGCTATGTAGCTTACACAATGAAAATGTTTGAGTTCAAAAATATTATTATAATAATTGTTAAAATATCTTTCTAGTTTTTAAATCTTCCATTTCAGGCCCCTGAATTCTTGCCCCGTTGTTTGCCAAAGAATTTGGTCATCAATAGTTTGCTGACTATGGCCATGTTTATTGCAGTTCTAGAACACTTGTCTATAGGATACCAAAAGCAAACAGTCTGTTGTTTTCTCACGTTTTATTTCATTGGATGTAAAATAATTAGTAGCAGTATTTTTTGGTCACATTTTAATACTCATATTCAAGTGATTACAGTAATCTTTCTACAGTCACATCACTTGATTTAGATTCTCTCGATTTCAGGGTATCACTTTTTGATCACAAAGCAAAGCAGTTTTGTCTAATGACTAATGATATATGTCCATCTGTCTATCTGTTTTATGGTGTCAACACTCAGGCCAGAGTTTACATTGAGAGGTTCCCATTTTTGTCCTTTTATATAACACTATATCTTATAGATTGGCTTGACATGGCATGAAAATGTTTCCTCAAGAGTATTACAGCCATCAGTGAAAATTAGTCACTGAATATATTTCAGTGTTCATGGTTTTATACCTTGCTCACTTTCTCGTGGGTAATGTTTGTTTTTAGGTCATTGTCTCAGAGACTATTTCTTGTGGAGTCAAATGACTTGGTATGCAATTATTTCATGAGTATCACTTGAATAAGAGCTACATACCTCAAGCAAAATTAGGTCACTGTGTGTTATATTTCCTGGCACAGTTACTTTTGTATTTAACACAGTTTCTCAGACTTTGTTGCCTGCAAAGTCCTGTAATTTGCTATGTAGATGCTTTATGAAATGTACTGCAGTATTCAGTCTAAACAATGTCACAGAGGCCTATTTTTTTGCTTTATTGATATGTGTTAACATTTGCATTTAGCTTAGTTTACTAGATGGAGCTAATGCAGTGATATAACTTCATAATATGATGATAAGATCTTCTACACCATTTAAACAAATCAGTGTTTTTGTAATCCATCCATTATATCATTGGCTGTGTTGTATTGTTGTATCTGTTGTATATATTTGCATAATGAATGCATGTTTATGATACTCCGGTCAAAGTCATTAATGCTGAGAGCCATTTGTGGTATCAAAATTTCTTTGTTGGTCCAAAAGTTAATTATTAATGCATTGTTGATTTTTATTTGTATTATTATTGATCAATTATGTCCCCAAAAAGGCGTTTTGTAAATTCTTGTGCTAAAACATATTTTCCAGAAGTCATGATTTATTGTACTTTGTTTGGATGCATCATTAATGCTTTCAGAACACTGTTATATTTTGGACTTGTGATCTTTGGAATGTGCTTTAATAAAGGATATCATGAACAACTTGGAGCATACCCAGAATGACAGATATATTTTTAAGTGACATTTATTGATTATTATTTTCATATCTGCGGTAGGAGGACACACAGTTTGTATTGCTTGTGCATGGTATTAGGAAGAAAGTTGTACTAGGTTTTCAAGAAATGGCAATTTTTAAAAATGTTTTAACTGTTTACTTCATTAAATGTTGACTGATACTTTAGTGGAACATGGAATAACAAATGCATATTTTTTAAGACTTCAAGCTTTAGAATATCTTCCTTTTTATTGGTATTATCAAAGACAGATCCTTTATTTTATGAGATTAAAGTGTGTTTATTATGCAGAGAGCTACATTATGTTAACCATTCAATTTGTGTAGTCATTTAACAGTAACCTAATGCTATGTTTTGTATATAGTACATACTTTTGATATTGCCTTTTTCTCCATTACTACATATCAGGAATTTAATTGATGACTATGCTGCTCAACTATTTAACTTACATGCCGTTATATAATTATTCATTTTCTAAAACCATTCATTGCAATTTTCTTTCTTAAACATGTTGTCTTTCAAACTTTATATTCAAACTTTAAAAACCTTTTACTAGATAAAATACAAATGCAATTTAGAAAAAAAGTAGATATTTTAAAGCTTTCTGTGGTGGCCATTTAAAACTAATTTCATGGATGAGATTCTAATCCAGTTTATGAATTTCTCACATTATTATATAGGGTTTAATTGTTAACAATTATCATAAAAAAGAAAAAAACATAGCAAGGCATCTGTTGCTGCAGATCCTGCCTGCTTGTCCATGTTTGTCACATCATAGCAGCAATTTTGCAGTGGTAGTTGGACTTTCTAAGGGGAGGTGACTCTTTGTCCTTGTTTATTAATTCAGGCAAAAGTTCAAGCAGTCTCCAAAATCTTTTTATTATATTACTTATAAAAGTATGAACAACTCTCATTTTATTCATTTGATTCTAAACTAAATTTTGCCAACACATGTGCACACTTCACATATAAATTCAGACACTTGCAGATGCAGTTGGTTTGAACCCACCCATCCACCAGGGTAGCAGCATGTTATTCTTCTTGTGTGCAAACATATTTTATATTGATTTGATACATATTTTATATTGACTTGAAATAAATTTTATATTGTCTTGATACATATTTTATATTGACTTGAAATATATTTTATATTGACTTGAAATATATTTTATATTGACATGGTACATAATGTATATTGACCTTTTACATATTTTATATTGATTTGATACATATTTTATATTGACTTGAAATATATTTTATATTGACTTTTTACATATTTGATATTGACTTTTTACATATTTTATATTGACTTGATACATATTTTATATTGACTTGAAATATATTTTATTTTGACTTGGTACATATTGTATATTGACTTGTTACATATTTTACATTGACTTGCTTCATATTATATATTGACTTGTTACATATCTTACATTGACTTGATACATATTTTATAATAACGTGAAACATATTTCATATTGACTTGAAATTTCAATGCAGAATTCTTTTCTTTTAATTCTTGTTATACTTTTTCAGCTAAGAAAAGTTACTTTTGGTGCACATTTTATTCCAAATATACAATTTCTAAACAAATTTATAGTTTACAAATTATAATACACCTCTCCCTCGATAACTCATGCACAACAGGGTCCACAAACATAGACCGCACTATAATTGAGGTGTGAGTTACAGAGGGACCTCCAAAAATTGAAAAAAAATCGCTTTGACATCGAGAAAACTTGGGGGGGGGGCGCGGTATTAGGGAACTGGGCAGTTTAATGACTGATTCCTCATTTTACAATCATGTCAATAATAATTTTTAATAATGCGCTTTTTCTAATGAAGTTGTTCATTATTCTGTTTCAATAACATTTTTTTTTCTTCTCAAAATATCCAACATATGAAAGATCGTTCCACCTGGTTTGAAAAACATCACATGTGTGCAAAAAATCTGTGTATTACATCACTGCTTTTTGTTTTCTTGATGACTCTGGTTCCCGTAGTGGTATTTAATAGTATCTTGCCAAATTGGTAGTCCACAATTTGGGAACTAGACTAACTGTTGATACACCACCAAATTAGTTTCCTTTTTCTTTCAAAAACACGTGATATTTACTTCGTGACATGTCTACTTTGAAACTCAAATGAAGTGAGTTCACCTGACGTACAACCGAGACCGCTAGATTTAAAGGTAGTCCGATTTTTGTGCCTTTTAACTTTTCTTTTATTCCACCTCTTTTTTTTATTCAAAAAACATAATCAGCTTGATAATATAAAGGAGGCCAGCTTTTAATTCAGTGCAACAATACAACAAATATCGGCACTTAATTAGGTTCTCAGAGAAATGCTGGTGGACATAGCTGTTACAGTAGATTGATGCATTTTCCGTTTAATTACAAGAGGACACATTACACTTATGACGATTACACTTAAAAGGAACTAAAAGATGGAACTAGAACACAAATTTCAATTGATAAAAAAATTATTTAATTTGTATTTATTTATTAAAGTACTGCCTCTACTCGGCGTAAGTGACATTTTCATTGATCGAAATTTCCTTACATATTGTTAATTACGGTGTACTAGGAATGTCGTTTGGAAAGAAAATGTAAAAAAATTGTATGAGTTATTTTTAAATTTGATATTTCTTTGTGTGATTAAAATTTCCAGGTTCTGTCTACCATTTTCAGTGATAAAACGAGCGATACATCAAAGTTTCCATTACCAATTTTGATCGCGATTTTCTTCAAGTTCAACAAATAGGGATAAATTGGGGGGGGGGGTATTTTCGGGTTTAAAAAATGGGATCCACGCCTGACACTGCGTTATAAGCGGGTTTGCGAGTTATCGAGGGAGTGGTGTATATTGCAGTAAAAGATATTTTAAGTGAAAAGACAGTAGGAACCAGAGGCTTCATGTATTGTTAAATCTCGGTAGGATTACTTTAGTTCTATTTGCAACGCATATTAGCTTTATATCTGTCCAAAGTCATTTTTTTCGTTATCCATGTATTTGCCATAAGTTGGAATTGACTATGTTATAATGTCTTGGGCAGAGATGGAAATTAAATCAGTTGGGAAACATGTCATTTGCAAATTAATATTGTAGCACATCTTATATTCCTATTTATCAAAATGCTGAAAACAATGTACCCCAAAAATCAGAATGATCAAACACTTAGGGGAAGCTTTTGAAGTGGTTATGACTTTACCAGAAATCTTAAACTGCATTGGCTAAGTTATCCTTAAAAAATGCATTACAAGAGGTTTCTCAAAATATTCACCATGTAAAAAGCTGATGAAAAGTTTTATCTTTAAAATCTGCTAATGCTGAAGATTACAGTAAACCATTCACTTTCAGAGAAATACAAGTCTCTTCTTTTCAAGCTAATTACACTACAGCAGCACCAGGTGAAATCTGCTATCAGCATCTGAAGCAGCTCTCAATACCCTACTACACATGTTCACTAAAATTTGGGAAAACTGCCAAGTGTAATAACCTGCATTTAGGGAATGAGTTATGCATGCATGTATATGGTAAACACTATTCATACAAGCCACCCAATTCAGTCTGGATTTTTAAAAAAATTATAAATCAGTGCATTAGCAGTGAATTGCACAAATGAGTTGACATTACTATTTTCTAGGATCCTTTGTTTGTTTACTTGTCGATTAATAGTTAGCTGGTAAGGTCTACATGTTTTTGTGAAAATAGGGAGTATCATGCCGATGGCTGGCATCCTTGATAATTCGATTAATGACTATTTCTAGTTAACCGCTTAAGACTGTACAGTACATAATCAATGTGTTTATAGTCAATGATGTTTCATTTCATCGCATTTAAGTTTGTTTTTCCTCTTCTTTATTTTTTTACTACATATAAATTTGACTACCCTGTCATGCGGTCTACCTCGGCAATATTGTAAGAGTGCATAACATGGTTTCCAAACCATTGCTATGAGTGACAGACTAACACGAGATGTGCCGCAAAATACAAAACTGATTTTTTTCTTTTCTTTTTTTACTTAGGGCAATTAAATTGCAATGTAGTAATGTGTTAAATTTCCATCTGGTAATTTATATAAATAATCATTGTGAAAATTAACTAAATATACACATTCAGTACTAGCGCATGCTGGTTTGAATATTCCAACAAAAATTGTGGGTTTCGTGGGTTTTGCATGAAGTGTGGGTTTTGTGGGCATTGTGGATTTTGTGTGCTTTGTTGGTTGTGGGTTTTGTCAGGAGTATATGAGGCTTTGTGGGCTGTTTGAGAGAGTTTAGTCAGCTAGCAGCCATCAAACTAGGTACATCACAGTTATTGTTTTATTTATTTTTATTTTTTTGTTTTGTTTAGTTTGATATAGCTATGTAACTTTAGGCAATACTTTAGACAGTAAATATTTTTATAAAGTTTATTTAAGTACAAATCAATTTTTTTTAAAGTTATTTTTTAATATTTTGAATTCCTTTCTCTCTTCCAAATTATAAGCATTCTAGTCATTTCTAATTTATTTTACAAGCAAACTAGATATTGTTATATCATTTATTATTTGAAACTCAATTACATGTATATGGTCAAGTGAGTGTTGTCCTCACAGACCAATACTTTTATTTATTTATTTATTTTCTTTATTTAATTAGTTTTATGAAGCCAAAGACATACAGAGAAGTCTCTCTATATTACAAATATACAATTCCTTTTTCTTAAATTATAGGTCCAACAAAGTTCTTAGGGAAATAAAATGTCTAAGTCATTGTGAGTGTTTTCCTCACCGACTTGACATTCTAAATTCAATTCAACAGTACTTGATTATTCTAGCAATCTATAAAACATAAGTTATGTTTCTATTTTATAATGTATTAGTTGTCTAAGTCATTGTGAGTGTTTACCTCACTGACTTGACAACCAATTTACTTCCATCTATACCAATTCACTTCAAATAAGTATTACGCTATAGTTAAACTGTAAAGTCAAGCAATTGTTTTCCTTGCAGATTTTTACATTTCACAATTACAATCAAGTCATAGTTTATCTTCTGTAGTAAACTTTATTGCAACTAAATCCACATATGGTAACTCTAATATAATTTTTATTCATCAGAAGAAATAATATAATGAACTAATAGTATGGTACTAATGTGTACCCTGACAAGTTGCATGAAATTATCATATACCATACTGTACCTCCAAACAATGATAGTATTTTGGCTTAGTACAAAAACAACAAGACTGTCATGGTTATGAACTGACTTTATTCGCTGTTTCTTAATAAATGAATCATCTTGTGTTATGGTTGAAAAGAAATCAAGAGTTCAAGTTTACTCCATTCTCCCCCTCCTTAGTCAGCTGATAAGAAGCATACTCATCCCTGGTGCGATACTCCAAGATAGTATTATCAGGACCTAGCTCAGCCGTTACACAAGTTTCCATTGTAATAGCCAGACGTAATAGTGATATGAATACCTAAACTGGAAAAGAACCATATAGTCCCTTCCAACTATTGTCCCATATTACTAATAAACTGTATTTTCAAACCTTGGACCAAATGACAAATGATATACTCAGCTGGTATATTGAATCCAATGATATCATGCATTCGGTATATATTCATGTGCAGGAGGAGTTCAATTGGTTAATCTAGTTGGATAAGTTTTCTTGAAGAAAGAACATATATTTGGACCCTTGTTTGACAGCTGTCATAGGATATGTGTGTACCTATGGGTAGCACATTGTCAGTCACTCTCTTCAATACAAAAATTAGCAACATGGCGATATGTCATAATCCAAGCACTGATCTATTGCATGTAGATGACATTTTGATTTGCAGTAGACCCAAGATTGTGCATACTAGTGAACATCAACTAGAATATGTTTGAATACAGATCAGACATTGTGCAAAGGAAACAGGTTCAAATTTTCTAAATCTAAAATTGTACATTCTTCTCTCAATTACACCAAATTGATGATGACTCACAACTATTATTTGATGGTTCTTTCATTCCTATTGTGGAGTAGACCAAAATTTAAACTTTACTGTAAAATAAAATTTCTTTCTGCATATTAGATATATCAGGGACAACTGTTGAAAAGTTCAGGATTTAGTACAAGTTGGGGCAAGCAGATCTGGAACACACTGGACAGTCGTACTCTAACTATACGTGTCTTTCGTAAGTGATACTTGACTATGGATTGATTTTGCATAGATTAGTCTCTTCTTATCAAGCTAATGACACTTCAGGAGGACTGGACGATATCCACTATCAACTTATGAAACACTTGCCTGACACAGCTCTCAATACTCTACTAAATATGTTCATTAAAATTTGAGTAATTGTTGTTATAGGGTTTAACGCCATTTTTCAGCACAAGATAGGCTATACATGGCATTTAGTATTAATAGTGGAGGAAGAACCCAGGAAAACCCCAGAAAGAACCACCGGCAAGCTTTCTTACATACCCACATTGGCCGAACCTGAGACTCGAACCCATGCAGACAGAGGTGAGATGGCAGTGATCCATAACTGTGAGCGCTTTAGACCACTCGGCCACTCAGGGCCCCAAAATTCAAGTAAACTGTAATGGCAAGAAGCAACAGTGATACAAGTATCTAATCTGAAAAATGATGATACAGATCCTTCCAACTTTTGTCCCATCATTAATAACCTGTATTTTCAAAACCATCGACCAATGACAAACTCATCTATTGTCTTGAATCCAGTAAACTATTATATGGCAGTCAGTATAGATTTGTGTGCCAGAGGATCACAATCGACCATATAGTTGGACTTTAGCATCCATCAGAGAAGAATGAACATATATTTACACCCTTTCTGAAAATTAGCCTCAGGAGATATGTGTACCTGTTGACAGAACATTGTCAATATTTTCAGTAAAGATTAACGCATGGTGGTAGGTCATAGTTCTGGCATTGACAAATTATAAGTAGATGATTTTTTTCATTATCAATAGTTCCAAGAACATGCTTACTACTGTACATCAGGCACACTTTGAATACAGTTCAGAAATAGTTTTTTTTTTTTTAATGGCCTTTTTGTTTTTTTTTTGTTTAAGCATAAAATAACATTCCTTCTATATGTTAATGGCCTTTTTGTTATTGAGCTGACCAAAACTTTCATGCTAATTTTTTTTAGGCATAAAATAACATTCCTTCTATATGTTAGATATATCAGGGACAAATGTTGAAAAGCCCAGGGCTTAGTACAAGTTGGGGCAAGCATAAATTGGGGATTATACTGGTAGGACTTGCTCTGGTTATACAGATCATTAGTAAAAGATGATCTTGACTGCATGTGCTTGATCCAGTACACAATCACCCGACTTTGTGGATGACTTGTACTTAGATATGGAAGAGGCTTATTGCATTTTTTGGTGTCAAAAAGTCCAAGTCATGGTCATTGTAGCTCAGTGAAAAATGGGTTTCGCAGAATAATGTTTATTTTAAAGAAAGTATTTGACCAAATTGTGTGGATGGCTTGCACCCAGGGTAATAAAGAAGCCAATGGGTTCTTGGGTCTAAGGTCAGAGGTAAATCTCATACAATATTGGTTTCTGTACATTAGGTTCAAGACCACATACCTTGCCCAAGGTCTGAGTCAATAAGACTGATTGACCAGTAAATTTAAGTGTCAATAATGGCTTCTAGTGCCTATGTAGAGGACTGTCAAACACATTGAATTTAGATGAATGGTCTAAAGTGCTCTCCGTTACAGTTCACTGCCATCTCACCTCTGTCTGCGTGGGTTTGAGTCTAGGATTCGGCCAGTGTGGGTATGTGAGAAAGCTTTCCAGTAACTTCTCGTGGGTCGGTGGTTCTTCCCCAGGTTCTTCCTCCACCATTAATACTGGCCACCATGCATAGCCTATCATGTGCTGAAAAATGGCATTAAACCCCACAACGACAACAACAACATTAAATTTAGAGTTTGAAGTTTTGTTTTTCATATTTTGTGACTAATGTCCTTAAAATACGAAACTTAACTCTAGTTGTTACTTCTAATGAACATTAATTAACATATTCCTCATCCTCTTTTTCATCCAATGTTCTGTAAAAAAAAGGAATTTTGCCAACCTTATTACATGTAATAATAATATAAGTTGGTTTTTAAGACAGGAAAATAGTTGTAAAAATTGCGTTTTTAACCCTTTATAGAGAACACGCCTGTGATTAAGATATATTTATTAAGATATATTTTTGTATATGCAGAATATTTTTTGTTGTATTAATCACAGTTTGTTTGTAGTATTAAATCATGCTGCATTTTGATTATCACATTAGTTTTTGTTTTAAATATAATTTTATATTTTATTCTTTCCTCTAATAGGACTTTGAGATTATAGCACATGGATTAATTTTACACACTAATGTTCTGTTATTGTCTGTTCCTGAGAGAACTGCTCACTTCTAGTGTTTTATGGTCTATATGATGAAAGTGAGGGCACTATTTTCTACTAGATGGCACTGTAAGAGAGCAGTTCCCAAAGGAGAAGGCTGTTAGATTTAGCACATCCAATGAGATCACTTAACATTACCATGTGGTATGATCATCCACTTAAATTTGTATAATTGCTTTATCACGTATAACATTTTTTTTCAATTAGAAATGCATAAACTGTCTTTGTTTTGTTTTATTAATCTGATTTTAATAGCACTGTTACACATTACTGACTATATCATACTTATGAAATGGGAGCTAAGTGCCCTTCTTAAGGACACACAGGGGCATCTGACCAGGATTGATATGGATAAAAATCAAAATTGTGATCATTTGATTATATGGCCCATGATCTGTCAACTGACCAGGGTTGGCATGGACGAGAATCAAAATTGTGATCCTTGGATTATATGGCCCATGATCTGTCAACTGACCAGGATTGGCATGGATGAGAATCAAAATTGTGATCCTTGGATTATATGGCCCATGATCTGTCAACTGACCAGGGTTGGCATGGACAAGAATAAAAATTGTGATCCTTGGATTATATGGCCCATGATCTGTCAACTGACCAGGGTTGGCATGGATGAGAATCAAAATTGTGATCCTTGGATTATATGGCCCATGATCTGTCAATTGACCAGGGTTGGCAAGGAGAAGAATAAAAATTGTGATCCTTGGATTATATTGCCCATGATCTGTTAACTGACGAGGGTTGGCATGGATAAAAATCAAAATTGTGCTCCTTGGATTATAAGGACCATGATGTGTCAACTGACTAGGGTTGGCATGGATAAAAATCAAAATTGTGATCATTTGATTATATGACCCATGATCTGTCAACTAACCAGGGTTGGCATGGACGAGGATCAAAATTGTGATCCTTGGATTATATGGCCCATGATCTGTCAACTGACCAGGGTTGGCATGGATAAAAATCAAAATTGTGATCATTTGATTATATGACCCATGATCTGTCAACTAACCAGGGTTGGCATGGACGAGAATCAAAATTGTGATCCTTGGATTATATGGCCCATGATCTGTCAACTGACCAGGGTTGGCATGGATGAGAATCAAAATTGTGATCCTTGGATTATATGGCCCATGATCTGTCAACTGACCAGGGTTGGCATGGACGAGAATAAAAATTGTGATCCTTGGATTATATTGCCCATGATCTGTTAACTGACGAGGGTTGGCATGGATAAAAATCAAAATTGTGCTCCTTGGATTATAAGGACCATGATGTGTCAACTGACCAGGGTTGGCATGGATAAAAATCAAAAGTGTGATCCTTGGATTATATGGCCCATGATCTGTCAACTGACCAGGGTTGGCATGGATAAAAATCAAAATTGTGATCATTTGATTATATGACCCATGATCTGTCAACTAACCAGGGTTGGCATGGATGAGAATCAAAATTGTGATCCTTGGATTATATGGCCCATGATCTGTCAACTGACCAGGGTTGGCATGGACGAGAATAAAAATTGTGATCCTTGGATTATATTGCCCATGATCTGTTAACTGACGAGGGTTGGCATGGATAAAAATCAAAATTGTGCTCCTTGGATTATAAGGACCATGATGTGTCAACTGACCAGGGTTGGCATGGATAAAAATCAAAAGTGTGATCCTTGGATTATATGGCCCATGATCTGTCAACTGACCAGGGTTGGCATGGATAAAAATCAAAAGTGTGATCCTTGGATTATATGGCCCATGATCTGCCAGCTGACCAGGGTTGGCATGGATGAGAATCAAAATTGTGATCATTTGATTATATGACCCATGATCTGTCAACTGACCAGGGTAACATGGGTAAAAATCAAAATCGATAACATTTTTTTAATTGTTTTATTTGAAATGTTTGTTATCTACAATTCATCCGTGTTGAAGAATCTTGTTTTTTATTTTATATTTCCAATGTTTTGATTAAGAATCTAAAGACTACATTAACCTTGTGTTAATCACATACACAGCTTGGAATTTGTTTATAACATTTGAACCAATTTGCTCAGAACTATACATTTTTTACAGTAAAGAAAACAATAAGAAGTACACATTATATATATTTTTTCTGATCAGTATTCAATTACGATAAAAAATAATTTGTTTCTATGATAATTCATTTATGTTAATACATCATAATTTTTTAACCATCCATGAAAAAGTGATTGAAACACGAGTTATACACTCAAAGCAATTTGAGATTATGAGTTTTTAATACTTATAACAAAGTTCAAACAATCCTTACTTTATGGAATATTTGTAGATTAGTGCTTTTATAGAGGTTTGCATTTTTTAAAATCATTTTTATATAAAGACACACTGTAAATTTAAACTGTAGTGAGAAACGAAACCAGCAATCATGAATTAAAATATTATCATGGGATGAAACAGTAATGTTTATAAATCTGTATTTGGAAATTAGTATAAAGTTTTAATTACTGTGCAGAAGTATATATTGATATAGAACTGGAAAGCTATCTTGCTACAGACCTTGGAATAGCTAATTTTACAAGTGAGACAAAAACAGAATACATGTGAATTAATGCAAATATGATGAACACAAATCTGCGATTGCAAATCCAGGATAATGAATGATCGATAAAACTGGAATAGAGTTTAGATGCATTATCCTCAGTATATTTGAAAATCTTTAATTTTCATTCAGCCACTAAATTTACACATGCCAGTCCTGGATCAGTCTCTTTACTCTGTTATTTTCTCACTCATTACAAGCCTTGACATTATTCTTGAGGAGGGAGATGCAATGACTGCCATTGATGTAATGACATTGTCACTGGGACCTGTACCTGTATGAGGTTTATTTGTACAGAATGTAAAGATAATTAGATTTGATTATCTATACGTGTCTTTCGTAAGTGATACTTGACTATGGACGTGTAACTGCAAATTTTATGTGCCTGCAATAATTTGGTGCAGATTGAGCTCATCATTGTCTACAGTTACCATAATTTGTGGATGTCTTGTACATGGGGTAAGGAAGAACAAAATGCTAGCTATATGGCATAGCTTGTGTCATAAATACTCCTTATTTTTATATTCTACTGTTAATCCTGGTCGATGATTCATGTTTACATATTAAAATCTTTGTAGGGCTATCACCTTGTGTCATAAATACACATTTAGTTTGACATTTCCAGTGTTAATACTGATTGACATTTCATTATTTACATATTAAAATCTTTGTAGAGATGTCTTCTTTCAATAGAAAATAAAGTGATGTCTATTAAACTCTTTATTTCTTGTTTGCTTTTTGCTTGAGTGGTATCTCTTGACATAAATACAGTGATTTATATGTATCCATTTGATTCATTTCTTTATTTTTCCTGTTCATTTCTGGCTTCTTCCTTCCTTCGTTTCTTTCTTTCCACAAATTTGTTTGGAAAAATTATTTAAAACATAATTGGAACTAAATGTGTCCAGGATATGTTTTTTAAAAAAAATGTTTGTTTAGTTTTTTAAAGTTGTTCTAACTTAATCCCTGTAACTACAAGTGCACATATAATTGTTGCCCCCTGAATTTTATTATTCCTAATGCAGATCTGTATTGGATCACAAAAATAGGTACAGTCTATTTTCCTGCTGGTGCTAAAGCTGAGCCAGTTATTTTGTTTTGGTCTCATTACATCATAAAGTACTAAGACAATATCTACATGTAGTAAATATCCACTTGAAACTAATTTCAAATGCAACTGTATTATTTGCATTTACTGTTAATTATCTCCTCTTGTTGCAGTAGGACTTATTCTTACTACATAGTGCAAGATAAGGTGGATAATACATCACTTCCTCAATTAAAATTACTAGCACCATGTAAAAGGTCTGTGTGCTTCATTGTGATTCGAATGTATCATCATATGGTACATGAAGTGACCATGCTGTACATCACAAAACTGAATCAGTGCCTTACATCAATCCAATACAAAGTTTGGACTATGCAAACATCTAAACACATTCCATCAAGCTTTCATTTGTACTGAATGTAAATCTTAAATGTTACAGGATGCAAAATCTTAAATCTTGCATGCCAGTAATTTTTCAGATGTGCTGACTGCATTAAGTGGTAATAAAATTATAAGTATCATGTACTCCATTATAAGGCATTCTCACAGTAATATGGTATATTGCATTGCTTTTATCCACCTCATTATAATGAGATATCACTTTATCAAGACATGTCAGTCTCCTCACCTAACTACCCACATCATCTATCAGTCCATATCTCTTTATTTCTTTCCTATCTAGCTACCTACATATATGTAGATGTATATGTTATCACAGGCATTCACAAGCATCAGAATTGTTTAGAAATTTTCAAAATATTTGTTTAAGTAAACATTCATATTGCTGTATTTAAAACACTTAAATATAAGATTCTCAACAGAGATATCCAATACATTGTCAGAATAAAGTGAACCCTAATTAATAATGAAATGCAGACACAACATGGGTGTTAGAAACTCAGATATGTTATGAGCAGATGGAGGAAAAGTAATTAAAAAAAATAATGTTAAATATGATCAATTCAGTGGTAAATGTTTGGTAACATACTTGAACCAAGAACAGCAAGAACAAAATTCCCTATGTTTTCAGGTGTTATTGTCTTTTTAAATCAATCACTCCATTTTATATTAAAAGAGAGAATGCACATCATTTCAGTCCATGAACAATCTATTTAAGATAGTATGCTTAACTTTAATGCACATGCAAAAAGTTCAAACTTTAACTGAAACCTTACATGATATTTGGAACTGGAAATATTGAGTCATTAATCTGGATGCAGATAACTGAAAAGAAAAGGGATAATAGGGTCAAAGGTTATTGTTTGACTGAATATTTTGTATCAGAGAGGATTTCTTAAAATTTGCAAGTGTATATCAAAGTCATACCTCAAACCAATTTTTTTCTGAGTAATACTGCTTTTAATCATAATGTGGGAAAATGTCTTTGAATTTAAAATTATCCAAAAATAAAGAGGATTAAATATTGATTGCATGGGAATATCGCATTCATTTCATTTGGTGTTCAGTAAGGAGGATGTGATTTTGTTTGGAAATGTGGTCGAAATTAAAGTACTATCTTGCAGTGTGTTACCTGTGTAATTCTGATTAGCATCATTTACCAATACATTTTGAGGAAATTCAAGATGCATAAAGGTAAGTATATTTATTGTCATTGTTATTAACAGCAAAAATACAGCAATTTTTTGTTAATATTGTGTACCTGCATGCTCTTTGTTGGACAGACCCGAGCTATTGACATGACCTACAGGATTTATTTTGATACTAAAAGAAACCCCACTGTCTCATAAAAGTCAAATGGGAAAATTGCAAAGCAGCACGGTGTGGCAGCCCATTTTGCAATTGGAAATAAGACTTACTCATCTGAATGGCTTTACAGCTTTTTGGTTTTCTATCGAATCCCATCTTCTTCAGTTGCAGATTTTGATTTTAATGTTTGAACTGGCTTATAAAATAGAGGGTCACTGAGGGAGAACTGGCTTATAAAATGGAATGTCTCTGAGGGAGAACTGGCTTATAAAATGGAACGTCTCTGAGGGAGAACTGGCTTATAAAATGGAACGTCTCTGAGGGAGACGTGATGGTCCATGGCCTTGATATAATTTCTAACTATTTGTATAGATTCTTGAGATCAAGTGTCATAACCTGAACCATTTGTTTTGTGAATAGTTATGAACATTTCTTCTAAATAACTTTAAATTAGGGGCCCCGAGTGGTCTAAAGCGCTCTCCGTTACGGATCTCTGCCATCTCACCTCTGTCTGCGTAGGTTGAAGTCTCAGATTTGGCCAATGTGGGTATGTGAGAAAGCTTGCCAGTAGCTTCTTGTCGGTCGGTGATTCTTTCTGGGGAATTTCCAGGTTCTTCCTCCACCATTAATACTGGCTACCATGTATAGCCTATCGTGTGCTGAAAAATGGCATTAAACCCTACAACAACAACGACTGTTTAAATTATCAGAATGGTATTTTCAATACCAAGTGTCTAACGTTTGTTGTGGACATTGTTTATATCACGTTCATTCATTTGCTTGCTTGAAAGTTTCTTTTGTGCCTCGGTAAACTCATTGCCATGGTCAACTTTATTATGACTACCTTCAAATGGATGAGACGGCTTATTTAGTTCATTATGATACAAATTTAATCAATTAAATGCTCCAGTGTCTGCAACATGACTGTAATTTGTTTGATGGATCAAACCATTTCAACATTTACAATTACAATGCTGGTAATTAAGCATGTCGAATTTGCCTAGCAATAAATGTACAACTTAATTTTCCGAGTACTTTTTGTGTCATTAAAGCAATATTGAATAACTTGATATTAAGCTTATAGTTACCTGTATAAATCAGTCATGATTTCAGATTCAGCGATAAAAAAAAAACAATAGGCTCTAAAAGAATCAGAGGAAGGAAAACAAACAAAATCAATCTTATTTATAATTTTTTTTAGAAATATATTATTAAAATCATAATTGCTGCGGTGCATAGGTCAGATATGATGTGGAAATCTTTCAGTTACATACTATTTGATTTGTACAAATCATATATATATATATATATATATATATATATATATATATATATATATATATATATATATATATATATATATTCTTTCTGTGATATATTTTCTTGTGTGATATGAATAATGTATTTATCATACCTTGTTTTATATTGCGCTGATCAAAGGATGATGCAATTTGTGCCTTCAGCACACAACATATTCACTTTGAAATGTAAGCAACACGGTAATACCCATCGCAACAACAAAGAAAACATACTCTTATATTGCTTGTTTGTCTGAAGGTTGACATAAATCATTCAGTTTATATTATCCTTGCTTTTTTGTTTATTTCTTTTGATTTTGTTTTTTCTCTCAAGTTTTTTCTTACCGTCAGGATGTATAGAAATGTGTCTGCCATCGAGACTGTGAATAGCTGCGTACAGAGAAAAAAACATCATCCAGTAATGAGTCTCTGGTATCATTTCCCCATACTTGCTCATTCATGCACTTTGTAAACTAGCTCAAAATAATGGTCAGAACCATTAAGATAATGTAGCAAATTTTGAATATCCAAATTTTAATGCTGCGATTTCTAAAAGTATAGTGATATGGTTTGATATTTTGCTTTACGGTAGAAAAACACATGTATTTCATTTAATGTAAAAACAACTGGTTTCAATGAACTGCCCAAGGACAAACCACGGTATTTAACCCAGGCTGGTCCAAGGGTAGGATTCAAACTTGCACCCTTGTAGTCGCACAGTCTGCACGCTAACCACTTCGCCACCTAAACTCCTAAATATTTGTGGAAACCATGTGCAATATGAAGAAAGACTTGTAAAATTAAGTAGAATTATATAAATATTAAAAGAAAGTTATTTTTGTGGACATTGATTTTATTCTAAGTTACATACATTATAAGGAAAATTGATCAAAACTATCCAAATTTTAAAGTGGCAATAGTTGTGAACTAAATTACAAATTCAGCCCAATCTATACATGCATAAGAACACTGTAACGAGTATGCACTATTTGTCTTAACATTAACATATCTTTTCAACTTGTGATTGGCTCAAGCAAATGATATTTCATGCCTTTCCAAAAATACACAGAAACGCTTTAGAATTACAGATGTAAATGGAACATAGAAAACATCAATTTATTTTTAAAATTGAATTTTCATAAAACATTCCTCCATAACAATATGTAAGAACAGAAAAGCCAATTTCAGCATAAAATAACATTGGGTCTTTAATTTTAAAAAAGTGCCAAAAGAATGTTTACTGTGAATATTGTAAAAGATATCATTAAAAGGATTTCTTTGTCTATTCGCACGATGGCTGTATATTAAATTTTTAAAGACTATCTCAACGACGGGGGCCCCGAGTGGCTGAGTGATCTAAAGCGCTCTTCGTTACGGATCACTGCCATTTCACCTCTGTCTGCGGCGGTTCGAGTCTAAGATTCAGCCAATGTGGGTATGTGAGAAAGCTTGCCAGTAGCTTCCCGTGGGTCGGTGGTTCTTTCCGGGGTTTTCTCTGGTTCTTCCTCCACCATTAATACTGGCCGCAATGTATAGCCTATCATGTGCTGCAAAATGGCGTTAAACCCCACAACAACAACAACGTAAATCTCCACGGCGACCTCTGAAAATGTTAGGGACAAGTCCTAAATATTCCGAATGATTTGCCAATCATTGTATGTACACTTGGGTTTGTTTTATACGAAATGAAGAGTATGATGGCAGAATGGAGAGAGCCAAACATGCAATGAGAATGTTATAGGTTTGGAATCCAACTCTGCACACTCCACTCTACTAATTACCTAATATTCTTGTGTTTGTATTGAGTGACCATGAAATCAAAACGTGGTGATTCATTATACTTATACAACAATATGGCCATTTATGATATCACTGGTTTGCTGAGGTTTGGGCATTTCACTGTCCATTGCATAGCAGATTATGACAGAAGAGCGAGAACCATTCCTGTAAGTCACGCTATGTACCTTTACAATAAGATGACTTTATAACAGAAGCATTCGATACAAAAAGCCCATTTCATATAAAGTCTCTGGACAGTTGTTTTTGTTAATTTTCATTGTCAGCTAAAACAAATTGCAGAAAGTTGAGAATATTTTCTATAATAAAGGTACAAGAGTAAAACTAACAGATGAATGTTGTGGCAAGCATGCTTTTCATTTAATTGGGGGTATTCTTGTTATTTCTTTGTACAGCTGATCACAGGGGATTGTTACAAAGAAAATTAGTAATGTCCATCAATGGATAGAGCGCTTGGTCCAACTTATAACAATATAACAGGTATATTGTTGCAAATTGGACTCCAGTCATCTATCAGTCAATGCATAATCTCAATTTTATTTATAACGAGCCTCTGTTCAACTGATATATTTTTAGGACGGAACCAACAATTCTTTTTAACGATCATTCTTGACAGTAATGAGCTATTTTGAATATTTTCCTGTCACAAGGCGGTTCAAACAATCAGTATGGATGCATGTTTAAAGTTTACTGGTATTATAACAAATTGGCATGCTTATAATCACCCCTTAACCATCTTGAATGTGAGATATTTACCACAATCAGACACATAAAGATATATATGAAAAATGAGTAACTACATAAAATATTATCATTTGTGACATAGAAACATCGGTTAAAACTATTTTGAAAAACATCGGTCCTTTTCGCACATTATACCCACTACTTCAATCAATATTTCTTTTTATCAAACGAAACTATTTTATGTAGTAAATCATTTACTTAGCATTTAATAAATCATTTTTAATATACAGTGTTGCAAATAGTGCATTTTCGCGAAAAGGTACAGGCAGTGCTCTTTGAATAAGAGTAACATGCATTTTACTAAAAGGATACAAAGATTTAATTAATCAATTAGTGTTACATGTATATGGCATTCCAAAAGTAACTTAAGTGTATTTATTATTTACTTGTTGTGAAGTTGAATATAATATTACTTTAGCAGCAGAGGGGGCGAACAGACCACTTGTCTGAAACCTAATTTGCTTAAAATATAAGCTTCTTCTCAAATAAAAAAAATAAGGTCATTACGTATCTGACCGAGAGTTGTGTTTACATACCGGAGGTCCCCGCCCCCCTCTGCTGCTATCAATTAAAAATTATTATATTAATAAATGCCACCAGCCAAGGAATCTCATACTGCAAGGATAGCTCGAGAACGATTAGAAGCAATCAAAAAATTTCTTCCTGTTAGAGATTCATTCAGAAAAAATCTACAAGCGCAGCAAGAAGCACAAGTTGAGTACGAAGAAGACACTGAAAAGTTATTTAAACCCGTCACTGCGGTTACTGGAAAGGTTTTAACCGCAATCAAGGGAAAAAACTAAGGAGGAAGTAGATAAGGAAGGTGGAAAGGAAGAGGAAGGTCTTTTTCAAGTAACTGAAAAATAGCAAAAAGAACTAAACAAACAAAAAAACTTTTACGAGATCTTCCACCTGTCATAGCCAGGGAAATAGCTGCAGCTCAACTTGCACACGAAGAAATACCTGAATATGTTGATACAATTCGTACTGAAGTCGCCGACGTGAGAAAAAGAGAACTTGCATATGAACCAATAAGAGAGAATATTAATCTCATTGAAAAATTTAATGAAGACTTTGTCGAATATATTATAAATTCTAAAAAAGATGATTTACCGGCAAAAATACTCCTTGGTATGCAAAATAAATCTAAAATATTAAAACCCGGTCATGAAAAAGTGAACGATAATAATTTTAAGAAATGGGTATATCGTATATACAACATAAAACGAGTAAAACGTAATAACAACAAATTCGATATACTTGATGAAGAAGTAAAAAGACTTAATAAAGAGCAACGTTCTCGACTGCGGCAACGAGAACAACCTTCTCCATCGCAAGAGCCTTCCTATCAGCTTTCTCAAACTCAGCAAATATTGACGTCAGAATCTGAAAGTCTTAAAGAGCGACAAGAAAAAGCAAGAGCAATAAGGATACAGAAAGATAAAGAGAGAGAAGAATTAAGAAAACAAATGGAGGATGAAGATCTCAAATATGAAAGAGCTAAACAAAGAAGAAAATCGCTGTCTTCACCAGGTAATGAAAAAGATCCTGACGATGATCCTCCTGGCGCTACTGGAAGCGGTTTGGGGAGTGGTCTTATTGCCTGTCCTAACAGTATTCTTTCTGACGTAGAACGACTAGAAATACTAATTGGAGGAAAACGTGCAGGAAACAATTCTTCAGAAATAATCAATGAAATATCTGATATTTGTCGAAGATTATTTCAAGGCGGTATTATGGATCGCAGTATTTATCGTTCTTTTATTGATGAAATTGCCGATGATTATTACAGCGACTAAACAATTAATTAATTAGTATATAAAAATGATTATACACACTGCTCAACGTAGACCGATCATGGTCAGGGTAGTAAACTCACGACTGCCAAATCACAAAACAATTTAAGGAGATGGACTTGGTGATGTTGTTCAGGGTTTATTTAGAAGAATGGCTCCAAAAGCAATACCGATTACAAAACAATTAGGGATGAAGGCTATTGAGGCTGTTCATGATAAAATTCCTGGCGCTATTGGTAATCTTGCCAGTAAAGCGTTCTCGACTGTCAAGGACAGACTTGCTCGATTAGTACGAAGAAAACAGCAGCAACCAATAAAACTGGCCAGCACTGAAGTTATGCCCGCAAATGTCAGTAAAGTAATAAATCAAGACGCAAATCAAAAACTAGCGGAATTATCTGAAGAAGCAGAAAGAAATATAACAGCAAACGTAATAGCGGGAAGTGGTCTTTAGATCACCATTTGGAAAATTAGTAATTATAATAAAATGTTCAAGCGTATGTCTGACCCAGCATTTGACATGGATGCACCGGTCCTCAAAGATGAATCAGTACGTGATTATCAATTTTATTTCTATGACGCAAGACAACCAAATCAGCGTGGGAGAATCGAATTACAGGTTCAGGATACAAGTAGATATTTCTTGCCCACTGAGGCATTTGTTGAAGTAGAAGGTGAACTTGTAAAGGCGGATGATACTAACTACGGTGGCAATTTGCGAGTCGGTTTTGTCAATAATGGGATTATGGCATTGTTTAGTAGCGCCACATACATGATTGATGGAAGAAATATTGAATCGATTCAGAATGATGTTGATGTTGCTACAACAATAATTGGTCTAGCGAGATATTCTGATGATTACACAAGATCAGCCGGTCCAACAATGATGTTTGCTAAAGATATCACCGACAAAGCCGATCATATCAGGTATGCTAAAATACTAACACCACGAGCTACTGCAGTTGATCCTCAATCGGTTGTTGAACGAGATACAGTTTTTGCAGCGAGACCACCTGCTGAATTTGATATTATACGTGGTGATAATACTAGTTTCAACTTAGGTTTTGCGGCACGTCAAGCATCTTTATCAGGAAATAGTAAGAATTTTTCGTGCGCAATTCCATTGTCTAACATCTTTGGATTTTGCAGAAATGTTAGAAAGATCATCTTTGGAGCTAAACACACAGTTGTACTCGTAAGAAAAACTGATGATAATGATGCAATCTGGCGAGGTACTGGTGCTGCTGATGCTGGTAAAGTAAATATAACGAAGAATTCATTGTGGATGCCAGTAATGATTCCATCTATTACTGAAGAACAAAAATTACTCTCTTTTACGGATCAAGGTGGTAAATCATTGCTATCATGGTTAACAGTAACCACAGATGCTACTCAAAGTTCTATTATTGGTTTATTTACATGGAATATAGCATCACAGCAAGGTGTGTCTGCGCTGCGTCATATTTTTATTGCTCTTCAGGATAACAACCGGATCGGCAATATACTACGTTCACATATGATATTTAATAAACTCGGAGTTGATGAAGTTTCCTAGCGGATAAATGGACATCAAGAGCCAGCTGAAGATATATTGTTAAATTTTGGTCAAAATCACGTAGCGCGTGCATTTCATCGTTTGATGTCATTTATGGGACGTGATCAAAATGTGGATACTGGGCTGCAAATATCACAATTAGATTTTACAAACCTGTATCCGATTTATTACTTTTCGCTGGAGCATCTTGATTTATCTAAACAATCCGTCGTTGACATACACTTTCGAGCTCGTGTTGGAAACCTTCCTCCTGATATACCTGGTCCACCCCTTATTCGCGGCGCCTACAGAGCAATCGCTGTTATACTCAGTGACAAAACGATGTTACTTGAAGGTGGTAGTGGACGACTGAGGGTTATTGATGCACCAGTGGAAAATCTTTAATCACGTTATTAAACACAAGTATTATCATAAAATGCCATATCATCACGTTAGTGTTAGTCTGACTCCTGGTCAGATTAAAAACCTTCAATCAAATTCAGCAAAAACCTGCGGTATGAAATTATCACTAAAGCGAGATCAGATCACGGGCGGTCAAAATAAATTATCATTATCAGAACGTCAACATAAACATTTCAACAGCGCTAAACAATCAAAGACAGGCGTCAAACTTAATCTCTCTGCGGGTGCGGTTAAAGATTCAATTAAAACAGGCGGTATTTTTCCACTTCTCGCGGCTATTCCAGCATTAATTTCCGCAGCGGTACCTGCCGTTGCAAAAGCAGCCGCATTAGGTACTGTTGGAACAGCTGCTGGAATGGCTCTAAAGAAAGCAACAGGGCAAGGATTAAAAAAAGAGGAACCGGATTAAGATTACCGGGGTCTCGTTGGGGAAGAGGTCTGAGGCTTCCAGGATCTCTTCGTTAATTTCAGCATCAAATTTTGATTTACTTGATTCCGCCAAACAACTAAAAATAAAAAACTTCAGAGGTGTTTTTATGCGAGATCAATTACCAGACCGACCAAACAGCATTGAAACAGGTATTATTAATCTCGATGAACGTTCTGGACCTGGTACTCATTGGACCGCATATGCAATTGTTCCACGTGGAATCGTTTATTTTGATTCGTACGGGTTAGCTCCACCTCGTGAGTTTATCAAGTATGTCGCACCACTTCACGCAGCGGTTTGGTATTCAACGCTACGAACACAAACAATGACGGATCCGCCAATATGCGGCAGTGAAGTAATTAATGTACTCGGCGTTATATCAAAGTCATCCAAACCGCCACATAAAGTCGTGCATGATTATACAAGTAACCGCTTCGTTTTAAACAACAGGTCTTATTATAATGGTTGATATTTACGGAAGATCTTCTTCTACCAGAAAGAAAAAAAATCCGACATTGATCTGTCGAAGTACGCGACTAAAGATGAACTCGCTGATATTATGAACATGGCTGGAATTGACCCAGATGAGGTTGTTCTTTTTCAGGACCGATACGGAAAACTAAAAACTAGCAATATCAAATGGAATGATATAATTCGACGAGTACTCGGTGCGGTCACGGATAACATTCCTGTGTTTACTGACGGCGGTAGAATCAGGGATTCAAGTATATCATTTAAAACCATCAGAGATGAAATTACAAAAAGCGTTGCTAATCGTGTAAGAAGCACAGGCGACACAATGACAGGTGAACTCAGCGTGAACGGAAACAAAATAGTAGTGTTAAGAGATCCAACATCCGACCAAGATGCCGCGACAAAAAATACGTCGACGTCAACTACAATACCGTTGACGGTAAATTATCCACGTTGCAAGCCGAGCACAGCACCGTAGATAGTAAATTCTCCACGTTGCGGGCAGAGTATGATGTGCACGTGAGCGCTTTTGGAAGATTTCGACAAAATTTTCAAAAAACCGATGAATCCATAGATAAATTCTTCGGCACTCCGCACGCCGTTGACATAAAACTCGTTGATATCAAAAGTAACCTAGACGCAACTAAAAAAACATTAGAAGATGTCGTGCGTGGAATTCCTGATATCGTTAACAAAATTAGTCTGATTAAAATTTCAGCCGGAATAACTCACTGGCATATTACCAATATCGTATACACGGTGTCATCTGGATTTGCAACATGGTCACAGCAAAATAAAACTATCAAATATACCGCAACGGTCACTGGCGTGTACAGGCTGTCTGTGTTCAGTGCTGCAAAATTCGAGATTTTTACAACGTACCCATGGCGTCATTCCACCGACAGGTTTTCTGGAGTTGTGTCTATCATATTAAATAGCGGAAACGAAGAAGTATTTATCCTGGAAGCAGCTGATAAGAAATTAACCGCAGCATCACCTCAATTATTTACTGCATAAAATATAATGAACACGTCAGGCGTGTACAGGTATAATCAAGCACGTGAATGGCAAGCGAACTTAAAAAATCGAGTCGAACAATATACGATAAAAATAAAGAAATATCGACGACGACTAGTTGTCTTTGACGTAATCGTTTATTCACTATCCGCTGATGTTGTGTTCACAGGCCTATTATTATCAACGATAACAATGATGTCGCCAGTAGCCGTAACAATCTGTATTTCAGCTACAACATCAATTGCAGGTGTGTTAAATATCATTACAAAAAAGATAAATACCTGCACGAATAAAAAATTATCCGATTACATAATAAAGTTGCACACGGCGACGGTAGCATACTCGAAGTTATCTTCGTTGTTATCGACGGGTTTTAATGATGGAATTATATCTGATGGCGAGTTCGCAACGATGACTAGCGTATACAACTGTGCTGGTATTAAAGATGTAAATATTAATAATGACATCACTGGATCTACTTCAGCAGATCGTGACAAACACAACTCCGCACAAGACCACGATGATCTCGGTAAGTTCGATTAATCCTGAATTTAATGTCAGTTTTCCAACTGCAATCCCAGTAAAAGAAATTGCACTAGCACAATTGCGAGTGTATTACAGTTGGCCAAATATCAGATCAAAATCATTTAATGGAACACCGGCAAATAATTCGCTCGTATTTGCTAATAAAAATAAAGATGATGGAACACCTGACTGGATTGTTGTTGGAATACCAACTGGTAGTTATGAAATTACTGAGATCAATGAAGAATTTCAACGTAGAATGAAATCAATAACGGGAAAAGAAGCAAAAATATCAATTGACGTTCATGAACCAACGCTATCTTCTACGATTGAGATACATTCACCTGATTATGCCGTTGATATTTATCAATCATCGATAAGATCAGTACTAGGTTGGCCTGAAATCCCGCCAGAATATCATGGACCACCAGAACCACGTCGGGTTCATTTTATTACAGATGAAAAGAAATTTATGGTAACTCCCAAATACCGAGGCAAATACCCATACAGGTGGACTGGAATTAGCCTTCATTTTTCTGCTCCTGATGGTGAAAGTCTTCCTCGAATAATAAATGATGTGCGTACTATCGAAGATGTTAGAGTAAATCCACTCGTTGATGAAGGATTTATTAAATCATATTTCGAACCTGTTAAATTTGAATTTAAACAATCAATCAACAAACTGCGAAATTTCTTTTCTGATAGCTACAGCGATGATGTGAAACAGCAAATCGTTGAGACGATAAAACATCTAAATCAGGTTATATCAGATTTTAGATACGCCAATAAAACTATCATTTGGAATATGATTCGCCACGGTGATAAAATTATTGATAATTATAACGCTAGAGAATGGTTTCTCAATCATTACAAAATAACTGAACAACAATTACCAACATTTGTAATACCAGAATTTAAAATCGACGAACTAAAAAAATCACTCAACGATCTTATCAATGAGAACTTTCCTAAAATCATCGAATCGTGGAGAAAAATAGCCCCGCCAGCAACTGTTTTCAGATATAACAATGATATACACGGCGGCGGCAGAGATGTATCACCAGGAATTGTTAATATAACATCGACAATCGCAGTTAATCTCGTTTGTGATGTCATCGATGATAGCTATAGCATAGATCTTGGAAAATCAAATCAGGTTCAACAAGGATACATTTTATACACGTTCACACCACAAGTACCCCCTGGAGATTTGATTGTGCAAGTACCAACCAATCCTGTTTATCTGCGGTGTCATAATAATACACTAACACGAATAAATTTTAAACTAACTGACCACCTTGGACACTTAATTGACCTGAGTGGAGAAGAATTGATAGTGAATCTGTATGTGAAATCTTAACGATTTTCAGAAATATTTTATTTATTCTGAAATAATTATTATAATCTGAAATATTTTATTTATTCAGAAATGATGGGGTAAATGATACTTAAAATCATGTAAATCAATCAGTTTGTTAATTCTGATGGGGTAATAAATCAATCAGTTTGTTAATTCTGATGGGATGGTTGGTACTTAAAATCATGTAAATCAATCAGTTTGTTTGTTTTGATGGGATGGTTGGTACTCAAATCGATCAAATTGGTACTTGTGGTGTGAACGTGTATAAAATATTTCAGAATAAAATTATATATTTCAGAATAAATAAACTATAAATATTTCAGAATAAATAAAATATATCAGAATAAATAAAATATATATATATCAGTATAAATACATTTTAACAAAAATAAACAGTAGCATGATGAGCGGTTATCATTCATGGGTATTCCTGCACTGGCCTGTGTGTCTCCATGGGATCCTTTGTTCGAGACTTTTGTCCCGAGACGTTGTCGGTTAAGACTTTTGTCCCATGAGACCTTTGTTATCGTCTTTTCTCGGCATCCCATGATCGTTTCTTTTAGCCAGCATTCTTTCTGAATGTTTTTCGTGGGCACCCATGTGACGTAGAGCTTATACATCCACGCTACTGTTTATTTTGGGGGCGTCATAGACATATCTCCGGAGAATTTTTCTAACAGAAGATTGTCTATGCGCCATGTACACCCCCCAGGAGAAAATCGCGGGGCTGCTAAAACGCGGTCATACTACGGTTTCGTAGTGTGAGATGTACATGGGCTGCTGCCGCCCCCACTTTTATATAGGAAAAACCCTACTAATCGGTACCGTCGGCAATATAGCCCGACAGGAGATTCGAACCGCAGACCCCCGGAATGAGAGTCAGCTGCGTTATCACTTGCGCCATGGTTCCTAATCTGATTATATATGTTTTAAAAGTTATTATATAGCTAACCATCACTGAAGAAATTTCTATCTCTGCAAACTTAATATATAAACAAGTATAACCAATTTTTCTGTTCTGCACACAGATAAAACGTATAAGTCAGATTTAAAAAGTTAGTTATTTTTCGTGATAACATATGTACCGGAAACTGCCAACTGTAGACATCGTAGCGAACTAGGAAAAAACCAATAATAAATATATTGTTTGTGCTAAATACACTCTGAGATAAAAATCGGGAAGTATTCCTGTGAAATTTCTCAGTTCTGAATACAGGTAAAACGTATCAGTCAGATTTAAAAAGTTAGTTATTTTTCGGGATAACATATATACCGGAAGAACGTTCTGGCTAACTGCCAACACTGCAGACGGCCACTTGTTATTAACACGAGTGAACCAAACCGCCACACTGCAGACATCGGTAAATATATTGTTTGTACTAAATACAGTCACTGATAGACAAATCAAAATTAAATAAGTGCGGTTTACATCCAAATAACTCTCATGTGCATTGAAATTAACATACATGAATACATCGCAAATAGATGTATTACAGCAAACTTCCGCTTACACGGCCAAAGGGAAGTAACTCATTTACATGAAATGCTCAACTGAGTTATCCCACTTCTTCAGGTAAGTAGTATCAATTCAATTACGGGTATAATTTTACGATTTAAATATAAAATAATTACTTATATATGGATGAAGAAATAATCTACGCTGACTGGGCCGCAATAACACAAAAAGAAAAAGTATTTATTGTTGATTGTGTTGCTGGCGAAATTAACAGATCCTCACTTCACCTGGAATACGCGAAATTAATACTGAATAAACTAACAGTGACAGAAAAAAAGGTTGTACCGGCAGAAGATTTAACAGCGACGGTTGTACCATCGACGGAAGATTGGGATTCGGAGGTTACTCATTCAACATTCACGCCAGAACCCGGTCATTACAACATAAATTAGTTGCAATAATTTCAACTGCGCTTTCAACTTCGCAATTTCTTCTTCCCGCCTATCACGGCGCTCCTTTCGCGATTTATATATATTGGAAGATAATTCTTTGATCATATTTTTTAGAGAGAGCTGATCTGGTTATATTTTCCTCGACAGAATATATTGAAAACCTCACAATATAAAAATATTTTCCAGCCGGGTTCATTGACTGAAATATTCTCTCTTCACCCCTCTCTAAATTTATAGATAAAACTGCTTTGGCAGTTTTATTATTACAACCCGTGTTTCCAAATCTGCAATTCTGACTTTGCGTGACAACTCTCAGATTGGATAAATTGTTATCAAGTTTGATTCCATCAATATGATCAATCACAAAACCATCTTTAATCACCCCAAAGAAACATTCGAATACGAAACGATGACAAAGATATTTTTTCTTTCGATCAGCAGTAAAAATTAAATAACCGGTATTATTAACAGCACCAACTGGTCTTTTCAACCGACAGTTTCTGATAATACCATAACGATTTGATTCGTAATTCTTGATGATAGGATGCTTCACAAACTCATTCATATTTTGCTCCATTTATATATAAATGTATTTGTTTAAATCATAATTTGCCTGAAAACTTAGTTAGATAGTCCTCTACGGATTTTATAGTTCTGTCACTGTCTTTATTTTTTTTTATCATAATATCTTTTAAGTTCTCTGTATCGCTTACCACCACAGCGAGCACATAATTGTGTTTTTCCTCGCACTCCAATACCACATCGCAGGCACGGTATTGGTCCTAAACTACCATTACGAACAGATTGTGAATGCTGTCCGCAGAATTCGTTTTTACAGGATTTATTACAGCGAGTCAATGAACCGATCATCAACCATTTGCATTGAGACATTATATATAATATTTTTCATTTAAATACTTGTTTGAAATATAATATGAGCGAGTTCGATAGATAGTCCCAAATCAAGCCCTGGGGCGCAGATAAATTTAATCTCGACAGAATATCTCCCGACCTACCGATGCGAGATCTGGTTGATCCGAAAAATAAAAGTTTGATTAATAAAATTCACGGCGCCAAGAAAGAATTTCACATAGATGGTGCATCTCATGTATGGTCAACGTTCAAGATTATACGCGACGATGTCATCGACGCTACGATGAATGAGGAACGAGCAGCAACTATCATTAACTACGTTGATAATCGTAAATATCTTTTCAGAATAAAATTTGTCGTGCTAACAGAAACAGGTGATTGGATTATCCGTGACAAATATGATCCTGTACACAAGGGTGAAAAAACTGTCGTACTAAGTAAAGATTCTAAACCAGGTCTACTGACTGGCATTGACAAACCGTATTATGAGCGAGCGTATCCTGTAACAGCAGTTATTTATGGAATCTATGTGATAAATGAAAAACCTAACGTTGATAAACTAGCGCCAATGAAATTTTCAAAAATAAACTGTGTGGCTGAACGAGTAATAGAACATTTTACAGTTTCGACTCGTGGAAACGATTTAACGGATAAAAGACGTAAAATAATAAACGAGTGGGGAGAAATGGTTAAAGATACCGGGGCGTCAATCAAAGATGTGGCTGAACTGGGGAAAAAAACTAAAGTTTCCAATAACCGTAGCGACAATAACAGGAGAAATATTGTTTGAATCAAAATATAAATCAAAAGGTGCTTCGATCGAAATTATTGATCATAATGCGCACGCATGGACTAGCGCAGTAACAGTGTTTCCACGAAATCCAACTGTTAAAATTTACCCCCCAGAGAATTCTGGGGGAGGCATGTTTGATCTTATTAACGAAATAAGTAAAGACGATCCTGTGTCAGTATGGTTATTTCAGAGTTCATACGAGGAAGGAAAATTTGATCAGTTTGTACGACCTAATGGCGTTGTTTATAGAGAAGGTTCTCTCCACGAAAAAATGAAAAATCTTGCACTGCAATATACTGATGATACTGACGAACTATTGAGCAACTGTTTTACTGTTCCGTCAGTTGCGGCTCATTTTGCCAGAAAGAAACATTCGTGGAAGCCAACTAGATTTGATTTTCTTGATGACATAGTATCCAGTTGTGTCGAATACGGACGCGGTGGATTATGGAATACTATATATAATTATAAAGATGTTATTTCCGTTGATATGGTCGCGTGTTATCCGGGAAGTTTTCTCGGGTACGGAGATTGTTCTGTGTACTTTGAGCGATTCGGTCATCCGACGCATGAAATGACACGAGTATCAATAAATGGACCATTACCTGACTTTGATCTGACTGGATTCCCTCGTATCGAGTCATTTGAGTTTGCTATGGGACTTCATCCAATTTGTTATGTTTGGTTTGGAAAACATTTTTCAGAAAAAATGTGGGCACCAATAGTACTCTTACGGTATATGCTTGATTGTGCGATGTTAACACGGTTGATTGTAAGTGAAGCAATTATATCATATCGGAAACAAACCGAAGTTTGGTTACCACAGCAAAAACAGTATTCTGATGATGAAAATCCGGATAAAACAGATTACGAGAATAAAATTACGAAAGATCTTAGCAGAAAAATAATTGGCAAGTTCACTCAAGGAGGATCATACGATCATAAACGACATTGTGCAAGATTGATCATGGACGATGCTGAGTTAGATTTTATAATCGCTGATACAACGAAGAAAAACACGTTTATGAGTCGAGAAATAGCTTTCTTGTCAAATGGAATTAAACTAGGCACAATCGTGAGTTACATGGACGGTGAGTCACCTCAGTATGCTCATTTAAGATCATCGATGCTCTCATACGTTTCGATAAATCTATTATCGATGATGAATAAAGTATCTAAGTTTGCTGTCAGAGTTGCCACGGACTCGTTTTATATCAATAAAAAATATTTAGGACTGTTAGAACAACTACATATCGATACTTATGCACAGTGGGGTTCGTGGAGAATAAAAAAAGAAAACATAATCGATTATTCCGAATCCGCTGATGTTACGATCAAAGATTTTTATTGTAAAAAATATCAAACACTGAAAAATTCTTCTGCACCATCGGTGTACGATCCAATGACCAGAAATAAAACGGTTTATCTGAACGGGCCGGGAGGGTCTGGTAAGACGACTCGAGCAATCGAATTATTTCAGAATTCCAATATGATCGTTTTAACTCCTACACATAGACTCGCGCGAGAGATGAAACAACGAGTGGTACAATCGTGTACTTATCACAGATTCTTTCGATGGAAGGGTGACGCATGGACTTCGAGGATGGGTGAGAAATATATCCCTCGGATCATCATTTGGGATGAAATATGCACGATGCCGTTAGAAACATTAAAAACGTTTCTTGATTGGTTATTAGCAAGAAATACTGCTGTGATAATGTGTGGCGATCACGGTCAACCACCACCTTTTGTTGGACCATCTCCACATGATTGGTTGAAAGATTTTGTTGACTACGCTGAAGAAGTGACTGATGATCATAGAGCACTTGATCCAGAATTAAGGGAGTTTAAAAAATTAATCAGACTACAGTCGAATAAAATTCAATGTGAAGTAATGCGCGAGGTGATTTCAGAAACACCCATGAAGGACTTTCTACAAACATGGCGACCAAACGATCTGATAGTTGCAAGTAGAAAGATAGTCAGAGACATACTTCAGCAGCGGTTGTTTCAGTTACAACGAGAAAAGTTTCCAACGTTGCCAGTTCCGTTATGTTATCGACCAGCAGATACGCGGCGGCAAAATATTGACGTTGATATACCAGGACAGACCGATAAACAGAATTTAGTGTTGAATGATATTGTTGCAGTTGATATCAATGTTGTTGAAGATGCGCTAAAAACAAATAAATCTCCGTGGACGCTAGGATACGCGATGACGATTCATTCATCTCAAGGATTAACTATCTGTGATACAGTTGTTTGGATCGTCGATGATCGTATCGAGTGGTCAAACTTAGTTTATCTCGCAGTATCTAGAGTTAGAAGAATATCTCAACTACGAAGGATTATCATGAACGAGTCAGTGATCAATGATGATGATGTTGACGGTGACATAATAAGAAAAAAATTAGCTGGTTATAAACAATGTGATAAAAAAAATAAACGCGACTTTGATCTTGACATTGAATTTATTAATACGCTGAAACAGCAGCAGAATAATCACTGTGCAAGTTGTAATTGTGTAATGTTATGGCGGTATCTGAAAAATGATCCAAGACAATTTACCGCATATAGGAAAGATAACCATCTTGGCCATACACGAGAAAACACGATGTTGACCTGTCTTGAGTGTAATCGACGCAGGGGTGCTAGTTAAGAAATTTGGGTGGTAATTGAATGTCCTCGGGAATTATTTGTAGTTGTTCACGCACAAATCCACGTTGAGGAGCAGTTGAATCTAGTCTATAGATTGCTGCTCTGCCAGTGGATCTTGTTACGTTAGATATCTTGTGTGTCGTAATACTCCAAATAGGATCAGTCGCTCTTTTTTACCACCTTCAAGTTCACCTGGTTGATATAAATATCTTACGGTCACATTACCTAATATTGGCTGTGTTGAAAAATCACGTCGTTGTATTTTTTTTTTGGTAATTGCATTAATAGGTTTCATATTGGTCGTTCGAGTTATTTCATTATTTAAAGCAGCTATCACACTTGGCAATCTTGCAACCCATTCGCCAGATCTTTTATCTTGAATGAATTCCTTCGCGTATTGATATCCAAATAACCGCTCAGCAAGTGTTCGATTAAATCGTTCAACAACTGCCTGATCACGGTGAATTGCAGTGTGTCCTCGTCTGATTTTGACATTATATTGTTTCATCAACGATGATACTGGACCAAGAAATTCTTTGCAAGGATCAACCTGTAATACATTTGGCCATCGTAGAGGTCCTCGTTGATAAATTCGTTTAAACGCATCGACTACTTCAGTTGCTGTTTTAGTCGTTAACGGTTCTGCCTCTTTATATCTACTTGCAACGTCAATGACAGTTAACGCGTATTTGTATGTCATTTGACGTCTACGTACTTTAATCGTATCATGCGGTAAAAACAGAATATCTGCTTGATAAACTTCATTACGAACACTAACATCGAAATACGCGTACTAAATTCGTTTTGGTGATGGTAGGTACATTTGCCATATTCCTTGTCGAGATAACCAATTTTTAGCAGTAGATTGCTTGACTTTTGCTGCATCAGCGAGTTTACTAATTGCTGATTTACCCCTCCAATATCCCCCTGGACTATAATAAATTGATTCCATTATATATTACCAGCCCCTAATACGAGTTTACCTTTCATCGCAGATTTTACTAACCAATTAGCTAATGATTCTCTGATATTTTTATTTTTATTTTTATTTCACATCTGCAATATGCCTATGTGTAGATCTTTACTTTTATAAGCGATATCATGAACGTGACATGCTTTATCAATATCATTTATGGGATACTCACCTGGTTTTGGTTGATCCTGATTGTCAAACCTGATATCAAGTCGAGTACCAGGACCACAATATTTATATCCTGGTAGATGTTTTTCTCCAGGATATTTAGCCCATGGAGTTCCTGGGAACTTTGACATTAATTTAGCAATATCACCGCCATCTTTCATGGGTAAAAACGAAAACTTTTTTCTGTTACATACTGCACATCTTCCACCGTATGCTATTCTCGCATTTTTTGTTGTAACCGTAGATAGATCATTAGTTGGAGTCTTAACTTTGCAACGTAAACAATATAGATTCATATTATTTATATATGGATATAATTGATTTCTCAGCGACACGAAAACAAGAGCCAGTTAAACACCATCCTGCGTTGCCAAATTCGATCAGAATGACAATAATAGGTCCATCTGGATCGGGTAAGACGCAATTATTACTTAATCTGATAATGAGATGGTTAAAGTGGGATAAATTGTATTTAGTAGCACCATCAGTTGATGATCAACGATGTTATGATGTGCTTAAAGATTTCAGTGAAAACGCAAGATTGCTGGACGAAGATAAGGATGTTATAGAGTTTATAACCTATATCGATGAAGCGCCGAGCGTTGATGTTTTAGATGGATTTATTAATAATTTAGTTGTATACGATGATGTGATGCTGGACAAACAATCAAACCCTGCCAGAATTTTTTCACGCGACAGACATAAAAACACTGATGTGATTTATGTTACTCAGCGATACACACAAATACCAAAAGTGATCAGAGATAACTGTAATATTTTAGTTATGTTTAATGGAGTTGATACGAATACGTTGCGAAATATTCATCAAACTTGGTATAGCGGTGACATGGATATAATTAAATTCAGAAATTTCTTTTCACATGCACAATCAACCCAGCACGGGTTTATAACAATAAATTTACATGAACCTAGAACAAGATATCGTATTGGACTTGATAAAATTTTTGGATAGCAGCAGAAGGGGTGACGATAAAATTAAATTTAATTAAAAAGATATCATTAATATAATGAATAACTGTGCGTGGCTGAGTCAAGGAACCACTAATAAATGTGATAAAAGATGCCGTGGAAAATATTGCAAAAAACACAATTATATTTTAAAGAAAAACCCTCATGCTGGTCCACGAAGTTGTGTTGGTTGTAACAACGGCGTTAGAGGATTATATCAGATTTGTGCAAATTGCGCTGGAGATCGATATCGAAGTTTAATGATATATTATAACACAGAAAGAACATAAATCCAAAAATAGAAAAACCACCATCAGAAATGGAGTATTATTTGAAACATAAAACAAATAAAGATGAAGATGAAACAGATGAAGATGAAACAGATGAGGAGAGACGACAGCGAGAACGTGTTGAGAAATATTCATCAAAATTTATATGGTGGTGATTCCTTGGCTGGTGGCATTTATTAATATAATAATTTTTTATTGATAGCAGCAGAGGGGGCGGGGACCCGCGGTATGTAAACACAACTCTCGGTCAGGTACGCAGTGACCTTATTTCTTTTTATTTCAGAAGAAGCTTATATTTTAAGCAAATTAGGTTTCAGACAAGTGGTCTGTTCGCCCCCTCTGCTGCTACTTTAAGTAGTAAATATCAACCAAAAACATTAGTTTCAATACAATTCTTATATTATGTAATAATATTAAGGAATTGATGCATAGAGCACCAACACTGCAGACGTTTGTGGTGATACTGTTGATGGTTTTCAGTTAAATTTTCCATTTCATATAGACGTGTACGGCATTCATTCTCTGCAGTTAACACTAGATAGACAAATCACAAAGCATTGAATGGTCCAATATTGCGCTTGGTTACATATGTATCAGGTATGCATATCCTTTTTACGTACATTGTTTTTCATAGTAAGGATGAGTGACCTCTGTTATCGGTATGAGGGTTAAACTTCTTTCTTATCAGGATGTATTAACATTACGGACAGAAAATCAAAGTTAGAATATCTATAAAGGAAATCCATATCATCGTCTGCTGAAAAAAATATCATGTTGTCTCTATTGACACGGATGAATGGGCGGTTGCTTTGTGTCTGAGAATAAACCATAATGTCTTGTTGATCATTCGGTCCAGCCATTTGACGATGCCTTCGTACATCTCGTGATACGATTGATCGTTTTATAAGTAGATGAGCGGTTGCAACTGCAACACTCAGCAGTTCAGTGTGAACAATCAATCGTGTTGCTTCTTCGGTTTTTTCGGCTTTCCTTTTCATGTTGGCACGATCTGTTTCAACCTCGACATGCCCATGAGTTACCGTATGATTATGAACTTCAACTTTAAGAACGATTACATTCACTTGTGTATGAATTCATTCCTTGCATGTTCTTCTTTCACAAGGCCAGAGCTCATTGCCATCACTGCCATCGGTGTTGTTGGTAAATAAATAACCTTGAAATACAAGTTTGCGAGTCCCTTTTTGAGAAGTAACATATTCTAACACGATGACAAAATTTAACAACTTTAATAATTAAATAATCAAGACAATAAAGTCCTCTTAAAGTGGTATGCAACTGTTTTCAGTTTTAGATTCAAACTACAAAAATTAATGCACCCCAGACGTTAGCGCGTAGTTCACTTTGATACTTTGATCGATAAGCTATTTATGCCGTACAATACTGTTATAACTCAGTCCACAATTTAGTTTATTCTACTCTAAACTGTCAGCTTTGTCCGACGCCAGACTGGCTATATTTTAGGTTCAATGCGCAGTTCGGAAAATGTTTTTAGTTGTCTGATTTAAAAATGAGACCAACATAAACTCTATCTCAGATGATATGAATAACCATTGTCCATTAGTTTATGTATGGGTTTAATGCACAGGTGTATTGACATAAATTGCTTTTAGGTCATGGAAGACTGATTTTGTTGATTCAAAATTATTGCGAATTTTTTCAGTCATTAAAATTGCATTGAATTACTATTTGGTATCGCTGCATTTTGTAGATTATGCATAAGTTATTAGCAGTTTCACTTGAGTTTTTTTGTTTTTATAAAATGCAATTAACATTTCCGAAGTTACACGAATTTAATAAAAAAAAAATCATTTGTATTGGTATCTTTTTCAGTTATTTTATGGATGCGTGGATATTTTAATATGTGCATAATAGGAAATTTTATTATGATTTTAGGTAATTATTATTTTCATTAGCAAGCGAAATTCTAATATGTGTTCCATTTTATCCGGTTTTGTCCAATACCATTTTGTCTGTAACATTTATGTCATTTTCTCTATGCCATTTAATCCTAGTACCATTTTGTCCCATACCCATTTTGTCCGTGCCATTTTGTCCGCACCATTTTATCCATACCAATGTGTCCAATACCATTATGTCCACTTAACATTTTGTCCATACCATTTTTTCCGCTACCATTTTGTCCGGCCACCATTGCATCAATATGCATTTTAAACGGTTTGCTGAAATTTGGTGCTGAAAGAACAAGCACAACTTTAAGTATGACTTTTAATTTGTCAACTGATTCCTGACATTTGTCAGACCAATCAAACTTGGATTTCTTGCGGAACACATTTGTCAGAGGTTCGTCAATTATGGAACATTTGAACAAAAATCTCCGATGGTACTTTTTTACTAACTTGACCTTGCCCCACAATATGTCCTAAAAATGTGACACAAAGCACTACAAAATTCACTGTTATCTAAATTAGCAATCAGATTTTCAACACCGAGCAAATCGAAGAATTCCTGAATGGTTTCCAAATGATCTTTCCAGACATCTTTACAATGATGAGGTCATCGATGTACGCGTCACAATTATTTAGACCAGATACTAACATGTTCAATAGACGAAGGAATGTTGCTGGAAAATTGTTCCTTCCAAATGGTATCACTTTTTTCTTATATTGACCTGGAAATGCTAAACTTCTTTTACTCTTTGCGTGAGTGGAATTTGCTAAAATCAATTTAAAAAGCCAAACTTGGTTACATATTTAGCATTTCCACTTTGTTATTAAGATCATCTAATCTTGGCATGCTATTTTACAGGTGTAGAATCTACAATATCAACGTCGTGATACATTTTATTTGTTCATCTTGGTACTTCAAAAACAAGCGCTCATCATAATATGGCAGTTGTTTTAGTTACTCTTTTCTATTTGTTGTAGCTGTAAAACTTTCTGGTCCAGATCGTTTAACAGTTCTTGATTCCGTAGATATGTTAACTAAAGTAACTACATTCAGATTGAATGTCATCGTCTATATTCTATATGTGTAGGGTAGGCACAATTAAATTGATTGAATAATAAACTGTAGTATCTCTATCAACACACTCCTTGAACATAGTTTAGTTGTTTCTCATGTTTCCGCTTCAAATGAGTGTTAATTATATAATTTAGGTCATTTACTTATTTCGATTGTATAAGGACCATACAATTTAACTTGACCTAGATTTTAAGGCATGGTCAAGAGGGTCAAATCTTTATCACTGTACTGAAAACTCCTTTCCTGATTATTTCTATCATAACCTAATTTCATTTGTGACTGAGTAGAGTGAAGAATAGTTCTTGCCACTTCCCAATCATACCAAGGGGCCGGACAGCAAGGTATGGTATCAAAGGTATAGCTGCTTTTCAACAGGCAAGTTGCTGAACTTCAGTCAGACATGGTAACAGCCATAATGAATAAAAACACAAAACAACCCCACTACTTGAAAGGGTGATTGCTACAGGTTGATATCTTGCTTCTTATTTGTATTGTGACGTTTTCATTCTTTCATCTTGCTTGCTAATATCTGTAGCCGCTTCATATTAGAATTGTTCAGTAACCTAATTAAATTACTTTTGTTTCCTTGCCATTTTGCTGTTATCATGATGTAACAAAAGGGACCCGCAATTTAATTTCGGTGGGTGGGGTGAACTTTTATTTTGGGTCTGAACTTGAAAGAAAATCATATTCACTCCTTCAAACAAATAATTGGTCGGTTCTGAGTTTCATAGTTTGTAGCTTTCTTCTTTGCGTATGTGTTGCATGTGTATATCTGTGCTCCCACCCTCCCTTCCCCATCTCTCTTTCTATTTCTGTCTCTGATTGAGCAGTTTGAATGCAGATAATGGTAAATCAATACATGATTGGGTATCTGCAGGCAGGAATTTTTCAGGGGTGGGGAGAGGTAACGGCAAAGCTAAAATCAAAGAGATCAGGCTAGATATTCACAATTAACTTTAAAAAGTGGTGGGGGACAGTTATTGAGTCTCAATATGTGTATGTATGCATTTTTGTGTATATTTAATTGAGAGTTATATCTGTTTTTTTTTTAAATACCACCCATGTTAGTGTATCTTAAATGACCTTGATGCTGCAGAGCTCGGAAGTAGGGTAGAGCCTCATTACGCCTACAGACGGAATCGGGGCCGAATCAGTTAAGGTCTATGGACAAAAATTGGTACCGTGATACCTTAACGAAAAGTACGCTATAAGGGAGGTAAATTAATTTTGTCGCAAGTGCGCACCTTACATGACTGGTTCTCCGATAATTGGGAATCTGTATTTTCAATAGCAATATTGTATAGTAACCATCTACCCGACGAATGTTTACACCGTATCCTAGTAGAGGAGCGCAAACAGATTGCAAGTTATCGTCCACATTTATTTTAACAAGTCACGTGTAAAGCTTCAGATTGGTACAGGGCGTTCTTCCATCCTTTAGCTGACATAGATTGCATGATAATAAGGTAACAATAGTAATATTTAATAATACCGTCGCATATCTGCCTGCGTGGTCAGATAGGCGAACGCAATTTGCGCATATACTGCGGTACCGGCGTTTTTTGTTCTCGGCTTTTTGGGGTTTTTGTTTTGTTTCTTTAAACCAAAATCTTGATTAGTTTAGTAGATAAGATGCTGACATTCACGCACCGCGCGGAGAGAGCATATTAGAAAAATAAGATATTTTGTTGTACATACCCAGTAGGCAATTCACTTATTATTAGAGGGGTCCGATCTCAAATTAGAGGGTTCCCGGGTGTCAGGCTTTTAGATTTTTTTGAGCACTGCTCTGGGACGAACATCAAGTCATAGGAAGCTAATGACAAGCTTTCTTAAATAATTATGTTGGTCAAGCTGAGACTCAAACTCATGTGGACAAAGACAATAGCCTTTGGCCACTTTGCCGCCCAGTGCTCATTTTTCTGTGTAAGACATTGACAATGTGCATGCTGTACGTCACTCAAGTTTTTCCTCTTATTATGAATAATCAGTTTGTAAAATATTTATTTTATGAATTCCTGTATTTTTTCAAAATTAAGTAAAACATCAATATGATTGTCATTGTATTTCTTCTCACGGATACATATATGAACCAGTATATGAGCGAGTGAATATTTTTAATACTTGTTTTTCCTGAGTGAGTGGATATTTAGAGATCTTTCAGCACCTGGAAATACATATATGTAATCATTAGGACAAAAGTTGGAGTGCTAAGAATGAAACCATTCACCTTAATTCATTCATAATTCAGATATTTTATTTACAGATACAATTTTGACCGTAACTAAATGACGTGGTTACCATTATTGCTATGGGTAGCTCTTCATCAGTAGAGGCACATCATAAAGCAACAAGCTCAAATTCTGCACCACAGAAAATAGTAGTACCACCAGGTATGGAAAACGAGAAAAAGTCGCAGCCTGATAAGAAGGAAGACATTGTTGATGGAGAGAAGGTATTAACAGAAGAGGAAATTAAAATCAGGAAAGAGAACATATTTAAAGCTCTAAATGATGCGATTCATTCAGTCAAGCAGATTACAGGTTTACGTACAGAGGATGGGAGTTGGAATGGAGATTTATTGAAGAGTCTTAGAATTTTCTCATCATCATATTTTTCCATTAAGAATATAGGCCCTTTGCCATATGATGTCATTCAGAAATATCGATGTGAGGCAGGGCAGCGGCTTTCAGAGTCAAAATCTACTAGTGTTATGTGTAAAGTGATAATGGATGGTTGGAAGAGGGGCTACAGAAATGAAGAGGGGAAAACAGATACTCACCAGTTAGATGGATTATCAAAATCTTTACTTACTTTACTGAACTATTCTGACTGTACTCCTGAAGTCACATATGACATTGCAGGTGAGCCAAACTTTCTGGAGACAATAAAAGGAATTCTCTCAACAATTCTTCCTGCACATATGCAAGGAAAGGCACAGGTAACTTGTCAGTTGTATATTATTAGTAAAATACTCAGTATGTTTTAGTGGTAAAAATACAAATTTAACTTGCATCTTGTTTCTGCAGTTGTATAAAAGTAATATGAAAAATTGTCTACTTTTTGGAAACAGTCCCCTTATCCAAGCATTTGTGAGGGTACTTTAGTTAAGTAAAAGCAAACGTCTGAGCATTTGTACATTGCATGTTATTCTCTCACATGCAGCATGTCAGTTTGCAACCTTGCTCTTTTCTCTCATGTATTTTTCAACAAGACTTTTGCTTCCATTGACATGAAAATGAAGTGTTTAGATAGAATTCTTGGAATATTAGTAGGTAATAACTTGCAATGATCTCATCATATGAATTATATTTCAGAGAAAACAAACTCTTATTTTTGGCTCATAAAGAAAATCAGTGCCTTCATTCCATTACATTACAGATTTACTTTTTACATCTGCCTCTTGACTACTGTAATATAATTTGGGGGAACACAACTATACAGTCCTAACACTAACCTCTTATTGCTGAGCGCCTAGCGAGGCAGTTGTTAGTACCATTTTTGTATGTCTTTGGTATGACTTGGCTGGGGTTTAAACCCACGACCTCTTGCATCCGAGGTGGACACTCTAACCACTAGGCCACCCAAGCAGTCCATCAATATAGTAGGAACACCTAATGCACTGCTGTCAAAACTATGTACAAATAGGTTTAAGGATCTTGATGAACACTCTTGGAGAAGAAAAACCCCAAGGGATAAACAAAAAAATTGAAAAACTTGCATATTCTTGATAAACTTTAGACATTTCTTGACTGCTCTGGTGGCCTAGTGGTTAGAGCACTGTCTCAGATGCAGAAGGTTGTGGGTTCAAACCCCGGTCATACCAAAGACTTATATAAATGGTATTAACAGCCGCCTCACTATGTGCTCAGTATTAAGAGACTAGTGTTAGGACTGGTTGGCCTGGTGTCTGGATAATGTGACTGGGTGGGACATCATGCTACATATCTGCGTCATGATGCCTCAGTGCTAGACATCACTATAAAGTGTCACACTGCAGACATCATGGCAATGTAACTGAAAAATTGTTAAAGCTATGTTTTTAATAAAATTCAAAATCATAAATTTCTTATAAACTGTATATATTGGAATGCAATGTACTAAAATAAGCATCTTCATATCAATGGAAGTGATGAAATCATTTTCCTGGATGAGTCATATGTCATGAGTTATATATCATCCAGAAAAATGATTTTGTCGCTGCCATTGATGTGAAGGATGCTTACTATTTCAAATGTTTCCTGTTTGAAATGTTCATAATGAACAAATTAATTCAGATGTTTGAGGTTGATTATATGTTACAATTTCTCACTGAAATCTGATAATGGCTGGTATATGACATTATATTCAGGGTGAAATGATACCCTCTACTGCATACATATATATATGATTCACATTACACAGAATATGATACATGTATGATACATTATTGATACACAGTCATGTATCAACTTGGTGGTTTCATCTAATGATAACATCTGCTGTTGGTAGAGTGGTGCTGTTTTGTACATGTTGACAGATTGGTTGTATTTCTAGGATGCAGATTACAAGCAAATTCATCATCTTTTCATATGCTATTCTCATCACTGACAAGGTAAAAGAAGAAAATACAATACTTCCAAACATGTTACCTGTTGTCAGTAATTTTAATTCAACCTTTTAGACTATTACTGGATTGATCAGACTCCTCATGGAACTACACCATTTGTTTTGCACTGCATGATTACTTTAAAAACATCTTATTACCAATTTCATATTTTCACTTAAAGCTATAAGGCATTACGATGTTATCTTAAAAACATTAGAAATAGTCCAGTTTCCTCATGCCAGGAAAACCGCCAAAAACAACTCTGTATGTAGGAGTGGAGATGAATGACAACCAAACCCATCTCACTGTACTTCCTGCAGATGCAAAACAACTGCTGCAGCCAAAAGCGTTCACCTCTGTAATTGAAAAAGGAAATTATGGACAACAGCCACTGCCTTTCTACAAACTAGCAAGGTGGCAACTATAAATCATCACTTATACAGTTTGTAATATATTGCCAAACAGTAGACAAGTTTCAGTTTTGGTTTGTGGTTATTGTTTACTCTGCACCAGAAAAAGCAATAACCAAAAGTCGGAACTAAATGTTGCATTTTACTGTATGATGCACTGGAAGTATAGCATTCATATGTGATCCAAGTAAAGTTAGTTATTAAATGATCAGTAAGATACCTAAATCTCACATGGGGAATGAATCAGTAAGGTACCTATATCTCACATGGGGAATGAATCAGTAAGATACCTATATCTCACATGGGGAATAAATCAGTAACATACCTATATCTCACATGGGGAATGAATCAGTAACATGCCTATATCTCACAAGGGGAATGAATCAGCACTGTCTTCTTTATGTTGATATATTTTGTTAGGGGTTGAATATTCTGATGGGATAAAATAATTTGCATGGAGTTGATGAGGATTGACAGATTTCAAACCATGTGACTTAGTTCCCTTGTTTAACATTTTGCAGAAGGCAGGTGGTATTGTTAATAGTTTTTCTTCTGCTGACAGTAATGGGTGTGTGTGCAGAAAGTAAACATAATCATTATCAGTCATAATATAATTATTAAATTATTACATTTAATCGCTAGCAAAAGTATAGCATAGGCTATAAAACAATATTAGCCTGCTTAGAAAAAATAATATCCAAATAGTTAAGTATGTCAATCGGAGATTGCAAATATACATTACATTACAAGTAGCGTTTTATGAAAGATTTATTTTCCTGGCCTTCACTGCTGAAAACTGATCAATAACATCATCAAAGTCAATTGTTTCTAGTGTCTCTCTCTCTACACTGAGCAGTGCTAGGTTGCACAAATGGTCTTGTCCCATCGACGCTCGCAAGTATGACAGGATCAGTTTCAACTTGCTGAAGGAGCGTTCGCAGCTTGCTATTGACACAGAAATTGTTAGGAGAATTTGCAAGGCAATGCGTAAATTTGGAAAAACATTGTCACCATATGACACAATAAAAGAAAGAAGATCCAAAGGAGACAATGGTAAAGTATCTCTGTTAGCATCCAGCAGCATCTTACAATCGCAAATCTCAGTGCACAGTTCTTCCCCGTCAACATCAGTGGCATAAAAGTTTCCAAAATCTAAGCATTTTTGATGGAGGACATGCTGGACATCCAAATCGTCACTCCTAAGAAGAGTTTGTGTGTCGAGCAGAAATCCAAATTTTGAATTCAGATCGTTCAACCTAGTGAATCGGGTTGTTGCTTCTTGTTGGAAACGATCTAAAACAGATTTCATGACACGCACAAGCTCTTCCTCTGCTGAAAGACCCGAGCCTTGTGCCAATTCTCCCGGCATTCTTCGCCTTCGTCGGATTCGTCTTTCAACTTCGATCCCCCATTCTGCACACCTTTTCTTGGCATTCTCAATAGCATCTCTGCACAGGTCTTCTCGATTTTTCTTAAATTTATTTTCCAGTGATTCAATATCTAATGCTGCATCTTTGAAGTTCATGGTGGGATCCTGTAGCCTTTTCTGAACACGTTCAATTTTTCCGAGAAAGTACTGCCAAAAGTGGAGTAAAGTTATGAAGTTAAAGCTTAGCATGTTTCGCAGTAAAATCTCTGCATCAGTTCTCGTATCGTTGGTCTGGCTCTCATCATCAGATAGCTTTTCAAGCAGCTCCACTAGTTCATCGAGTCCTTCATAAATTGCTTTAACAGCTTCTGATCTTGAACTCCATCGAGTTTCACATTCACGTTTAACTGTGATAGAAACTGCATTCTTTAATTGTTCCCATCGAAGAGTTGAACCAGAGAAAAAATTATAAATGGTCTCGATCGTATCAAAAAATGTAATGACAAGAGGTTCATGTTTGGCTGAGTGAACTCCAGCCAAGTTTAAACTATGATTGTCACAATTGACGAACAATGCTCGTGGATTTCTGGCACAAATCCTTTGTTGAAGGCCTGATATATGCCCACTCATCACAGATGCATTATCATAGCATTGAGATCTACAATCAGCAAGAGGTAAATTGTCAGATTCAAGTTGTTCCACCATGACTTTTTCAAGGGTGGCCGCATCTTTGGCATGTATTTCAATATAACCCAGGAATGACTCTTTGATGACTACTTTCTTCGTCACAAAATCAACATCAACAAATCGTATGACCTCCGACAACTGTTCCCGATGTCCTAGATCAGGTGTTGAATCAATTAGAATTCCATAATATTTATTCCTTTTGATATCACTCAGTAACTTTTTTCTGAGAGTAGAAGCTCTAAGACATATAAATTCATTTTGGATTTCCGGTGATAGATATGAAACAGATCTTGGATTTTCTCTGGCATGTTGTAGGTGGCTTGCCAAAAGAGGATCGTACTGTGCAATGACTTTGAGCAGAGCTAGAAAGTTCCCAACATTTAATGCTTTGTCATCATTTAGATTTTCCTCATGACCGCGCAATGCCAAGTTTTGAGATGCTAAGAACATTATGCAAGTAAGCACTCATTTCAAGACATCTTGCCATCTTTGTTTTTCAGACTGTATTTGATGGCCTATATACCACGGACTAGATACGCGGTATGTGTTCAATTAAATCGTTTAACCAGTAGACCGCCCGCACGACTGTAATCCAGTCAACAGCTATATAGCAGACGTTGGCCAAAACAGCATCGTTTGTATTGTGTTACTTAAAATAAGTGTGCATTCCAGTTTCACTAATGGGTTCAATATATAATCCAACAAATCCATCGTTGATACTTTGGGCCGCTTTGGGCGCCCCTTTGGCGCCCCCCAGCCACCGGCGCCCGGGGCGAATGCCCCATCTGCCCTCCCCTCGCTACGCCATTGAGGGTAAGTCTAATTTTGTATTGATTCTTCACCTCTTGTATTAATATGGGTATCAATATGGAAAACATTATTGACATATCAATTTAACAATTAATCATTTCACCTCTGCATTGTATCCATACTTTGGGTAATTCCATTCATCAATATTTCAGCCAGATGATGAGAATGTCATGAAATGGTGTTTATCCATATATCACAATACTTCCATGGTGGACCAAAACATTCCCCGCCTACGCAGTCTTGAAATTGTGCCTGTTTTCAGTTCTTTTCTTGATGCAAAGAAAGAAATCTACCGTTTGTCAGCATTGTCAACTCTAGCAAACATCATTGATGAGAAAGAGAGTGCGATTCTGCAGGACAAGCCTGATGTTTTAGAATTTTTGTTGAAAACACTGGGATTGGCAGTTAAAGACCCTCATCACAGGAATTTGGGGTGGTCGGCACAAGAATGTGCAATGAGTAAGTTGCATTTTAGTTATTGTCTTCAAAGCGTACTGCTCATGTGATTATTCCAGGTTGCCACCCAGATACATTTTGAGAAAAGCAGGGTTGGTCTCATGAATAAAACAAAAATCAAGCCTTGACAAATCAGAATTTGCTGAAATTTCTTAAAGTAGGGCATGTACTTATTATTGTGGTTGGGGTTTATTATAAGATGTCAGTTTTATAGTTTACTGTTTCTTAGTGGATAGTTATAGTTTAACAGTAAGTTGTCAAGGGCTAAGTTGACACTTAAATTTCCCAAGCGGTGGCCATTTGTTCTTAGAAAAATACACGTTTGAATATTTCATTTACCAGGAAAAGGCTGCAGCATGGAATTTTTCAATCTGAATATGACTTGTATTCAACTGTAGGCCTTGGCTATTATTAGATACACTACTGTACACACTTTGTGGATATCTGGATAGTGTTAATTTAATAGAGAACCATTTCTGGAGGACCATTTGTTAATCTTTCTAACAAATATGACCATGTGTAAAGGTGGCATATGATAGCAAATAGAAAAACACATTTAGACAGATAAAGTTATTCGTAACATTGAGATTTTTCCAGCATTTTGTGCTGTAACCATCTGTGTTATTTTCACAAAATAAGGCATTTGTGTGTGTGTGTGTATGCACATACATGTACATATATTTGTCTGGGAGAGAGAGAGAGAGAGAGCCAGGGGGTCCATATAGAAAGAGAGCAAGAGAAAGAAATATGTAGAATGGAGTTTGATTACAATCACCATAAATTCCTGTGCCCATAAATGATTATTTCATAATCAGACATGAAAATACCAGTATTTATGAAATTCATCGATTGTTGTGTACATTGTTTTTAAAAAAGCATGAACATAACAGTTTATGTTGTAAATGTTTTTGCAACACAATCACATCATAGGCCATTTATTCAAATAAATAGTATCGATCACAATTAGATAATTAGCAGATAAACACAATCTTTCTTAAATGGCTTATCAACAAGCAATTAGTTATTTATAATTTACCGGTACTGGCTTTTATATGGTGCAGAGACATAAGATTAGCCTAATATCAGCAGACTATTTAATATTGTTTGTACATCAAATTCCCCAGGGACATTTTCTACAATAAGCCAACTGCAGTATTTCTAGACATAAATCTGTCTCCATAACAGTATTTATGTAATGACCATCAGAATATAAAATCTTTACAGGGACAGATTTATTGGTCCACAGCGATAGCTAACTGAACAGTCTGGTCTAGAATGTGACAGGAATTAAGTAGCTAAATACATTTCCATGTTTGAAGTGAGTTTTGTTTAAGGATAAAATTGAAATTTAGGATCAAAATTTGTTTTGGTATATGCAATAGAATGGTTTCAATTTACCAAAGATACATGATGATCTTAAAGAAGGAAACATGTCAATTTTGATCTTGTGGAATTTCTGGGTTTACTAAGGTCCTAGTTTTGAGGAGTTTCACAAACCAAATGTGGCCATTTACCCAAATTCTGCAATGTTGTATATTTAACTGAGACACTTTAAATCATGAGACTTCAGATTGACATAATCATCTATTTGTATTTTTTATTTACCTACATTAAATATTCTTTTGAACAATTAGCATTTTAATAATCTTGATGAGAACATTTTTAATAATGAAAGTTAATAATTAGCATCAATAAGCAGATACATGCACAGACACTCATAAATCAGACCTTGTGTGACAGGATTCCTTTAAAGGATCAGTTTAGGTGCCCAGTGAAGACATAGTAAACTGTGCTTCAAGGCTTTATTTTTTCCATGAATAATTAAAATGTATTTTGTACCATTGTGAAATAATTTTTTAAGTCATGTATAAAAAATATGAAATAGGCCATTATATCATTTACAGACATGCAGTTGCCCACAGGGCTACTTGGAATCTTAATATTAATGTTCAGTAATTATAGTAGCCTCTACAGTGACACTAGGCACATGATTTGCAAAACCCTGTTTAATTTATTTCACTGTTTAAAGCACATCAGCACATGAAATTTATATTGTGCTGAAGCAGTTGGACTAAAGTTCCTTGCCCATGGACACACCTTAGGTAGACACCCCAGTCTGGTGTTAGTAGGGTCAAACACCATGTCATGTACAGTGCCTAATAGTCCATTTCAGACAAAGCCTTCATAACTAGTCATATGACCAGTTAAATGATCAATGCAGTGACTGCAGATGTGTTCAAGAAAAAAATGCAGACATTTAAAAAAAAGTATCTTTCCGGTTTAACAAAGTTTATTAAAATTACTCCCCACATGTTTATAGATGCAGGTCAGACAAAATGCTGACATTTATTTGGATTTCTTTTTTGTACAGCTGTGCGCTGCTTGGCCAGAAATGATGCAAACAAGAAACTTCTTGTTCAGAAGGGTTGTCTGCCTCACCTAGTTGAACTGGCCAAAAGTGGAAATGTGGAAGAGCAAAGAGGTAAAATCCATTCATCTGTAATGATGCTATCAGTTACAATATGTCCTTATTGTTGGTGTACCTTCAAGCATGAAGGACAGTATATTGTGATTCTGTTAATGGAAATTCATAAACTATGGTGGTATTTTGTTCATTTTATAGCCATATGATAGAGGGTATCATTTTTTACTGGCTAATCCTTGATTACAGTTAAAATTAAATGTATAAAATATAAAATTAAGTGACATTTAAAAAAATTTTGGACTTTGCTATACTTATATCCTCACAGTCATATAAGTTGAAACCTGGGCTGCATTGATGCAGGCTTGCTGTTGCATAATGTGCTAACAATCTGGGTCTTCACATTTTGTCATTTGTCAGTAGTGTACAAGCAACATAGACCCTGATCTGCTAGCACATTGTGCAGTCACTGTGGCAGATTGAGGTCAATGTTTGCATTTATATTAGAACTGTATACAAATATTGACAGTACTGTCATAACTGGATTCAGGCAGTTTGCTTAAGAAAATAATTTTTCCCCTATTTTTACACTGATATTAGTTGATGTGCATTTTTAAACACTGAGAAAGCTCCTTGTTAACTCCATATTTCCTAAAGATGTTGATACCATTCAAAGGGAGATCATACATTTTGTGCATCTGATAACATTTTGTATTTGACGATAAAATGTTAAGGATTCTAATATTATGACTTTACGGACTTTATCTAAGTAATAGAAAGAGCAAAGCAATCAAGCTTGGTAAAAGTGACAAATACTTTATTCTATAAGTTATTAGATGAAAATTTAAGAGGAACTTACAGTATTGTGAATTAAATAGTCAAGTATAGAGTGTTTTGAATGAATTTCTATCTTGAATGTGCTGATGTACTGAGAGTCTTGAAGTTTCACTGTGATGTAGTCCAGAGTCTTTTTGAATGCATTCAAAATAATCATAAATATAATGTGCTAGTTCAAAAATGTCAATGAGTACTTTGTAATTCCATTGAATAATTTGACTCAATAATTCCTCTCAAATTACCAGATCTGAACACATCAAAAGGTGATTCTGCAAAGACAGATGATAAAATAGGAATGAATAATTTTGTTTATCAGAATGCAGTGTAAAAACCTAAGACACAATAAGGTGACCAGGAAGTTTGCTTCCATAACTTACTAAGGGCAAAAGGCTATGTCACCATGTTTGCAAACGTTTTCTTAAAGTACAACCCATAAACCTTGGGCAAAAGTTTGCCATCTGAGCATTTGTTTACAAATCATAATTAGCTTAATTTGCAACCTACTATCATAGATAAAAGCATAACTGTAGATATACATGACACTAATCTATCTATTTCATAGGGTTGTACCATGAAACATAACATGGAGGGGTTGGAGGGGTGGCTCATTGGAACACCATAAAACATAACATGAAGAGGTTCTTCAGTCACAGCATAAAATATAACAAGGAAGAGCTCTTCAATAATAATAATAATAACAATAATGAGGACTTTGGATAGCACCTAATTTTTAGAAGCTCTAAGCACTTTACAACATTAGACAACAACTATAACATAAAAAACAACACATATAATGATAGTATTACCAAAAAAAAACAAACACCAGGAAATTAAAAAAACATAAAAAAACATGCTGAAAATATTTAAGGTAGGGAACATTGTTAGGTCTTTAAGTTTGTTCTTGCAGTCAAAATAAGTGAGTTTTAAGAGCACTCTTAAATGAGATCACTGTATATTTGTGTCTAAGTTCAGTGGGCAATTCATTCCCCATTGCTGGGCCCTGGTAATTGCAAGAGAACATTGTCCATATGACTTTGTTTTTTAGTGGGGGTGGTGGTTATTTCTTATTTAAATTTCAAAGTACTAGAATAGACCCTGTCTAGTGATTGGGGTAGGCACTTTGACTTTGGGTTGCTACACATGGGTACATTCTTATACTTTGCTTTATCTTTGTAGACATGGGGGATAAGCCATTTACCTTTCTGTGAAGTACCACCTTGCCAATGTACAATCCATGACTAAAACTTAAATGTTGATTATAGATATCAGGTCTTTGAAACACTCACTAATTTGATTCCCAGGGCAAGAAAATTGTCACTTGGGCAGGAAAATATATTGGAAACAGCACTCCCAAATTGTAATTAAATTTGTTGCATTTGCAACTATTATTGGTGAGTGAAAATGGTCAGCTGGTTGCCTATTTACAACCTTCAGAATCATACTGTGGTAAAATGTTATCAACACTTCAAAATTTTGTGATTGTTAAACATTTTACACATTAAAGCATTCAGTATATGCAATCTGAGTACAGCATAACCACTGTTTGAGGGAGCTTTTGCCAACTCGCACATGAATTGGCAATCTTTACACGTGACCAGTCTTGCTTAGTCTTTTTAAAGTGACCAGTCTAATACATGTCATATGCTATAAATCTCATTTAATGGACACATATGAATTCAGGAAAATGCGGACATGATCTTATTTATGGAAATGTGGTTCAGTAAAATTATTTTCAGTCCTACTTCCATAAATGCAGATATGGCTAAGTTTCTATTAATATCAACTCTCATCAGAAGGAAATGAAGGTTAAAACCATATATCACCTTATGACAGGACTAGCTTATCATGAAGTACATAATACGTTTGTGTTACTCCCTTGTTAAAAGTCTGTCTATGGGAGGTATGGAGCATGCAGCCTTATAGTGAGATCACCTTATAATGAAGTACATAATACATATGTGTTACTCCCTTGTTATAAGTCTGTCTCTGGGAGGTCTGGAGATGATGCAGTCTTATAGTGAGATCACCTTATAATGAAGTAATAATACAGATGTGTTACTCCCTTGTTAGAAGTATGTCTATGGGAGGTATGGAGCATGCAGCCTTATAGTGAGATCACCTTATAATGAAGTACATAATACATATGTGTTACTCTGTTGTTATAAGTCTGTCTCTGGGAGATATGGAGATGATGCAGCCTTATAGTGAGATCACCTTATAATGAAGTTCATAATACATATGTGTTACTCCCTTGTTATAAGTCTGTCGATGGGAGGTATGGAGCAAGCTCCCTTATAGTGAGATCACCTTATTATGAAGTACATACTACATATGTGTTACTCCCGTGTTATAAGTCTGTCTATTGGAGGTATGGAGCATGCAGTCTTATAGTGAGATCACCTTATAATGAAGTAATAATACAGATGTGTTACTCCCTTGTTATAAGTCTGTCTATGGGAGGTATGGAGCATGCAGCCTTATAGTGAGATCACCTTATAATGAAGTAATAATACATATACAATACTCCTTTATTATAATCCTCTCCTGGGGTGTGTGTGTATGTTTTCAATTTTTAACTTGGCTTTAACAATTTTTCAGTCATATCTCTACAATGTCTGCAGTGTGACGGTTAGTTTGTAGTGATGTCTTGCACTAAATCATCATGACGCAGAAATGTAGCCTGATGTCTCACTCAGTCACATTATTCTGACACCAGACTGACCAGCCCTAATACTAACCTCTTAATGCTGAGCTCCAAGCAAGGCAGCTGTTAGTATAATTTTTATAAGTTTTTTTGTATGACTTGGCCATGGTTCAAACCCACAACCTCCCACATTCAAAATGCTGTCCTGGAGGGAGTCAGAGTATACAATGTTCTAGCGATACCACCTTATGAAGTAATAATGCATATACATGTATATTAATTGGTTAAACTTGCATGATAGTGAAATTTCATGTAGGATAGAGAGAGAGAGAGAGAGAGAGAGAGATACATAAATAGATAATGTTATTTTCTTTTACAACACAGAATCAGTAGGAGCTATTTGGGTTCTGGCTTTTGAAAAAGAAAACCACAGAAAGATTTTAGATGATCCAGAGTTGAATATCATTGACTTGCTGGTGGAATTCAAAAGAAAATCCTCAGATAAGGAAGTCAGAAAGGCTGTTGATGGAACATTTTGGATTCTTCGAGAGGAGCTTCAAAAGAACGACAAGTATAAACACATAGGTATATATATATGTTTCATATTTTCAGTATTTAATAGGTTTGCCATTGTGCATTATTACATGTGTCCATTTACTGTATAGTATTGAGTTTTGAGCCACCCCAGGCATAAAGTCATTTTAAATTGGTGATATAATGAAAGCTATGATGACATGACAAATGCAAAGGGACAGACAAGGAAACCAAAGAATGTTACAAAAAAGTGACATAAACTAATTATTGTAAAGTATAGTATCATATTGAATAAAAAAAACTTACATACATTGATCAGTGTTAAGTATATTATAATAATAAGAAACCACATACATTAAATATATTACAGTTATAAAAATCTAACATAAATTAATCATTATTAAACACATTATAAAAATAAAACTAATATAAATGAATCATTGTTAAGTATATTATAATAAGAAAACTGAAATTGACCCATTCATCATTCTGTGCATGAATTTTTTAGATACTTTGATACAAGTCTGATCCACGTGTAACACTCTGATACAAGTCTGATCCAAGTGTAACACTCTGATACAAGTCTGATCCAAGTGTAACACTCTGATACAAGTATGATGCAAGTGTAACAGTCTGATAGAAGTCTGATCCAAGTGTAACACTGTGATACAAGTCTGATCCAAGTGTAACACTGTGATACAAGTCTGATCCAAGTGTAACACTGTGATACAAGTCTGATCCAAGTGTATCACTCTGATAGAAGTCTGATCCAAGTGTAACACTCTGATACAAGTCTGATCTAAGTGTAACACTCTGATACAAGTCTGATCCAAGTGTAACACTCTGATACAAGTCTGATCAAAGTGTAACACTGTGGTACAAGTCTGATCCAAGTGTAACACTCTGATACAAGTCTGATCAAAGTGTAACTTTACATGATTCATTATGAATAACTGGTTCTATGCATCTTAGAATTAATCAGTAAAACAGTCAACATATACCTTGATCTGGTAGTGCATTATGTGAAGGCAGATCAATGTCCTTTACAGTTCCACCTGACTTGTATATGAGTATACAGTATATATACATTCATTGTATGCATATGTATACAGTGTTCATTCAGATTCAGTCCGTAATCTATGGCTATGATGTTAGATACATAATTATATTTATACAATCTGCAGGTTACATATTATTAATTTCTGGAGAATGATGTAATCACCAGCAAACACTGAACTGGTCAAACTATATAATCCAATAATAATACTAGCTGATTGGTAATTCTTAATGGTACTGATTATTTGACATAAGTTTATGCATGTAGTATTATAAATAACTTTTTGAAGTCAGATTCTGTATGGAATTTAGAATCAACATTTATTTGATAAAAAGAGGAAGAAAGAGTAATAATCAGTGGCCTTCATACAAAACCGAATTATTTATTGTTGTTAAAACTTCTGTATAAAGCACCAGTCTTGCATTATCATGGATTCTTTTGTGGATGAACTGAAAACTGCATCCAGGATCCTTAAACAAAGCCTTAAGTATTTCACCTACAATAAGACCAAGGCACCAGCCAATGGTATTTCTCCTATGATTTGAGAATGGGACCAACCATCACTATTTCTCCCATGATATAACCATGGGACCAGTATTTCTTGCATCATTAGATTATAGGACCAGCATATGGTATTTCTCATATGATAAGACCATGGGGCCAGCAGACAGTATTTCTTTCGTGATAAGAATAGGGGACATGACAAGTCCTAGGGGCTAGCCTATGATATAGGACTTGGTTCCAGCCTATAGTATCTCTCCCATTATGATAACACTTGAAGGTATTCTACTGTATCTCTCTTGTGATAAGACCAGGGGGCCAGCCTACATTATTTCTCCCATGATAACTTAAGTGTGCCTTGTTACAGTATTTAAAATAAGATCAGAGTGCTATTGTACAGTATTTCTCACATAGTTAGACAGGATGTCAGTGAAAGGTATTTTGCACATGACATAACAAAAGAGGCCAGCCTACAATATTTCTCCCATCAGTAAGTCTTTTTTGGTCAGCCTTCAATATTTTCCCTTAATAAGACCTTGGGCCATGATATGGTATTTCTCCCATGATAAGACAGTGGGCCAGCTTACAGTATTTATAGAATAAATGATTGGCTAATTTTTAATAATGCTATTTTAATTAACCAAATTTTTTCATTCAGTGTGCAAATAATTTATTACCGTATTACCAGTTTTATTATAAATATCTTCTCAAACTCAGATTCTATATTAAATTTAAAGTTCATATTTTTAGATCAAAAGGATAAAACTGACAAAAGTACTTATACTTATTGGCATTCATCAAAAAAAAATTTGCTATAGTTGTTATGGATTATTTTGAAATACCATTCATGATTGTTGCATGATCATAAATCTTTCTGTGTATGAAATGAAAACTATATCCAGGGTCCTCAAACAAAGCCAACATTATTTCTTCCAGCATTATACTAGGGGCCAGCTAAAAGTGTTTCTTGCATGAAAGAATAAGATTACAACCTGTAGTATTTCTCACAGATGACCAGCAGAGAGCCTACAGTATTCTGCTTTGGCAAAACTGATGGGCTAGCTTATAATATTTCTCCAGCAGTAAAACCAGGGGATCAGCATACAGTATTTCTACTATAAAAAACCGAAGGATCAACCTAAAATAATTTTCCAATCATAAAACCAAGGAGTGAGTTTATGGTATACAACTCATGGTAAAGTAAGGGGGCTAGTTTACTTTATTTCTCCCATGATAAGGTCAGGGACAACCTTCTGTATTTCTTCCATTTGGAGACCATTGGGTCAGACTAGGGTATTTCTCCCATAATAAGACAAGTGGGCCAGCCTGGAGTATTTGTTTATGATAATACCAGAGGCAAGGACCAGCCTACACCATTTGTCCTATCACAAGGCCAGTTGCCAACAAACAGAATTTCTTCCATGATAAGACTGTGGTGGTGGTGGGGTTGCATACAGTATTTTCCCATGTGAAGACTAGGTGGACAATCCTTAGTATTTCTGCCATCATAAGCCCAAAATGTTATCCCAATAAATTTGTCCAAAGATAGTACTAGACTTATTGTCTTGTAAAACTATCCATAGAAAATACAGTTTCAAATTTTCGACAAATGGGGTGATTGCTTGGTGGGTTTATCATCTTATGAATATGATGGACTTTAGGATAAAGCCAGAATGTCGAATTAGGTTAAATTTAATACTAATTTACTTTTTCCTGGTACAGTCTGGGAAGGTAACAATTACCACATCTCTTCATGCCACCTGGATAAAGTCATTATAAGCATTAGAGTCTGTTAGATTCACTTTAAGTGCCTGCCAAGTTTGTGTCCATATTTTAACTAAAGTTCTCAGCCATCTACAGTTATATAACTTTGTAGGTAGTTTGCAAGTGCAGTAATAAAGGAACCTATAAATCAAACCTATACATGAAGATCACTGTGAGTGAAAGAATAACAATGGTTTATGCAAAGTAACTTGAGTTCTGCATCATCATTAGTTACCAAGCGTTGTGAATAGCTTGCACTAGGTGTAAGGAATAATCCTTTTGATTTTGGGTTCAAAAGCTTGAAGATGAAGGTCGTTGTGGCTGAAAGTTGAAAATGGTTTTTGCAAAGTAACTCACCTTCTCCACCATTTACACTTATTACATTCTATGGATAGTTTGCATGTTTTGTAAGGACAAATACATTGATTTCAGTGTTTAAAGATAAAAAATTAAAGTTAAATGTAACTGAAAGAAAGAAAATACTGATTTAATCACAATAACTTGAGTTATTCATAATCTTTGTTTATGGAACTTTGTGGATGGCTTGCATTTGTTGTTAGGAAGAACTCAATTAATTTTGGATTCCAGAGAACAAGATCACTGACTGGGAACATACAAAAAGAATTCTGCACAATAATATTACTTCTGCATGACATAAATCAACTAGACTTCATGAATGGCTTGTACTGATGAAGAAATGTATTGATTTCTTGGTCACAGAGACAATTGTTAAGGTAAATTTAAATTGAAAGAAGAAAAAAGGTTTCTGTATAAAAGTCTCATTTATCTGTTAAAGCGACTAAATTCATGGAGCAATTATGTGATGTGATATTCATGGTACACTCAATGTTATAAATCTTATTGCGAACCTTAGTTCATAAGCTGATTAAAAAAATTCATATGACTGTTGGGGACAAATCCTCAAACTTCACAGAAAGGTTAAATGTTAAAAGAATAATTATACATTTTCATCATTAATTGGGTAAAACATCAGATGTGGACAATTTCAATTTATATTTTTTCTAGGTTGACACAATTGGCACCAGTAAAGGCTCACCTCCATGCTGAAACAATGATACAGATTGATTGATAGATTTTCAAAGTTAGAATTGTTACTTTTGAACATGACAATATTGTAAATTGGGATTCTTAAAATGTTTCAGTAGCAAAAACGGCTTCACCTGTGGGATGTTGTTGCATCTCACCAAAAATGTGGATTATCATAAATTTGTCTATCCTTCCATCTTTCCATCCATCCAGTTAAGCTTTACTTTTCGTCAGTTTCCACGAAATACAGTGGGACATTCATGTTCCATGATCATGTTTCTCATTTTAAAGATTTCTATCCTAAAAATTGTATCCATTTAGTGAGCTCCTTTGAACAAAAGAACAGACCCAAAACTGCAGCCAAGAAATCAAGTGAGAGCTCTGGAACACCTGTAAAAGATGGGAAAGGCCACATCATGATCAGTTACAACTGGAGCCATCAGAAGGAGTTGGTACAGATAAGAGACTCTCTTAAAGAACATGGTTTTTCTGTGTGGATGGATATTGACAACATGGGTGGCTCAACACTTCAGGCCATGGCTGAGGCTGTAGAACATGCATATGTTATTCTTATATGTATGTCACATAAATACAAGGACAGTCCAAACTGTAGAGCAGGTAAACTTTATAAAAAAATAAACAGTGAAGTAGTTTTACATTGTTAATGTTGGCTAATATACAGTTAAACTCAAAACAGTGTGAGTCCAGCTTTCTGTCTTGAGGTTTTGTTTGCTTTCGTTTTAGGTCATAGGCAAGAAAGAAGGCTACCATACATACTTCTACTGATTTGCATATGGGTATAAATGGTACATATCAGGAAAGTCCTTCAGATGTTGTCAAATATTTGAATGATGTTTGTATTGAGGTTTCATATTTTACGGCCTAGACTTGCCAATGATCTGGTGAAAAATCCTGGATCAGTCCAGTCCTTAGATTCATATAATAATATATTCATATGCAGTTGCTGATCCAACTGCAAACTGCATAGACCCAGAACTACCGTCAAATTATGCACCAGAAGATATGGGTGTATGCAGTTCATTAGGAGTAGTACGTACAACAAGCTACATAGACCATCATCTGCTGTCAAATTATGCAAAGACAGATTGCATCTGTGTTTACAGTTGGACCTAAATTATATTGATGTCTATTTTGTTTGCATTATTTTGGGGTCTGTATTTTTTACAGTTGGATGTGAATTATATTTGGGGTCTGTGTGCACAGTTGGACCTGTGTTATATTGGGGTCTGTGCGCACAGTTGGACCTGTGTTATATTGGGGTCTGTGCGCACAGTTGGACCTGTGTTATATTGGGGTCTGTGTGCACAGTTGGACCTGTGTTATATTGGGGTCTGTGTGCACAGTTGGACCTGTGCTATATTGGGGTCTGTGTGCACAGTTGGACCTGTGTTATATTGGGGTCTGTGTGCACAGTTGGACCTGTGTTATATTGGGGTCTGTGCGCACAGTTGGACCTGTGTTATATTGGGGTCTGTGTGCACAGTTGGACCTGTGCTATATTGGGGTCTGTGCACACAGTTGGACCTGTGTTATATTGGGGTCTGTGTGCACAGTTGGACCTGTGTTATATTGGGGTCTGTGCGCACAGTTGGAAGTGAGCTATATTGGGGTCTATGTGCACAGTTGGACCTGATTTATATTGGGGTCTGGGTGCACAGTTGGACCTGAGCTATATTGGGGTCTGTGTGCAGTGGACCTGAGCTATATTGGGGTCTGTGTGCACAGTTGGAACTGAGCTATATTGGGGTCTGTGTGCATTGTTGGACCTGAGTTATACTGGGGTCTTTGTGCACAGTTGGACCTGAGTTATAAGCAGGTATATTCATTAATAGAGCTTAACTTTATCTATTTACTCTGAAAGTAATCAATTTCATGGCATATGCAAGTGATTACTTGTTATAAAAACACATACCTTTTATATGTTACCTCATATAATATCTGATAAGGTGAATAATTCTGTTTTATTGTGGCTTTTATTTTTGAAATTTCAATTACATTATTTGTTATAGGTCACAGCTAATTCCCAATTAATATTAAATTCAGTAGTCAAGGTCACTATAACTGACAGAAGAAAAATGGCTTCTGCAGAATAACTTAAGTTCTCAATCATCTACAGTAACCAGACTTTATGGATGGCTTGCTTTTGTGCTAAGGAAGAACTCTAATTAGGTTCAAAAATTACTTGTTGATGGTCACTGTGACATAAAGATTAGAAATGGTTTCCCCACATTAACATTGTCTGAACCAAACTATGTGAATGACCTACACTTTAACAAAGGCAGAAGCCTATTAATTTTGGAGGTCAAAAGATCAAAGGTCAGGATCACTGTGACATAAGAAAAATGATTTTCACAATAAAATGTTGGTTTTACAAAATAGACCAGGGCCAAACTCTGTGGATGGTATACAGTTGTAATAAGGAAGAAGCCTATGATTGGGGTTTCAAAAGGCCAAATGTCTAAGTCACTATAACTGAAGAAAACTAAATGATTTTTAAGCAATGGCCTAGGCAGTGGTGTATCAAGAAATTATGGTCAGCCCCCCCACAATAAAATTTGATCTCTAATAAGAAAAGTTGTTTTAGGGAATTTTGTTTTGACTGGCACTTGCTCTCCCCCACCACAGTTGCAAGGGTTGTTTGGGCATTTGCTATGCCACTGATCCTAGAACTGCCTCCTGCCTCGCCTATTCTGATTTACACTTATTATTGATCTTAAAAGTAGCTTTATAAACTGAGTGGACAATGAAATTCAGATAAATGGATGATGGAAAATAAAGACTAAACTATACTGCATTCCTCACTGCAGTGCCATTCATTATAACACATTCCCTAATTAAAGACAGCTATGGTGATAGGTTGAATTTATTATGCAATACTAAAGTTAGTTTGATAATGTACTTCATTATAAGGTGGTCTCCCTATAAAATAGTACTTCACATCTTCCATGGACAGCATTGTAATAAGAGATTGTCCTTATTTGGATTGAACAAAACAGATTTGAACAGCTTAATGTTGCACTAAGGAAGTGATATATGCCCTGCCCCAGTTTCACCAAGTATTTTAAAGCTCTGTTCTCAAAGTGAGATGTTTGTTGGATAGACGCCATTGTACTTCATTTGATGAATTGCCAGAGTAGAGATGGCTTGACCTGTCATTAGGAATACAGTAAACACTGTGTATTAACTATATTTCACTCATACTGGTTGAGGGTGTTGTTAAGTGTAATTCAGTGTAGTACTATTCCAGTGAAATTATATGCATCTAGTTGTACTTCTCTCAGCAGGTGTAACTTCTAACTTGGCCCCACTCCAAGAGAGGATTGTATATGTTAGCTTGTTGATTACCTCTCTCACCCTAAATTACTGGATGTGGTAATGTTATGAATAGTAAAATCAATTATATGTATTCTCCAGCAACAGAGCTAAGATTAGGCATGATTTCACAGTGTAGTAAGGTGTACTTAAATGTTTGTAATCTTATTGTATAAATATGAGACTTTATTAAAGCAAAATCTTCCATTTAATGTAAATTCAGTTGTTAGTATATACTGCAACATTTGGTGGAGTTGGTTATCTATGAATTGGGAATTAACGAGTGTGTCGTTGTATGGATGCATTAACTGCTACACTAAAGGACACCCTTTTTTTTACAGAAGCAGAGTATGCATTTCAGCTGAGAAAGAAAATTGTTCCTCTGAAGATGGAAAGAGGTTACCAACCAGATGGATGGCTAGGCTTCCTTATTGGAGCAAAGCTTTTTTATGAGTTCAGTGGAAAATATCCTTTTGAAGCGAAGATTAAAGAGCTGATTCGTGAGATATCTATCTGCTATGGAAATGAAGATGTAGAACCTAAAGTTGTACCCATTAAAAGCCAATATGTGAGTAGAAAATTGAAAACTATATATATATATATATATATATATATATATATATATATATATATATATATATATATATATATATAGTAAAGTATACTAGTCCCTCACTGTATATGGGATCCATCACGAATCTTGCAGTCAGTATTCAGTCCATCAAAATATCTGCATTCAATATTATGTCCATCAAAAGTCCTATAGTCAATATAATATCCAGCAAATGTCCTGTAGTCAATATTATATTCAGCAAGAATCATCAATCATCTTTTTTAGTTAAACAGAAATGCCTCTCGTTTTGCAAACTTAGCTGTGAAATAGGTATCATCAATAGGTATGATTGTATTTACTATGCAATAAATAGCCTTCAGTTTTATGTGCCTATTCTTTATTAAAGCTTTATCTAACTGGAATTTTTCTTGTTCATACCTTTTGGCCCTAAATGGCTAAACCACATTTTTGTCAGGGCTGTAAAATCCATTGCTAATTGCATTGATTATAATAATGTGGCCTTTTTTTAATGGCTTTAAAAATGTATCCTTTTTATTACTTCATTTGAAATATTAATCTCTATTATATTCTGTTTATCTTGAACTGTTCCTATTAATTCTAACATTGTTACAAATGTTATTCCTGTAATGCTCACTCCTCTGACTTTCTGTCTATTAAATGTCTAAATGTCATTTAAATTCACACATGTAAATTTTGACAAGATTTGACAATGGATAGTTAGAACATAAGACAATCAGACTGCTAGCAGGTTGATAATGCAATTTATAACACAGATTTTTGTTAAATAGAATATGATTTGATAAGTAGCAGTTTACATACTTACTTGAAATGAAGAGCTTAATAATGACCACCATGTATAACCTATCATGTGCTGAAAAATGGCGTTAAATCCTACAACAACAAGAGCTGAATAAAATTGTTTTTTCAAACTTTTGTAAGTAGTTATCAATGCATTTTGAAGTTACCAATGTAAGTTAAGGATGATTTGGATGAAACGTTATGGTGCATAATCTCTCTCTCTCTCGTCGTTACATGTAATAAGCACGTTTGATTACATTGTAAATCAGTTCTGTTTTTAGCTTTGTAAAACCTTCCTCCACTTTAAGAAAATTCTGGCAAAGTTTTAACTCTACTGGTCATAGACTAGAAGCACTGATGGAATGGTCTTTCATCAGTATATATATTAGTATAAGTCTTTTATTGCTCTTACTCCTAAACTACTTGGAGGATTGTCATCAAACTTTACAGACAAATTTATCCCATGGTCAAGTTGGTCCTAAATGAAAAATGGTCATGCTCAGACAACCAATATGGCCACAACAATGACCATCTTGAAAAAATGTTATGGCTGCTTCTCCTTATTTGATCATCATACCAACACGGGTTTTTCAGAAAGACTTCTTATGATATCTAGTTCATCCTAAATGAAAATGGTGCCAGTCTGAAATCCAATATAGCCACCATGGCAGCCATGTTGAAATTTTTATTACTACTTTCCCTGGTCTTTTGAACAAGAGGTTTTCACTAAAGTACTTATGATGTCTAGTTAGTCCTCAATGCAAACTGGCCAAACTGATGCCCAATATGACTGCTGCAATGGAAACTTTGAAGATCTTGTTATTGGTACTTTTCCTACATGGATGGTCATATCAATGAAAGGATTTCTCTTTAAGACTTCTTAAAATAACTAGATGGACCTAGATACAAATGTTGCTAATCTGACCTCCATTATGGTCTCAATGGCAGTCATCTTGAAAATCTTTGCTTCTTCACAAAAATTTCAAGTGAAGTTCATGATGTGGGATGAATAATTTCTACTTTTAACTGAAAAACTCTTGGATTTGTTTAATTTGAAGTTGGCACAAAATTAATTTAAGATTATTTTATCACATGACAAACAATGACCACCTGATTTTGTTTCTTGAAACCATAATACATTGTAGTGAAATGACTGACATTCAATGCTTTGTACATGGGTATTGTTTTTGTAATGATTTAATATAAAACTAATGTTAAGTTAAGCTGTATAACACAGTAGTCATGTGATCAAATACATGCATACACAGGAGGAGACCATGGACACAGTGGATGGTGTGCCTGTAGCAGTAACAACAAGTAAACCAGTCTACTCTGGTCATCCTGCACCTGTGGCTGTAGTACGGAAATGGACTCCTAATGATGTCAACAAATGGATTGAAAAACACAGCCTTCCAAAGTAAGTGAATTGTAGACCCGTCTACAGTGGTCCCTCACTTTAAAGTCCACCAGTATACTGTTACAATTTTGGTCTGGTTATAGATCCCATTAAATGTCAAGAAGTGAATTAAAAAACTTCCTTCCAAAGTAAGTACAATGGTCCCTCACTTTGAAACCCATTATTATATTAGTGCATCACATAGTTCAGGTTCAGTTAAAGATCTCATTAAATGTCGACAAATGGATTGAAAGATACAACCTTCCAACCTAGTAAGTAAATTGCACACCCTTCAAGTGTAAAGCCCAACAGTTTACTAATGTCTCTCATTATTTAGGCTAGGTCATGGATCCCGTTAAATGCAATCAAATGGACAGGAAAATGCAACCTATTAACATGAGTAAATTTACATGCTAGTACAATAGTTTCTAACTATAAATCCCCTTAACATGCAGCTGCTTTTGTAATGATTTGGGCCCCCAGTGACTGAGTGGTCTGGAGCACTTGCCTTTACATATCACTGACATGATACCTGTCGGCATGGATTCAAGTCTTGGTTTGGACAAGAAAAATATGTGAGAAACCTTGCAAGTGGCTTTCTGTGGGCTGGTTGTTCATCGTGAGGCTATTCTAGTTTCTTGTTTCACCAAATATACTGGCAACTAGTGTGCTAAAAAACTGTAATAAACATACAATACAAAAACACAAGCTTGTTATAAGTTGGATATGGCAATGGGTTCCATTACACGTCAGCTAATGAATTGAAAAACATAACCTTCCAAATTGAATGTAAATAAATTGTATATGCATGTAAAATGTGCCTCATTATTAAATCCCTCAGTATACTGCTGATGTTGGTCTGATAATTCAGGTATGGTTATCAATTAGTAGTCAAGTTGTCTTTTATTCTTGCTTGATTTATTTAATTTCATTTTTCAAGTTTTACATTTTGCCTATGACAAAGTACTTTCAATTCTTTTAATTTTATGGGTGTCAGTTTTAACAGTTTTATGAAATATAATTTGTACTTAATTTCATGCTTTGGGAAATAGCTTCTGTTGTTTCCATTGCTCTTTCCATTACTCCATCTTTAATTTCTTGGTTTCTACCTACAGCGATATCCATAAAAATTGGTATCCCACAAAAAATAGTGAATTTATGGTATGATGTTTTTCTACATGGTTATATACCCTATTTTGGTGTCTTCATGGTAACTATTACTCCCTTATCATGTTGAAACATCCCGTGTTATTAGGCTTCCTCACTTATAATGTGGGTCACTTTTATGGCCTTCAAGATCAGCGATATAAAGGGGGAGCTCTATAAGACCCTTGCTATGTTCATGGATTTGTTGATGATTCATGGTCCGGTCAGATAAATTTGCCTTGAGATATTTTATCCTGCCTTGCATATTGCAAGCTCTCAGACATTTTTTGCCACGATTTTAAAGAGAAACATTTTCTTTTAACTTGCATCATTAAAATTCTATGAAAGTCAAAATCACAGAATAGATAATAATAATGTCACATCATGCATTGATACAAAAAAGATAATTATGAAAATTACAGAACACATGTATATGCAGAGTTTTTCGGAATCATGCCATTTGAAATGCATAGAGATGATGCAGATCCTCCATCAAATAAGGCAAATCTTAATGCTGATTACTGGGACACTATATTACATTTAAGACGATGTTATCTAGATTAGCCCTCTTGGATCCATTATCAAGATTAGATCCATTCAGCATCTTCTTTTGAATGAATAATTGTGGTAATGAGAAATTACAATGCATTAATTTTGTATTGCATTTATGCCTGAAAATTAATCAATAATTCATTTTCATTTCAGAAAAAACTTTGAGAAATTGACAGGTAGAGAGCTTGCACTTTTGGTCACAATGAGATTAGAGGTATGAAGACCGCTCAATTGTGAATTCAATAACATTGAAAAACTACCATGTAATTCTTGTGTAAGTCAGGTCCATTTGTAAACAAAATTGACTCTGATCTGCTGTTGCATAATGCACCACCAGATCAGGGTCTATTACTCCTAACAAATTTCATCGACCCAAGACAGCCAGCTCATTATATCATGGAAGATCATGGTCTGTGCTGTAACCAGTTGGATCTGACTTTTACATGAGTGTATACAGTAGGTAGAAAATTTACTTTATGAAAAGTTTAGCTCTGGATACTTTTATTCCATAAAATATTTATGCAACATTGCAAAGCCATTCCATTTCAGTTCAGATTCTCATGCCCTACTATTAAGACCTGAACCCCTTACAATTTGACTGTGAGCCTTGCTGAAATGACTCTTACATTATGCACATTTAGAATAATAGCAAAGATTACAAAAATATGATTGTTGCAATCAATTTCAAATATTGGCTTGTTTGTGTTTGATCCAGATAAGGATTTCATACTGGATTTAGTAGAGTTCATGAAGGACCAGTCTAACTTAAAGGATTTCCAAAGACACTTTAAACGTATCATAGAAATAATATTTTACAGAGTAGGTGTCCAGGCCTTATCATAGAAAAAATAGTTTACAATGTAGATGTCAAGGTCTTATCATAGAAAAAATAGTTTACATAGTAGGTGTCCAAGTCTTATCATAGAAAAAACAGTTTACAGTGTAGGTGTCCAGGCCTTATCATAAAAAATTAGTTTGCAGAGTAGGTGTCCAGGCCTTATCATAAAAACAATAGTTTACAGAGTAGGTGTCCAGGCCTTATCATAGAAACAATAGTTTACAGAGTAGGTGTCCAGGCCTTATCATAGAAACAATAGTTTACAGAGTAGGTGTCCAGGCCTTATCATAGAAAAAATAGTTTACAATGTAGGTGTCAAGGCCTTATCATAGAAAAAATAGTTTACATAGCAGGTGTCCAAGTCTTATCATAGAAAAAACAGTTTACAGTGCAGGTGTCCAGGCCCTATCATAAAAAAATTAGTTTGCAGAGTAGGTGTCCAGGCCTTATCATAGAAAAATTAGTTTGCAGAGTAGGTGTCCAGGCCTTATCATAAAAACAATAGTTTACAGAGTAGGTGTCCAGGCCTTATCATAGAATAAATAGTTTACAGAGTAGGTGTCCAGGCCTTATCATAGAAAAAATAGTTTACAATATAGGTGTCAAGGCCTTATCATAGAAAAAATAGTTTACATAGTAGGTGTCTAAGTCTTATCATAGAAAAAATAGTTTACAGAGTAGGTGTTTAGGCCTTATCATAGAAAAAATAGTTTACAGTGTAGGTGTCCAGGCCTTATCATAGAAAAAATAGTTTACATATTAGTTGTCCAGGCCTTATCATAGAAAAAATAGTTTACAGAGTAGGTGTCCAAGTCTTGTAATAGAAAAAAGTTTACAGTGTAGGTGTCCAGGCCTTATCATAAAAAAATTAGTTTGCAGAGTAGGTGTCCAGGCCTTATCATAAAAACAATAGTTTACAGAGTAGGTGTCCAGGCCTTATGATAGAAAAAATAGTTTACAGAGTAGGTGTCCAGGCCTTATCATAGAAAAAATAGTTTACTGTGTTGGTGTCCAGGCCTTATCATAGAAAATATAGTTTACAGAGTAGGTGTCCAGGCCTTATCATAGAAAAAATAGTTTACAGAGTAGGTGTTTGGGTCTTATCATAAAAAAAAATAGTTTACAGAGTACATGTCCAAGTCTTATCATAAAAAAGTAGTTTATTGAGTAGGTATCCAGGCCTTATGATAGAAAAAATAGTTTACAGTGTAGGTGTCAAGGCCTTGTCATAGAACAAATAGTTTACATAGTAGGTGTCCAAGTCTTATCATAGGAAAATAGTTTACAGAGTAGGTGTCTAGGCCTTATCATAGAAAAAATAGTTTACAGTGTTGGTGTCAAGGCCTTATCATAGAAAAAAAAGTTTACATAGTAGGTGTCCAAGTCTTATCATAGAAAAAATAGTTTACAGGGTAGGCGTCCAGGCCTTATCATAAAAAAATAGTTCACAGTGTAGGTGTCCAAGTCTTATCATAAAAAAAAATAGTTTACAGTGTAGGTGTCCAGGCCTTATCATAGAAAAAAATAGTTTACATAGTAGGTGTCCAGGCCTTATCATAAAAAAAATAGTTTACAGTGTAGGTGTCTAGGCCATACCATAAAAAAATAGTTTACAGTGTAGGCACTCAACACTTATCATAAACAAAATAATTTACAATGTAGACATTGAGGCCTTATCATAGGAGAAATATTGCCGTTTCCCAGTCATCAGTTTGCAAATATGAATAGATTGGCCTCTATGTATGCTAATGATAGTTGAAAGCAGAATTAATATTGGAAACCAAAATTTATTATACAGTGAAAATATTTTAATTAAAAAATGCTATCAAATAACTTGTATAATTTCTCTCTTCCATTTCAGGCCCCTGAGTTTTTCTACAATTGTTTACAGAAGAATTTGGGCATCAGTAGTTTGCTGACTATGGCCATGTTTATTGAAGGTTTAGAAGACTTGTCAGTATGACACCAAAAGGAAATATTCAAGTGCTTTCTCACATCTTTTTATGAAAACACTGTATTCAATGTGAAATAATTATTAGTTCTGTTATTTATACATAAGCTCCTATCAATTGACTCAGTAGTCTTTCTACTGTCATGGAACTTGTAGATTCCTTTTTCAGGGTATCAGTATTTGATCATAATGCAAAGAAGTTTTGGCTTATGTATTATTGATGTCTGTTCATCTGTCTCTGTATGATGTCAGCACTGTGGTTAGGGTTCACCTTTAGATATTGCTGTTTAGGTCATTTTTAATTTTTGAGCACACTACATCTTGTAGGGTCATTTGACATGGTATGTAAATGCTTTGTCAAGAGTATTACAGCCATCAGTGCAAATTAGTCACTGTGAATATATTTAATTTGTCATTGATTTTTATGTATTTCTATCCCATATATATATATATATATATATATATATATATATATATATATATATATATATATATATATGGTATTTCAAAACTTGTTGTCAAGTGACACAATAGTCTTTCCACAGCCAGAGCACTTTATGTAGATTCCTTTGTATTTCAGGGGGTCAGGTTTTTATTAGAATTCAGTACAGCTTTGGCAAATGGATTGATGATATCTGTCCATCTTTGTGACTTATCTATTTGTATGCTGTCAGTGCTCACATTAGCATTTGCATTTAGGTGTTGATATTTCTTTCTTTTTCCAAACCATATCTTATAGTCACATGAAATGGCATATAAATGTTTCATTATGTGCATTACATCCATCAGTGAAGATTAGTCATGGTGAATATCTTCAGTGTTTTTCTGCCTACCTAAATGTTAAGCTCACTTTCTCTTGGTTAATGTTTGTGTTCTGGTCATTGTCTCATAAACTGTTTCTTGTAGAGTCATATGACTTGGTATGCAGATGTTTAATGATGGATGCCACAGATTTGCAAACTAGGTCACTAACCTGCATGTTATGTTCATATTTGTACTTGCTTTAAGCTCCGTTTTTCTTGATTTATGTTTGCATGTAGCTCAGTTTTTGACACTGTTGATTTCAGAGCCATGTTACATGGGATGAAGCTTTAATATGAGAACTACCATCTTCAGTCAAAATTAGGTCTCTGTGAGTTATATTTTCCACCAGTTACTTTGTGTCAGCCATCATTTTCAACTCATTTTCTCTGGTTCTTATCTCTTTGCTTGCAGAGTCATATGACTTGGTTTGTAGATGCTTTATCAAATATACTGCACTCTTCAGTCAAAGCAAAGTCACTGTGGCCAATTTTTCAAGCTTCATTGATTTGTGTAACAGTTGGATTTAGCTTAGTTTCTTAGATCTGTTACTGCAGTGATGTAACTTGACGCGTAAGAGGCATCATAAAAAGTACTACACTATTTAACAAAGCAAAGCTTTGCAGTCCATCCATACTACCATTGGCAGAGTTGTATCTATAGTGTTGTATCACATGTTTGTGACAGCCTGGTACAAAAATTCAATCTTAAAGCATCATTCATTTTATAAGTTTTTGGTCAATAATATCCCTGAGAAGGCATGGCTTTTTGTAAATTCTTTGGCTATAAAGGTATTTCCCAGATGTCATAACTTACTTTACCTTGCTTTAATTGGTCATGTTATGTTTTGGACTTGCAGTTTTTGTTGTGTCCTATGAAAAAGAATATTATGAACAACTTGATATTCCTTGGAGCATGCTGAAAATTATGAATACCTTTTTCAGTGACATTATAACAGTGATCATTAATTTAACCTCTGTGGTAGGAGGACACACAGTGAAAAAGCAAATATTCCAAATTTGATGAGCTGTTTGCTTCATTATATGTTGATTGATATTACAGTGAAACACAAAATAACAAATGCACAGTGTTGAAGATCTCAAGGACTATATTCTTCAAGTCCTTTGTTATTAGTTTTAAAAAGGATAAATCCTGTTTTCAGAAAAGGTTGAACTGTGTTTCATAGAGAGATCTACTTCATGGTAACCATTCAGTTTTTGTACTGACATGTACAGTAATCTAATGTTATGTATTATGAACATATAATTAATTTATACATGTGATATTATTGCATTTCTTTATATATATATATATATATATATATATATATATATATATATATATATATATATATATATATTATATGTGTGTGTGATAATATCTTTTTGTCCTTTAATATAAATCATGAATTGGATTGATAACTATGTTGTTCAACTGTTAAATTTACGTGTCTATTTGTAGATATTGGTTCTCCAAACCTATTCATTGTTATTTTCATTGCTAAGCATGTTATCTTACAAAATTTATATTCAAACTTGGAAAATTTGTCCTAGATAAAATAGTTTATTACAAACACGAGTGGAAAAAGGACATCCGATTTTGTTTCTGAAACTTTCTGTTGTGGCATTTTGCCTTTATTTTGTAACAGTCTTTTCAAATTATCAGATTTATCTTTTTTTGGACTATATAGCAAAACATGTAGATAACTTCCTAGATGTGATTGTAATCCAGTTTATGAATTCACCCACTTTGTTAATTAGAGTTTAATTTTTGACAAAGACCAAGGGAAAAAAAGAAAAGTAATAAGGCATCTGTTGCTATGAACCCTGCATGCTTTTCATTTATTCAGGTAAGATGAATCAAATCACCCTCCCGTTGTTGCCATGTATTGACGTATGTAGAAAGGGTTGCAAAACCGATAATTTTACAGCCAGTTAATATCCCAAATTTGATAGAAGCATGATTTTGTTAATAATGCTTGGAAAGGTATTCTGTTCTGCTGATACCCTAGTAACATTGATATTAGGATAATGGATAGGCTGATAAAACAGTGTGGAAAAAGTATTCTGTCCTGTTGATGGCCTTATCATATTGTCATTAGGGTAATGGATAGGCTGATAAAGCAGTGTGAAAAACGTATTCTGTCCTCCTGATGGCCTTATCATATTGTCATTAGGGTAATAGATCGGCTGATAAAGCAGAGTGGAAAAAGTGTTCTGTCCTGTTGATGGCCTTATCATATTGTCATTAAGGTAATGGATAGGCTGATAAAGCAGTGTGAAAAACGTATTCTGTCCTCCTGATGGCCTTATCATATTGTCATTAGGGTAATAGATAGGCTGATAAAGCAGAGTGGAAAAAGTGTTCTGTCCTGTTGATGGCCTTATCATATTGTCATTAACGTAATGGATAGGCTGATAAAGCAGTGTGAAAAACGTATTCTGTCCTCCTGATGGCCTTATCATATTGTCATTAAGGTAATGGATAGGCTGATAAAACAGTGTGAAAAACGTATTCTGTCCTCCTGATGGCCTTATCATATTGTCATTAGGGTAATAGATAGGCTGATAAAGCAGAGTGGAAAAAGTGTTCTGTCCTGTTGATGGCCTTATCATATTGTCATTAGGGTGATGGATAGGCCAGTGTCCATTATTGGTGGAACATATTTTTATTGACTGTATTACCTTACTCAGTGGTACAAAAGTTTTTGATCCACACTTTATGATGATATAATGTCAGATGAAATCTTTGACTTTCAAGGGAATACTGTTTGTATAACAAAAATGTAAACCCTGTATTTTAAGGGTTATGTATTGTTTTACCCGTCTTTTATTGTATATACATTTTGCAGAATTTTAACATCTTTACCTTGCATCTTTTATCATGTAGTACATCAAGTTTATGTTTATTTAGAAGGGTTAAATTTTGATAACTTTTTGTGTAATTTTTTCCTGTTTACATTTTTCAAAAACTTGTAAACAGCATCATATAGCCAGTATTGTGTTGATGTGTCATTAAATCCTACAGTGTTTATATGTTTGATTGTCTGTCAGTCCATCCATATACTGCCATTTTTGTTTTCTGCACCATAATTAAGTTCTCTACCATTTATACTGACTAGACTTTGTGGATGGTTTGTAATCAGGGTAAGCAATATTGATTTTGGAGTCAAAAGGTCAAAGGTCATGGTGATAGGAAGAAGCCTTTTGATCTGGGGGTCAAAACAGTAAAGGCCAAGATCATTGCGAAATGGATTCTGTACAATAATGTTTTTATAAATGACAAAATGTTGTGGGTAGCTTGAACGTAGGGTGTGGAAGAAGTTTATTTGTGGGATAAAATATGACAAATGCTGTGATGGAGAGAAGAAAAATGACTAAAGTTTGAGGAGGGCTGACACTTAAGGTATGGAAGAGGCCTATTGCATGTTTTGATATTAAAAGGTCTAAGTCAGAGTCATTGTAGTTCAAAGAAAAATTTGTTTTGCAGAATAATTTTTGTTAAAGTGTAAGTTCTTTGACAATTTGTTGATGGCATGCACTTAGTTAATAGAGAAACCAATATATTCTAGTGTCTAAAGGTCAGAGGTAAGTCCAATACAGTAATGGTTTCTGTACATTTAATTTGGTTCAAGATTGCATTTATTGTCCAAAGGTCTGAGTCAATGAGACAATTTGGCAAGTAATTTCCACTGTAAGACTAGAGCCTGCATAGAGGACTAATAAACATGGGCATATACTGTGCCATTCATGTTGCAATTTGTCTTATTACAAATCTTCGGTCATTTCTACTATATTTCTAAAATTTGTGTAGTATTTATATATATTGTAAGACCCAATGCATCTGAATCATTTATCCGTTTATAATATATTTGTTGAATTTGGAGTTTTGTTTTACATATGTAGTTATGTTTTTAAAATATGAAACTAAATTCAAATTGGTAACCATACTGTGATAAAGATAAAAATTTTGTATGCATAGGATATTGTGTATTTTGATGTTAATCACATTTTATGTCATGCATTAATTTCATGCAGCATTTTTCAGGTCATATTTGTTTTGTTTTTTTTTTTTAAATATAATTTTAGTTTCTTCTTTCCTCATATGGCACTATGAGTTGACCCATGTCATGTGGATTAGTTCAAGACACCTATATTGAGGTATAATTGTCTTTTTTTCTGAGAGAAGTGTTCTCTTATAATACAAAGAAACCCCACAAAACCAAAAACCCTTGGGACCCAATCTTTTTGGTTTACTGAGGTTTAGCAAATATGATAAAAGGTTTCTTTCTATGCAATTATGTGATGAGAAAGAGAGAGAGAGAGCGAAAGAGAGAAATGCATTTATGAGAGGATCAATGTCTATCTGTATGTAAAAGTGCACAAAAAAAAACATGCTTTTTAAAAATATTATTTCTTTTAAATACTTGTACATGCATTTAATTAAGAAATAGCTGAATATTGTATGTTGCTGCTGAAAATGAAGAAATACAGTCCCTCCGCATAGAAAAATAGTCCTCATCACATGAAATTTCTGAGGAATGAAATACAGTGCTTTTTTAACTTTACTAAAAGTCCATTGGAATTATGAATGATATTCCACCATGTTTAAATACTCTGTATAATTCATACTGTTCACAGTTCAAGAGTCTGTCTTGAAGAAGGTATGGAAAATTGTATGTTTTTCTGTGTTCTTTAGCAAATGTAGCGTGTGTTAATGACTCCATTTCTTGTGTTATAGTCAAATAACTGTCATCCTTAGCAATCATGAAGTCTTGTAATCTCTTTATAAGATCTGAAATTTAATGGTATATCATATGTCTGCCAGGTGTTTTAGAACATTCATTGTCATTATCATATTCACCGCTATCATCAGCAGCCTAATAGGTTTCACAAAACCACAAATTCAGTCTCCCAGTCTTCAGAGTTATCTTCAACAGGAACATCATTGTCAAAATTATATAGGGACTTGGGGTCAGTGTCCAGTCATAATTCATGAGACTATCTTGCCAACGGAATATTGTCCTCATCGTCGTCCTTACTAATGTTATCTTTAATTGGGAAGCTGGCAACTTGAAAGCAAGCACTTCCTGATTGTAGCTGGCACTGTCTCTGACCAGAATTTAAAAATCCAGTGGATATTTGCTTTCAGAGTTCACATGCATAATTAACAAAGCCCCGAGATTTGATTGAAGAAAAAAAATGCGAACACTGTTCTATACGTCATGTATACAAAATGAAAAGCATCAATACCAATTAGATGATCAGCACATAAAGAGTATTTCTCAAATGGCTTGCCTACAAGCATTAGTTGTTAATATAATTAATCATAAAAGCAGCTCTTTTGGATGATGCAAAGACTTAAGATCAGCCTAATTTATACCCTAATCTGTGATGGTGTACATCAAGTGCTCTTTCAACCTTACGTGCCCTTGGAACATTTTATGGGTCCTTGTCTCACAGATCTGACCACTACATTACCTGTTAATCATAACTAACCTGTTTCTGAATGGCAGCAAGTTAGCAGATAAATTATAATTCCACATTTCAACTGAGGTTTGGTTTATGGGGTAATTTTAAGAGTATAATTTAAATTTGGTATCAAATATTTTTTTGGTCTATATAGCACTTGAGTTGAAGGTGTACTCTACCAGATGGCAATATAAGGGAACAGTTCCCAAGGAACTTTGAATACATTACGGGTTTTATCATTCTAACGAAATATGAGCAAAGTGCTTTTTTTCTCTAGGACACACAGGTAGCTTATAAGGGTTGTCCTGGATGAATTGTGATCTTTGGATTACATGGCCTAGGCTCAGTCACCTGACCTGGATTGGCCTGGATGAGTATCCAAATTGTGATCTTTGGATTACATGGCCCAGGCTGTGTCACCTGACCTGGATTGGCCTGGATGATGAGTATCCAAATTGTGATCTTTGGATTACATGGCCCAGGCTTTGTCACCTGACCTGGATTGGCCTGGATGAATATCCAAATTGTGATCTTTGGATTACATGGCCCAGGCTCAGTCACCTCGCCTGGATTGGCCTGGATGAGTATCCAAATTGTGATCTTTGGATTACATGGCCCAGGCTCAGTCACCTCGCCTGGATTGGCCTAGATGAGTATCCAAATGGTGATCTTTGGATTACATGGCCCAGGCTTTGTCACTTAACCTGGAGTGGCCTGGATGATGAGTATCCAAATTGTGATCTTTAGATTACATGGCCCATGCTCTGTCACCTGACCTGGATTGGCCTAGATGAATATCCAAATGGTGATCTTTGGATTACATGGCCCAGGCTGTCACCTGACCTGGATTGGCCTGGAAGAGTATCCAAATTGTGATCTTTGGATTACATGGCCCATGCTGTCACCTGACCTGGATTGGCCTGGATGAGTATCCAAATTGTGATCTTTTTATTATGTGGCCCATGCTCTGTCACCTGACCTGGATTGGCTTGGATGAGTATCCAAATTGTGATCTTTGAATTACATGGCCCATGCTCTGTCACCTGACCTGGATTGGCCTAGATGAGTATCCAAATTGTGATCTTTGGATTACATGGCCCAGGCTCTGTCACCTGACCTGGATTGGCCTAGATGAATATCCAAATGGTGATCTTTGGATTACATGGCCCAGGCTGTCACCTGACCTGGATTGGCCTGGAAGAGTATCCTAATTGTGATCTTTGGATTACATGGCCCAGGCTGTCACCTGACCTGGATTGGTCTGGAAGAGTATCCAAATTGTGATCTTTGGATTACATGGCCCATGCTGTCACCTGACCTGGATTGGCCTGGATGAGTATCCAAATTGTGATCTTTTTATTATGTGGCCCATGCTCTGTCACCTGACCTGGATTGGCCTGGATGAGTATCCTAATTGTGATCTTTGGATTACATGGCCTATGCTCTGTCACCTGACCTGGATTGGCCTAGATGAATATCCAAATGGTGATCTTTGGATTACATGGCCCAGGCTGTCACCTGACCTGGATTGGCCTGGAAGAGTATCCAAATTGTGATCTTTGGATTACATGGCCCAGGCTGTCACCTGACCTGGATTGGCCTGGAAGAGAATCCAAATTGTGATCTTTGGATTACATGGCCCATGCTGTCACCTGACCTGGATTGGCCTGGATGAGTATCCAAATTGTGATCTTTGAATTACATGGCCCATGCTCTGTCACCTGACCTGGATTGGCCTAGATGAATATCCAAATTGTGATCTTTGGATTACATGGCCCAGGCTCTGTCACCTGAACTGCTGCTGCTAATTATGTGCGTGTAATCAGACAATCTGAACTTGAGAATTTATCATGTGATGTACTGCATATAAAATTATTGACTTAGAAAAATTGTTTAAAGGAATCATGTTATGTAGTGGTTTAAATTCTTAAAATGATGTGTCAATTTTATTTTTATTAACAAGGAGAATATGCAGTATTTTGTCATTTTTATTTAAATGTTTTGTCATCAAATATTCATATATATATATATATATATATATATATATATATATATATATATATATATATATATATAATATATATATATATATATATATATATTCTAATCTGCATTAAACTACTATTTAAATAATTTATAAGAAATTCAGCTGTGCTGACGTAATTTTTACCATCTACAAATAAAATTATTATATGACTTTCTGTAAACATTTTGATATTATGTTTTTTTAAAACACTTCTAATAAAGTTCAGACAGTCATTTATTTGAACTAATTGTTGATTAGTTACATTATAGAGGTTTACGTGTTCTTTGAATCTCATTTTTAATATAAAGATATTTTAAATTTAATATGGGCAAGAAATCAATGCAGCATATGAGAATTAAAATGTCGTGATTAGACAGTAATGTTTATATATATGTATTTGGATAATACTATAAAGTTTTAATTACTGTGCACAGGTATATATTGATATTAGACTGGAAATCTACCTAGCTACAGACCTTGGAATGGCTAATTTTACAAATGAGACAAAAACGGAATGCAGGTGCACTGATGAAGACAAAATGAATACAGAAATCTTGGAGTGCTGGATGATGATTGAAATGTTTCTGTATTTAATGAATGGATTTGAAAATTTTATTTTCAGGCTGCCATTAAATTTCCACATGATAGTCCAGATAAATATCTTTACTTGGTTATTTCTCATTCATTACAAGCCCTGATGTTGTTCTTGTGGAGGTTGATGCAACATCTGCTATTGATGTAACGACATCATCACTGGTGGCTGTACCTGTAAGAGTTTTGTTTCAACAAAATAAAAGAGAATAACATTTGCTGATAAACACTCTATAACTGTAAATTTTATACACCTGCTAGTAATTTGGAGTACATTTAGTTTTCCATCTACAATTACCAAACTTGGTTGATGCCCTTCACATGGGGTAATTAAGAAAGAAAACAAACTGGTTGTATGGCATAGCTTGTGTCATAAATACTCATTATTTTTATATTCTACTTTTAATCCTAGTTGACATTGCATTGTTTACATATTGAAATCTTTTTTGAGATGTTTTTGAGATGTTCTTCGTAAATACTCATTTAGTTTGACATTTCCAGTGTTAATCCTGGTCGACATTTCATTGTTTACATATTGAAATCATTTTTGAGATGTAAATAGACAATAAAGTTGTTTCTGTTAAACTCTTTATTTCTTGTTTTCTATTTACTTCAGCTTTATATCCATACATAAATGCAGTGATTCTGTAACCATTTCGTTCATTCCTTATTTTTTTTACCTGTTCATTTTTTGCTTCCACCTTCCTTCCTTCCTTTCTTTCCTAGCTTATATGATAGAAACTTTATTTAAGATATAATTGGGACTAAATGTGTCCAAGACTGTTTTTTGTTTGGTCTTCTATGTTTTAAAAAGAAAAAAGCTATTCAAACTTAATCCATTGAACTACAAGTGCACCTGGAATTGTTGTCCCCTTTAGTTGTATTATTATTAATGCAGAGATGTATTGGATCCATGAAAATATAATTTTTTTCTTTTCCTGCAGGTGCTAAAACTGAACCAGTTATTTTGATTTCATTACATAACAAAGTACTAAGAGCATATCCATGTGTAGCAAATGATGTAATAGCCTTATACAGCTACTGTAAAAGAGACAGACAGAGACCTATGTTAAAATGGATCATGGGGATAATTTGAGGTAATTTTGCCACTTAGTATGAATTTTTCCTCTTCAGGTAATTGCTTTTTTCAACATTAAGCTCAAGTGGAGCACCTGTGGTCTGAAATACACTGAAGGATCTTATATTAAATCATCCAATGAACACACGGCTCATTACAAGTGAAAATAATACTATCAGTTTATGTAGATAGATGGATTTGAAGGTGGGTGACTTGTAGCAACTTTAAATTACATTGTTGCAAGATGGACCCACCTTCTCTCCCTATATCTATTAACTGATATATATATATATATATATATATATATATATATATATATATATATATATATATATATATAGTTATGTATAATTTGCATTTCTTGTTATTTTTTAAATGTTTTTCTTTTATTTCCTTATATGCTGTGAGCAATGAAACATTGTATCTATTGACTTACCTTGCCCACAATAAGATACAGTTTGGTTTACAACATTTCTCTTAGCGTGAGAATCATTATGGTAAGCTGAATCAAGGACACTGTATTTTTTATGCAGTTGTACTTGGACTGCATGATGTCCATTATGTGTTGTATAGTAACAAACTTTCAATTCTTTCTAGAATAATGAACTTTTGACACTAGTCTAAGGTTTTGTTTTGCATTTAGTTTGTCCTATAACTGATGTTTTTCTGAAAGTCTGTTATTCGTGCTTTAAGATCTTGCAGAATCAGTTTGTGTTATTGTTGTGTCCAGAAGTTCATTTGGGCTGGAATTTATTTATTCAAAATTATTTAATTCAGTAAATTTTTCTGTGGAAATACAGAGTGCTCATGAAAAATACGTTTCTTGGACAGAGACATTCACTGGAATTTATAGTGAATTCAAACCTGGAATTATACTACTGTGTTTCAATAAAAGACTTGGTACAAAATCATGATAGTGTGTATGAATGATATACCACGAGATGTATACATTTTTTCATTAAAAGGAAACTCGACAAGCCTCGTTTCCTTTTAATGAAATATTTATAAAACGAGTGGTATATCATTGATACAGCCTAAAAACTATACATATATTCTATTTGTACCACATACAAATACAAAAATTTGCCTTTTGAACGGAGTTAAGATTGACTACAGGCAAGTGTGTATTGACCGAGTGAATGAACTCCTCACACTCCTGCCGAGTATGTCCACAACAAAATGTAGTTCTGCGCCTTTTGTGGCTATTCACAGTCACCTTTGCATATTGATAAGTTGATTGTTTTCTTTTTTGAGCTTCTATTTTGATTTACATTGGTTAAATCAGTTTAAGACACATTTATGATTTAAACATGAAAGATGGTTTTCAAGAAGAAAGTAGAGCATTACAAATATTGAAGGATCAGCCATTCACGTGCCGGCGAAAGGAAATAAGTGGCGTAGAAACAAAGCGAAACAACGAACCAACAAGAAGTAATTAAAATATTTAATATATTTAGAGTTGATTTAAGTCATTCTTCTGCTTTAATTAACATTACTACCGACCATAAAATTCTCTCTCTCTGTGTTTGTATGTCTGTCTGTCTGTCTCTCTCTCTGTCTCTCTGGTCGGTTGACTTAACTTTTACCATCATTCATAGGTCCACAGACATCGTCGTATGACACAATCGAAAATCCTCCACGCTCGACTTTTCATGGAATTTCGCCTGTATCTTGCTGCGATGGTCCGGAAAGAGAGAGAGAGAGAGAGAGAGAGAGAGGAGCATTATTTTGGATATTTTCATATTTACTTAATAATAGTTGATTTTTAGACCATTGTAATATGTTTAATAAAACAACAACAACAAAACATTAAATACATGACAGTATGTGTGCCTTATAACCAAGGAATTTACCATCTATTGTCGACAGGTTATTGCAATTTCGTATCGTCGATTATATAAACACTGTAGATAAATCCCAAAGAAAATTATATACATACTGTTACGATGAACCATATTCTTGTAGGGTAGTTTGTGTAATTCCAGTTTCAAGGTTTTCATCCAGCCCAAATTCTTCTTCTCTCTCACTCCAGATTTCTGCGTATTTAGTCCCTCGTGCACGAGAAGGGATGGTGAAACGGACATCAGAAAGTATTGCAATGTTGTAGTGTACCATATTAAATTCATTTAGAAAACGGGGTTAATAATATAATAATACTTTTGTATCGTTATTTTTAAACGTCTATATTGATTAATGAGTGGAAATTCGTCATTGATCTAGAATCAACAGCACCGTTGCGTGAATGTTTATCTACGCGTTTTATTGCGCCAGCGGATCACAATTAGATAATATTATTGCTATATTAAATAGCTTTATACCAACACTTCAAAAGCAATGTTATTTTTGATATACATACATACATACATACATATATATATATATATATATATATATATATATATATATATATATATATATATATATATATATATATATATATATATTATTATTATTATTATTACGAGTCTATACTCTATATATCCTTAATTGTGCATTTGCACGCGATATGGATTAACGTAGTAGAAAACAGTCAAGCACTTTACCTCTATTCTTCGTGGAGTTCTTAAAATCGTTGCAGGCAAATTATTATATATAGATAGTGTTGCCTGTGGGTTTCATTTGCGTAAGATCAGTTATGTCCTCAAATTCTATTGTCCCTTTAAAATGTATTGTATTCGTGTCTTTGCAATACAAGTATAATACGATTCTAATACTGTAGCGCAGTTCCTTTCTTCAACATATGGCACACGTGACCAAAGAGACAACAATGCATCATTTATCGGTTTTTGTGTTCGCTCTTCTTGCCGTATATTTTAGTCTGATGAGCTCATGCAGATGCAATTTGTCCAGTTATTTTTATCTTACATACACAAAAGTTAGCAAGCAGTCCAGGGACGATATCTTTGGTGAGATGCATGATAGTAACAACACAAAACTGACTCTGCTTTAATCCAGTTGGTAGGTTTTGCATATAAATACGCAAACATGACTAATTAATTTCTCCTGAGGTCAAGGGACTTGACAGTATTTTGTTCTAAAAGAACACCGCTGATCCGTAAATGTTCTCGTGTAATGGATGCGAGATAAAGAGTATGCAAAACTGGACTGTCTGGTTTCATACGGTTATATCTTGTAGAATGGTCCTATTCACTAATAAAAGAAATAACTTTGGTTTCATATTCATCTGCGATGGTATAGCTTTAATCCATCCTCTCTGTCCTCTATTACAAATAGTCATAGAACTATCCTGATACAACTGGTGTCTTTTATACTGAACCAACACTGCCAACAACCCCATAATTTTATATTCATTTTTGACAGTAAAGAGCTATTTTGGATATTGTCCTGTGAAAGGCTGCTAAAAGGATCAATATGTGCCTTATGCATGAATAAAGTTCACTAGTACTATAACAAATTAGCATACTTTTCATCACCCGTCAACCATCTTGATTTTTAGATATTTACCTCTGTAGCAGGCATACGTAAATACCTAAGCCAAGTCGGCTGTTCATTTGCAGCCCAAGTTACGCATTTGATCTCCAGTGCAAGTCTAACTGTGACAGGCAGTCACCAAACAAGCCAACCCATTTTCAAGCCTAACTCAACGTATATTTAAACCACATTACAGATTTAGCTTTTGTGTGAATTTATAATGCTAGGCTTATGATAATTAGGTTCATGACTTCTACCTTAAAAATTAGGGAGGTGTTAAAATACGAAACAATCCAGTGAGACCTAACGCCTGAAGACAGTATGCAAAGTATTTTCTGGATGTTGTATGCTGTTCTAAATGGCTAAGATTTTTAAAATTTGAAGACGGCTTTACTATGATAATAAACGCATAATTATTTACACAAATATCATTCAGGTGTGGGAACAAATTAATCGTGACAGAAAATAAAATACCGCAAAATTGAATGAAATGTTAACTGGGCAACCTACCCTTACAGTCTAGAAGCAATCTTGAAAAGCTGGAAGACATCGTTGACAAGCTATAATTTATCGAATACAGTAAAGGATGGAAATGCATCCTGACAGCAAAGCATGTCATCATAAAACAATTCAAGGCTGAAGAAGTCAAAACAAAAAAGCGTATTGCATAAAGCTGATAGGAGCAAAGATGTACAGCGCAGAAACGCTTCATCAAAGGTTAAGTTCACAGTTGGTGTCTGAATTCGCATCATTTGGCAAACATATTCCTTGGATTTGGATAAAGTTAGTAAAGATGAATTCTGAAAATAAATTAGAAATGATTACAAATTGTTTAAATAATTTGGAAAAGCCACCCTCACCTGGTAAAATAACATTTTTGAAAACCTTAACTATTCCAAAGCCTAATCATTTGTTCATCTCGTTACCAGATATTCATTACAATTTTATCAGGGAATTAAATGAAATAATTTTCACCTTTATACCGAAATCAAAAGTTGGTAAATCTAAAAGCGAGGTCATGATTCAATTTTTTTTTCTACTAAAAGTGACTCGGCGATGATATGAATTGACAAATGCTTCTTTTAGGAGAGAGAAATATGATGGAACAATCCAGCAGACAAAAATACATTATGGCGTGTTGTTTTATTGTATTGGGAACTGTTAATAGAGACATATATACGCTGAACAGGAGACGATACAGCGATAAACAAGTTTATGGATGACCGCCTTTATAATGGTGAACATGGTAGCCATTTTCTATAGGAAATGATTTAAACATAATGTAATCTATATCAGTAATATATTTACTAATCAGGGAACTGTTGCTGACTTTGATAGCTTTAGAGCTAAGTATGGTCTCAACACCAAATAGCTTGCCTTCCAAGGTGTAATTAAATGTGCAAAGTCCTCATGTAAAAAGTTACATTTAGTTATAGAGATACCGGTATGACCATTTATCCCTATCTATTTAGAAATTATATCTTATAACAATAAAGGATGTAAAGAATATTACACATCACTTTAGAAAAAAATGTTAAACAGATAGTGAAAAAAAATGGAGTGAACATTTTAATTTGAACATGGATATAAGGACTAACATTATATGCTAGAGTATTTACAATAACAAGATAAGAAACTCAATGTTTTCATATTTGTGCTACTCATACAATTTTACCAATGAATATATTTCTGTGTAAAATAAAAGTGTCTGATACTGATAAATGTACCATTAGTAAAAATTACCCAGAAACAATACTGAATGTGTTTTGGGAATGTAAAGTTATAATTAGGCTGTATAATGATGTGTCCCACTGGATTCCTGAATAAAATGAACATAACATATTGCGCCAAGTGCAAAATCTGTTTTATTAGGAGGAAGAATTAGAGACGGAAGATGTGAAAAAAAAACTTTTTATTTTTGTCTTCGTCTAGCCAGACACTATATTTATATGTGCAAAATGAAAGGGGATATGCATAGATTAGATGGATTAAAAGTTTTTCTTAAAGACTACAATAATTTGGCAAAATATATTCCAATCAAATTAGAAATAAAAGAAGCATTTATATTAGTTTTGAAAAAGAGGTAACTATTATTCAAGCAGGAACTAAGATGTGTTATAATTCAATTGTATGTTCAATATCATCACGTTATAGTGTATAATGTGTTTGTGTTATAAGCTAAAAGCTATTAAAACAATATTTAACTGAGTCTGATTTGATGGTATACAGAAACAAAAACTATAATATCACCAAGTCTATGTCACCTCGATGCTGTATATTTGTATTTGTTCATCTAAAGTGTGCATAAAACCAGAGACTGCATACGACATACATGTATGATTACGTGCGTATTTGATTCTTTCTACACTGCATTTATTGTCTCTAGATTATGTTACATTGCAAGGTGACCCCAACCCAATGGTGAACCTATTACGGGGTCAATATAAAACGAAACTAATGCCGGGATGTATTTTCCTTTAAGAGCTTTTCATTGTACCGAGTCGGAAATATCCTGATAGCATTATAATAAATGTTTTAGTAGAAGTCAATGTTTGTGAACTCGTAAAGTTATCTCGTGTAACTCGTGATTCATATCAGGAACAAATGGATTGCTGGAACTCTTTAAGTTTGAAACATCAACTATAAATTGGTTCACAAGCGTGGTTTTGAATTATGCTACGTCACGTTTTGCTGAATACGTATTACATACAACAGATGATTCGCAAAATATGCCATACAAGTACAAACGTCTTATAGAACACTACACAATCATCCTACACTGAGTTATCAACAATAACAGAGATGGTCGTTTGTTCTGCTGATGCAAGTAAGCAGATCGGCAATTTTTTGAGTTAAACAAGGAGAAGAAAAGCTTATTTATTGCCGAAAAAGTTAAACACTGTATGTTTCGGTCCCATATACAGGTATAGCTGGCAATAAAGTGTTATATGGATTTATTAATTACAGTTCTGCATATATTTTCAAAGAAAAGACACGATCCATTTCTGATGTAACTAATGTTTCAGCTATGTGTCTAGCGACCGTGTCCATAGTAGATAAAGCCTTGTTATATTTTATGGTTTTTATTTTCTGCATCAAAATTTTGTGGCAGTTGTATTCTTAAGATGGATTGTAGACATCATCTATTCCTTACCGTGCAAAATAACAAGTTCCATTTTTCTTCTTAAATGCCAGTCTGTCCTAGAAGTCCTTTTCCACATAAAAATGCAAAGGTCTAGTTTCACGCTGCGGCAAAAAATGCTGCGATTTCTCCACATGCACCTATCTATCTCATGCCATCTGCCATTTTGTCTGTCACCCGTCTCTTTTCATTCTGAGGTCTTGGTAGGTCTCAGTTTTTGTAATCATGACAGTTTTAATTACATGTTTGAACCATTGACACATTACTTTAAACCGTTAGCACTATTGCAAATGGTACCCCTTTAAATGCTTTTGCACATAATACCATTTGAAATCCTATTTAAAATATTACCCTTTTAAATACTAGTGCAAATTGTACATTTTTAAATGCTGTTGGAAATAGTCCCCTTTTAAGTGATATTGACCATTATTGCGACACCATGGTCTTAAATTAAGTAAGCGAAAGCAGCGAGTTTTGTAAAATTGAGCAAATAATATATTTCCCTGAAATGCTAAATGAACATTTAAAAGGAACTTGCAGTATAGCGGATTAAGTACCAAAACAGTGCAAAAGTCCTACCAGAAATCCTGATGAATAAGCTAAATGTCAGCGGTATTCGAAATTAAACCCAACACTGTGTTGATGTGCATGTAAATGAATAACATCACCCAAATAAAAAACTGAACACAACAATACAAATGATTCTGCTCAGAATTTATGGCGAAATGAGCAATTCTTTAAGAAAACAAGATTATATACTCCTCTGCTTGACCTGGGTCACAATTTTCTGAAAATACTGTCAAGTTAATGGATTTTTCTATTCTTGTACTTTCAAAGTTGTAAACATGACAAGAACTGTGAATAAAAGCATAATAAAGAATGTGATAAACGTAAAACAGGTCCATCTATGTGGGGATAACGATGTCGTTGACTCAGATTAAGATAATGATCCTAATATTTATCCCATGCTCAGAGAAATATAAGCTATGCTCTTTATTCACTGTCACTGGTCAGGTACAACACGAACTTGATTTTGGATAAGGCCAAGTACAAGACACAACTAAACATAACATATAATTATTAAAAAAAAGTCAATACATAATACAAATAAAATATACATATCACCTACCTCTCCCATAAAGAATAAGGAATATTCATGCAATAAAGTTTATTTTAACTATTAGCCAAATATACATGTAACAAAAGTTACATAAAATAAAATCGTATGAATGACACAAAATATGGATGAAACAATATAATACTTCTATACACGTGAATGTTCATCTGCTATTAAATTGTCTTTTCTCTTGTCGTGGCGTATATCTATGTTGTATTCTTGCAACATCAAACTCTACCTTTATAATCTCCGACTTTTATTCTATTCATGTCAATTAAACTAAGGAGGATGTGATCACTCAGTACAATAATTGGAGAAGGAGCTGGAATAACGTACACTTCAAAGTGTTGCAAAGCCAATATTAAAGCCAAACATTCCTTCTCAGTTATGGAATAATTTCTCTGGTGCCAGTTGTCGTTGTAGATGATGACACCATCGAGTTAAGCGTTACAATTATCGAGGATTAATGTAATGTTTATTAAACGTTGTAAAGTATAAGGCGAATCTGACATACCAAACTTTCTCACTTTGGAGTTACGAATACTGAAAACTCCTTTGCCTTTTTCGTGAGGGAAGTTTGCCAGAATTCTTTCAAAAAGTCAAACTTGGTGATATATTTTGCGTTTTCATTTTGCCGATTCATTCATCGATTTTTGGCAATGGAGATTAGTCTGTTTTGATCTGTTCACAATTCTAAAGTCTGTGCACATTCAGAAAGTATTTTTGGGTTTCGGCACAATAATAGATGGTGAACTCCAAACACTATTTCTTGGTTCTATGAAATCATTCTACAGCAAATACTGAATTACTTTTTTCAAACATTCCTGTTTGCTTGAGTGGGTTCTTCTTGTACAAATTCTGTTTTACAGCTGTGGAATCTACAAATTCAAAGTCTTGGTAGATTTTATTTGTTCGTTTTGGAACATCTGGAAATAAGTTCCATATGTTCAAGTAATAGCTGTTTTTGTTCATTCTTGTCTTCCTCCCACGGATGTGAAATTGTTTGGTTCAGTTTATTAATGGTTCTGAATTCTGAAGATTGACTACTCCAGAGTCACTACAGTCCGATTGCATTCCGTCAATTAAATCCACAATGTGTGGGGCAGGTACAATTAAATTGACTGCATGTTTAACAGGACTATCTCTATCAATATATTTCATTTAATGTACTTTAATTTCAAAGTTGTGTTTGGTTTCGCCTCCCATGAATGTCAGTTATATACTTTAAGCCACTTACTTCCTTTTCAACTGCATAAGAACCATATTATCTAGCCCGAGGAGGATTCTGAGGTATGGGCATGATAGCCAGAACTCTATCACCAGGCTGAACTCTCATATCACTTGTTGTTTGGTCATACCTAATTTAATTTGTGACTGAGTCTAGAAAACAATTAGTTCTTGCTGCTCCAAAAGCCTTTAAAAACGTATATTTGAACCAAGAAACATAGACGAGAATATTAATGTCTGATTCTTCAGCTGAAAGAAGTTTCGATTTAATTAACATCAATGGCCCACGGACAGTAGTTCCAAACTAGTTCAAAAGTGCTAAATTCTAATGATTCATGAATTGCTCGCTACCAAGAAACAACTGTAAATGAACACCTTCGTCCCAATATTTCCAAGTATGGAAGCAAAATGACCAAATCATATCTTTCTAAATTTGATGAATTTTTTTCTAAAGTTCCTTGGTTTTCTGGGTGATAGGCAGAATATTTAAATTGTTGGATACCTAATTCATGCATAACCTTTTAGAAAAGTCATTACATAAAATTTGATTTTTGATCAGATTGAACAGATTTGAGTACGGCAAATTGAATAGAAACCTTTATGAAAGCCTTTTTATATGGTTTTAGTGTTAATATTCCACAAGGTAAATGCCTCTGGCAATCTTGTTGACGCACATATACTGGTCAACAAGTATTGATTGCTTAACTTAGTGTTAGGTAAGAGACTAACACAATCTACCATTGTTATACTAAATCGTTTGTCAAAGGCAGAAATAGGTTGTGGATAAGCCATACGTATCATTTGACTGAGTTTCCTACGATTTGTCAAGTATGACAATATCTACAGCATTTACAAACATCACTTTTAATCGCATGAAATGATAAATGATCTGGTGATAAGTCTTAATAAACCCAAAATGACCAAGCAAAGGTATTGCATGTGTTACACAAAGAATTTCCTGTTTATACTACTTAGGAACAACACTTTTATAGCTCACTGACCACTCGTCACCAGCGGGTACCTCAATGGTCTCCGTTTTGTCATAATGATCATATTTGTAACAAAATAACAAACACTTACTTGCGTGATTTCAGTTCCTCTAATAGTCCTCGGAAACAAACATGAGATCTAAGGATCTTGTTGCTGTTCGACAATGAGTGAGTGTTGTTTGACATCCTGATTCGAATAAAGAGAATGAGTAGTAACAAAAGATCACTGTAATCAATACCTTATTATTGATCGAAAAGAGGTCCACAAGTGACTTCATTATAAACCTGACTAATAAATGTGTCAGAAAAGGAGAAATTTCCTGGTCAAAAGCCATTATCAAGAGGTATGTTTGACATGGCTCTAGTAATTGCACAACGGGATATAAATCAGGGATTTCATTTTCAATAGGATCAACCTTTTGATCCAAGCAAGTCTTGTCAGTTATAAGTAGATTAAGTGCAACCTTTTCTCCGGCTAAGCCATTGCCTAGTAGTAAATGAATACATTCAGAGGGCAAAGAGGTCAGAACGACAGTTACAAGTCCGGAAACATTGTCTGACAAATTTACACAATAGCGTCGACTCCATGGAGTTGTCGTGGGGTTGGATATAAGTAATGTTGTCTACTCTGCACTTAAGAAATGAGGTTTAGACTTGTTTAGTCGTAATTTGACCACATGTAGACCCTCTTTTTGCAAACCAACACTACTTGCACGCGATACCTTTACATGTATCCTTACTATAATGTACTTATCTCTCAAGTGATATAGATTATGCATTTCGATTCTCATGTATAAAATGTGTATAAATTGTTAGTAATCAAACATTAGGTATTTTCACGATACCGGCTTTAAAACTAGACAGGAATGGATAACAGTTGCGCAAGGAAAACACAATAAATTCACATGACTCAGCCTGGTTTTGACTTGTTCAAAGGCTTAGGTTTGTGTGTGCATGTGCATGCGTGTGCGTATGTGTGTTACAACGCAACTTTCATTAACGCGACAGTTCGTTGTCACTGGGTAGTCATTAATTCGCCAGTGGCATTAGGATGAAAAAAATCCGTGTCACCGTAATGTTTGCTGTCATTATTTAGGTTGCCTTGCTCTCTGATTCACAGAAAGAATTTCATACAAATTTTATAATATTAACGGTAATTAAAATTTGCACGTTTTTATGAAATATTGTTATGCTAAAATTGAACCGTGTATTAAGATTGTATTTTCTTCCACTGTCTGTGAATATGCATCCTATGTTCTCAAAATTAATGCATATTTCAAGGCAGTGTTTCCCACAGTGTGGTACGCATACCACCTGCGGTACGCAAAAGGGTTTCATGGGGTACGTGGCAGGAAATAACTCACTAAAATTGGCGCTAAAACAGAAAAACTACGGCACTGGGAGAAGGGGTACGCCGATAAGACAGATGTTCCAATACTAGTTTACAAATTTTATAATTTTGGGAAGCACTGTTTTAAGTGATATATAGAATTGATTTGAAATACAAATACACACCTTTTTATTATTTTTCTCTCAAATAAAATTCACTGTCAAAATAGTACACGAGCAGCTTTCGAAACTGAGTAGAAGGACTGACCTGTACTTAAAAATAGTCAGTGTTCTCTTAAAGTTGGGTTTTGTAAAGAATACTTAAACTGAACGAACTTAATAAATACAACATGAAAAGGCCTAACAGAAGTTTATACATATTATTTATATCTTCCTGTTTGATAAATTGTACTAAACTTATGCAGATAACGTATACATTTTTATTTGATTCTTTATTTATATAATGACCTTTTTGTCTCTTTCCTTAAGATGTGTATCGGTTTAAAAGTGTGACTTAGAAAGTATAAGGGACATTTATCAGAGAACGCTTGCCACGGGTCATGGTAAGTTTCGGTAATATCTTTACTAGCTTAATTGCCCGTCCTAGGAAACTTTGATAATACAAATAGAAAAATGTTTTAAAATTTCTAAAAACTTGATATTCGCGAGTTCAAAGGCATATTTAAAGATAAAAATTAAAAAAGAAGTAAAAGTTTATTTTTTTAAGATTGGGATGTCACACGTTTCGAACTATCGACTTCTTGTTTGGCAAGCGGTAAAGGACACTCAAAAAGAAAACCAAATGAGATAAGATGTTATTATTTAATATTTGACTTATCTTTCTTATGAGACCCATGACATGTAAGAATTACTCTTAAAATTCGGTGAAAAGCGACATACAGTTTCGTTATCTTAAAATATCCAGCATCCGTTTTGCATGCAATGTCATACACTTTACTTTGATTCAAGATACCGACTTAGACGGAAGCAAACATGAAACACTCAAGATTTGGTTCGATGTTATAAGCAGTTGATCCGTCCAGGTCATGTGATAATTGGAGACAAGTATCTCGGCAAAATTTGTCTTCTAAAAGCAAAAGACTTGGAGGAAACAAAACCTGATAACTTATGAGACAATACAGTACAACAAAGTTCGATACCATTACGATACAATGATACAGCCCAACAAAGTAAACAAAATAAATACATAAATAAAAATCATACATTCGAATTACAAACTACTAGGATGCATTGACATTTCACATTTTACTCAGTACTTGCGAGAATGCTTGCATTATTTTTACTGCCGTCGAAATGAAATTTTCAGCAGCATAAGTTTATTGGTATCTCCTTCTAAACGTTAATTTAGTAATTAATCCGTATTTTATCGATATATTTAAATGATACTACCTAGATGAAATGCAATCTGCTAGCATCATATGAGTGTGCTAAGAAACTTACATGTAGTAACTCGTTCAAATATGACGAAATACAATTTAATCTAGCAATGTATCCAAGAGCTTCTCAATTGCAATTTCACATAACAACTTGGTTGGAATTAATAAAAGTGTAATAGTTATAATAGTCAAAATTTAAATGATATGTTTTAGGTCGAAGCAGGGCATATCTTTGAATAAAATGATACGAACGTACGGATAATCGCACTGATCGGACATCCTAAAACGAATCTTCCCGATATTTATTGTTATCATCAAAAAAAAAAAAAAAACGTTGCTGACGGAGTATTTTATGTAACCCATTACTTAAAACAGCATCCTAATCTCGAAGTGATTTTGAACTGTTTTAAGAAGTAGCTTGGCAGGTAAGTTCATTAAATTTAAAACAAAGAATGGTTAAAGACTACAGCGTTTACAACTTGCTAGGTTGTAAGAAATTTGAGGGACAAAAATATTTAAAAGATGAAATATGCCAATGTCTGAATCTACGATCTTGTAAAGGTGAAACTTGAGCGCACATTTTTGTAAAGTTTCATTAGAATAACCGATTGCTAACACGCCGCTCGAATGCCTGTTTTAGACAAAAATATAGGCTATAACTCGTAACACGTGGTAACAATTGATTAATCATAAAATTACTCTAAATATACGATTCTCTAAAGCTTTACATTGCTTTGGGTGCAATCAAGCAACAAAAAATGCGAAGAAATTTCATTAGTCATTTGATTGTCTATTTCATGTTACTGAACTGTAGGAAATGAATGGTCAGTGTGCTTTCTATTTCTTTCCTAATGCTGACGCAAATTGTACAATGTAATCAATACAACAACAAATATAGGACGCTGTAGAGGTTTCAGGTTTGTTTATGGACGGACGTACGATCGAATGAGCTTAATAATTGATGGAGTTATTTCGCTTAAGCAATTACGAAAGGAGGAAAAATTGAAACCAAACCGATCAACAAAGAAAACAACACAAAAACAGACGAAATACCCATACGCCATTGCAATGCTCGCCCCAACTAACCTATGGGCGGCAAAATGTAAACGAGATTCAGGCTCACGTAATGTGCAGAAGACATTTCATCAGAAATCAAGTTTGACGCATATTTAGTTTAACTGCCAATACATGCATTCGAAAAGTTCGGTTCTGAAGAAAAATATGTAGTTTTGATAATACTGTGATCTATTGGACTTGCTGTGTATATCTGCCCTCTTGTCCGTATGTCTTTATTTAACTTTACTCTCTTAATTTATACTGCATGCATACTTAAATAACTTAACGACATCTGTGTTAAACTTTTGTAAGTATTTATATGCGTCCATTGAAAAGATTGTATAACTCACGTACATGACTGTTTCCACAATTTGATCAATAAATAAATAAAAAGAACTAAATGTGAATATTACAAAAATATTAGTTCTCAATTTAGTATCAATATTTTTATCTAATTCAAAAGGAGGGCATAATAAACAATTAATGTTGATATGTGCATCAGAATATAATGTGATTATATTCAAACATGTGGTCTATTTCCAATGGATAAAGCTGAGTGCACTTTATTGATAATTGTATCACTTTACTCGATCTTGGCGACCACTTTAGCGTACTGTTTGCTGTCTCAGGTTCGTGGATATCACGTGACCTTGTTAAATGCTGCTTTAAAGAGTGTTTAAGTTGTTACAACTTCCTTTTGGATTTTGTACCATGCATATGCTTGAGAATATACATGCTTTGTGAGTGAAATGGGGAAAGTAATGAATCAACAGGATAATTCTGTATGAAAAAATTCAAATCGATAATTTTCCTTGTCAAAGTGTTTTATATAGCATTTGAAATAGGTGCCAAATAATCCTAATGATAAAAACATCTTTATTTTTATTCCATGAAGTCTCATTTGCTGCATCTCGTATGAATGGCCAATCGTTTAAATTATTGACATTTATCCTTTGCATGCGTTTTTCCCCATTTATACCTATGCCAGTACGTACTGCTGCTCGAAACAATTAGAGACTGACTAAATGTACTGAAATTATCTGAAATCTGCGTTTTGCTACCCAAAATTTGTTTGTGATGAAGGACACTGTGTACACATTGCATGTGTTAATCAATTGTATACATCTGGGTCCACCTCTTCCATAACAGAAATGATACAAGTAATCTATATGTAGCCACAACCAACATCGTAAACGCAAAATATATAGGGAGTAAGGAGTAATATGTGCCTGTTCCTGACGCTTTTATAATAGTAACATACATTTGGAAGATGAAGAATATATACATATTAAGCACAAACTCTATTGCTCGTTGCTCAGGCAGCAGTTTTCAACAGATTTTGTCTTGGTTGGGTGACCCGCATTTGAACAAATACGATAAATGCAAAACGGTCCGTAGATATTATGATGAATTCATCAGTGCACCACTCTGTAAACAAAAACGACACTCTTCAAGGAACGAAAAGTAACAGACGTTATAGCTTGCCTTGATTCACAAAAATATGAAATAAACATTGGTATGAAGATAACGCAATCTTTGCTCTACCTTCACTGTACTTTACCAGATAGGGAAGATGCAAACAAGATATATGTTCGATGTTTGAACTTTGAAAAGCGTATATATCTGTAAACTATTTTTATTTCTGCATATTTATGCTAATATACTTTATGCTGTAAAAGCCCTTGTTTGATCTTGATTCCACTGGCAACGAACACATGTCAATAAACAATTTGCTATGATATTCGTTGTCGCCAGTAAGATATGTATGTATAGCAATACAATTTTAATTTCACTGGTAGGTAATTTGTTTACACATCTAGGATCTTTGGCTTGACATGAATTAAATTTGTTTCCCACGTAGGGCCCTGGAACTCGCATTTTGTCGTAGCCAGAACCTTTCATCAAGGAAATTTTACCAGATCGTGTTTAAAATACAGGCTAACTAGAACACCAAATCGGCTGATACCACTGGTCAACAGTGAAATCATTACTGACTTGAAAAGGCCCTAATCTGTAGTATTTTGGTGTGCCGAACACGAATATAACCGTGAAAAATTTGTATTGGCTCTCGTTTTGAAGATATTCATATACCTCATTTTCTATGTTTCACTGTGTAAATTTCTCCAGTAGGACTGCAGCAACATCCGGAATAATGATGTAACATTGCATAATACCATCATGCTCACATCATCCACAGTTGATTGCATCATTTTCTGATGCAATGCAATACTAATGCCATGCGGCTGCTGAAGTAAGTTGACGTCAGCAGTGTACTATACATGTGTAGGCCTATTATACTAATGCCAGGCGGCTGCTGAAGCTGACGTAAGCAGTGTACTATATAAAGCCCAATCAGATAGGTTCAGCATTTAAAATATTTTAGACGTTGTGCGAGACAGTTCAAGCTACTGTTACATAAAACTTATTATTTTATCCATTTACGTACAATAAAGAACAGTAATGCCTCGAAAGTGTGTTAATACCGCGGACAATTTTTGCTATATTTGTGGGGAAGTGACATTTGCCAACCAGAAGAAAAGTATCAATTCTCAAGTGAAGAAGGCATATCATCTTTACTTCGGATGCAAGGTTGGTGACCAAGACAAGCCTTGGGCTCCGCATATATGCTGTGCTACATGTACAACACAGCTTTCACAGTGGTTGAATTGCAAAAGGTCATCAATGCCGTTTGCAGTCCCAATGGTGTGGAGAGAGCCAAGCAACCACCTAAATGACTGTTACTTCTGCTTGGTTCCTCCTCTTTCCGGCGGAATAACGAAGCGAAAGAAGTCGAGAATAGTCTACCCAAACATTCTATCTGCATTGAGACCAGTTCCACATGGTGAGGGACTTCCTATTCCAGAACCTCCAGCAGAATATTCTCTTGATTCATCTGACGAAGACAAAGGTGAGTCGACCTGTTCTTCTCCTGGTCCATCAGCATGCAGTGATCCAGATTTTCACTGTGGTGCATCATCAACCCCACACAGAATAACACAGGAAGAACTAAATGACCTGATTCGTGATTTGGACTTATCAAAGAACAAGGCAGAATTGCTAGGATCAAGACTCCAACAATGGAATCTTCTAGAAGAAGATGTCACAATTACTGCATATCGAAAGCGCCACCAGCAATTGGAGCCTTTCTTCAGAAAGGAAAGTAATCTGATATTCTGTTCCGATATTGAGGGCCTCATGAATGCTTTAAAAATCACTCATGACCCACAAGAATGGAGACTATTTGTGGACTCTTCGAAACTGAGTCTCAAGGCTGTGCTTTTGCACAATGGAAACATTCTTCCATCTATTCCAGTAGCGTATGCTGTCCACATGAAAGAGACATACGATAACTTAAGGCAGCTACTGAATTCCATTGAGTATAACAAGTACAGCTGGCACCTCTGTGGTGATTTGAAGGTAGTTGCCCTTTTAATGGGACTGCAGCAAGGATATACAAAATACATGTGTTTCTTATGCGAGTGGGATAGCCGAGCAAGGGAAATGCACTACATGAGGAAGGAATGGACTCACAGGCAGAATGTAGCCATTGGAGAGAAGAATATCCAACACCCAGCTCTGGCTGAGGCTCAGAAAATCTTGCTACCACCCCTTCACATCAAACTAGGTTTGATGAAGAACTTCGTGAAAGCCATTGACCGGACTTTGCCAGCATTCCGATACCTGCATGAAAAATTCCCTCGACTCAGCGAAGCAAAGATTAAAGAGGGAGTTTTTGTGGGTCCTCAGATTCGAGAGCTTTTCAAAGATGACCGGTTCAACAACTTGTTGGAAGGTGACGCAAAACAAGCATGGAATGCTTTTCGCCTAGTTTCTACAAACTTCCTCGGAAATGTTAGGGCAGAAAACTATAAGGAACTAGTAGAAGACATGTTGATGAAGTATAAGAAACTTGGCTGCAATATGTCTCTAAAGATTCACTTCCTTCATTCCCATTTGGATTTCTTTCCTAGCAACTGTGGTATTGTTAGTGATGAACACAGCGAACGTTTTCATCAAGATATCGCAACAATGGAACAAAGATACCAGGGAAAATGGTCCACTACAATGCTGGCTGACTACTGCTGGACACTCCTCAGAGATGCTCCCGTACAAGAGACAGGCGAAGAAATCTAAGATGTAGTGAATGACTTGATTTTTTATAGGTAGGCTATTACAGTTGACCTTTTACTATTGGAATGCATTTCGTTATGTAAACATTAATTTCTTGCAGATTACAAAAAAACTAGAGCCAATTTTGCAATTTGACTGTCATATTCGTGTTCAGCACATAAAAATTGATAAGAATTGACTAATTTTATTTCAGTAACATGACTTTTGTAAAAATTTGTTGTCCAGTGTACTCTATGCACTTCATCTTCATATTTGGACTTGTACAAATACGATAAATGCAAAATGGTCGGTAGATATAATAATTAATACATTAGAGTCCCACTCTGTAAACAAAATCGGCACTCTTCAACAAACAAGAAGTAGCAGGCGTTATAGCTTGTCTTGATCCACAAAACTATGAAATACACAGTGGTATGGAGATGACGCAATCTTTGCTCTTCCTTAACTGTACTTTAACGGATAGAGTAGCTGTTAGAAACATATGTTCGATACTGAACGTTTGAGAAGCGTATATTTTTACAATCTTTTTATTCTGCATATTTACGCTAATTAAAAAACAAATTATCAATGTAATTGTTTAGGACAAGATTAGACAAAATATAAACCTAATTTCACCGAAACTAACGCAAAATTAGACCCCTAACATGGAAAGCTACAGTTTATAACATTTGGGGCTTACATACTAGAGACAGAGATCATTATTTCTTTAATGCTAGCGGGTGAGTTTCAAAACAAAACAATTCCGATGGAGAATAGAGAAAGAGAAATCGACTGTGAACATTAGGTCGCAATCGTTTTTCCACCCAACATACGCTTTCACCCAATACACGTTTCTCGCACTCAAACTTCAACCGTTTACGGGTCAGTCAGACATAAGCACACACGATATAAATATAAATATAAATTTGTGTATGTATGATGATACAATTTCTATTTAACTGGTAGGATATTTGTTGTACATATATTTTTTTGGCTTGACATGAATGGTGGCTCAATCAAATTTTATTTCGCACGTAGGGCCCCGGTACAAGCATTTTGCTGTAGTTTGAACCTTGCATCAAGGAAATTTTACAAGTGCGTGTTTACAGTCTACCTAGAACACCAAATCGGCTGATTCTCAATGTAGTTCATCTTCAGATTTCGGTTTTTTCGGCAAATGATGGTAACGATGACAGTCACTTTTAAAGTTATGAACTTTGTCAGATTATATGAAATGAGAAAGTGTTAATAAAGATACCTGCGAGTAATTTTGAACCCCAAAATGATGTTGAATATGGATCTCTGGATGGTCAAAAAAATAGATGGCATGCAGGTTTATTCCTCTTTTAGCGGTATTTTGAAACTAAATGTACAAATCACAGAATACCAAGCCTAATTAAGGTACAGAATGTTGAAAAGCAGAGTCCAATGTCTTTTCTTTTCTCAAACAAATTAGTCAGGCTGGAGTTTATGCTATAAAACTATATAGCGGTATAATTTTTCAGAAAAATAAATAAGAACCCAAAATTAAATTAAAAGTAAAACTATTTTTGGATCATAATAAATCTGTTTTAAAAAGGACACTATCACATTCATAGATTTAAAAGGCTAATATAACATTATGGACCAGGTAAGAAATCTGCCATAATAGTCAGCAGAACACTCATTTGATAATGTGAAACTTTGGCAGTGTTTATGCTAGTGAAAAATCTTATTTTGGAGCAGAGTCATCCCAAAACAATACCTACGAGCCGTGGAACTTGTACATAACAACCATAAAGTACAGTGTCTCAACCAGTATGGTGTGTTATAAAATTTGGAGAGACCTTGGGTTACTTTATGAGTGAATTTGATTTTTGTTGTGTATATGTTGCTGTGGTGGTTGTGTTGTTCGAATTTATAACAACACCATCAGGCACAGCATGAGGCAACAAAGATTTCATGTAACTAAATGTAGTTCCTAGGTCGTGGACACTATGCCTGAGACGATTTGACTGAGACAACCTGACTGAGATAAGAAAAGTAAGGTTGGCGAAACAGCTAGATTTGTCTGTTGTATGGGTGAGAAAAAGGTCATGCTGCAGAGACTACGAAACGAATGAGTCCTAATATGGGAAATGAAAACCTGTCAACAGGTGAAATTGATTATATAGAATAGGGGCCATTTTCTGACCTCTATCCAACTTTCTTCGCACTATGTATGTTATAAGTATGAGGTGGTTTGATATAATTTCTGACATAAAGTTTTGTGCTCATTTGCTTGTTTGCTTGCTGCCATTGAAACTGTTTTAAGAAAATATCCAAGACGATATACAGATTATGCATACTTTGTTTTCATCTTTTTCATGTATTTGTCTTTGATATTGTTTATTTATTAACCATTCATATACTTTAAATTGACATTATTTATTTTGATTCTTTGTCTGGTATAAAGTTGCAAGAAACAATGTTCTAACCTGTTAAAAAATGACCTGAAATGAACCCTAGTTAAGAATGGTGAATGAATCTATCTTACAATTATACATTCAGCTGTGTTTAGTTCCGTTGCTAAAATAAGACAGTTACTGATAACATCAAAAACTGCGAACTCATTGAACTTTGTTTAGTATTAATGGCTGATATGATTAATTACAAGGGATAGAGGCTTCCGAGGTCTCTTATTCACCGAAAATATTTGTGTTCGTCCTCTTCTTCCTGAATATTATAGGTGTTTGTTGGGGATAGTTTTCCGTCATCTCGTAGCAACATTCAAGACCACACACACACACACACACACACACACACATGGGCGCGCGCGAGGTGTCATTCGATATTTTAGGATAGTGTTGTAGTGTTACAAGCCAACCCGAATAAAATCGATATATTAATTGGGTGAAACACAAATCAGAATTACTGTAAAAAAGAATACACCGGTAATGATGGACAGGTAATCGATTTATACAAACATTTCCTGGAGCTTTCAGCCATATTGTATATTCACGGACTGAAGGTGCACAATTTTACTGATTTGTCCCTTACTGTCCTGAAGACTGGAAACTCCTTTAGTTTCCTCGGACCTGTGGGATCCCTTTCCTAACATACTGACAGAATATTTCCAATTGATTCAACATATTAAAACAACATATTAAAATGTACACGAGTCTTTATGCAATAGTTGTTTTTACCTTGGTCTGCTACATAGAGCTGAATATGAATGGCATGTAATATTCACACGATGGGAGGACTGTGTAAATGAATAGACATTACTGTGCGTGCGAACAAAATTAAAGTAGACCTAATTCGAATGTACCGGTAGATGTGCTGTTTGTACAAAAATCTATGTAAATCATATATAAATGAGATGCATATCTATGGATTCATTAACTCGAGCTTCAAACATATTGCAAAATTCTTTGTTCAAATTCGTGTAATAAAAGATATAGCAGAAAAAAATAATAAAATGAGCACAAAGACCACAACCCCAAAGCAAATGTGCTTCTTTATTTTGTCACCATAAAAATCAACTCATATATTTTGAATCGGGAAAATAAAGGAAGAACAAAATATTGGAAAAGGCTATGGCACTAAATACCATATTTTCTATAAAGCCAGAAGTCCTTTTGCCAAACTAAGTGGGTGCCGGATCAGATTACGTTGATGTATGATATAATACTCGGATGCTACTACAAAGGCTTTTGCTGAATCTACAAACGTTTTAAACACTAGTTTTTGTTACGTGTTTTCAGGACGGCAGCACATTGTAATAAGACGTATATTTCGTAGGAGGCCGAGACACAAATCCTCGAGCATGAACATTCAAATCTGCATTACGCATCTGGCCATTTAAGATATGGTGAAGACTATTCGACAAATATTATGCGAAATTAATATCTTCAGCTGTCGTTCCATGTCTTGCTGGATTAGGTCTTTAACTTTCACGCTTTCTCCATTTCTAGTGCCACTCTTCTGGAAACCCGTGCTATAAATGATAAATAAACCATTATACCAACAGGCGAATAGACCTTTTCTACTTTATCTGACGATCAACAAGTGAACACAGTATCGTTATGACAGTGTACGGTTTAATATGTGTGCCTAGCTACAGAATACATTTAAATTAGTTTGCATACATTCGTGACTTTCTGTTTATTCACTGTATATGTATATAACTATCCAAAAAGTGTTCCTCCGAAACTGTGGGATGAATCCACGTCTTGACAAGAAAATGTTTGACCTGATAAGGATATATACAGAGATAACTGATTGCTGTTTTGCATTTGTAATGGACATGCACTTACACAATTATACGGAAAAGACGGTGTCTAAGTTGCAAACGTTTTCATAAACTTATGACGTATTTTTATCCGTCGGATTGCTCCAGATTTTAATCCATTTACACCGACTTACAGCCTGTGCGCATGTATGTATATGAGAGAGAGATCCTTTCATTTATTATATTTCATATTTGTTCAGGGTAGCAACCATAAAGTACATGTCTAATTTGGCGATATTTAAAATTCGCTACATAGTTCGACGGTCATCCTGTAACCCTGCGAGAATATTTCATCCTTTGTATCTATTTGCTCAATGTATCTCTGCAGGTTATAAGGGTACATCATTTTATAGCGTAAAAGGTATATACTTACTAGAATTATTACATATTGTTATATAACATAGGAAGAGTATCGTGTAATCGGTAAATTATAACCCCGACAGGAGGTGTGTATTATTGTTTTTGATAGTCTTATTGATACTATAAGTGGTTAGGATCAGTTAAAAGGTGAAAAACAATTACGAAACAGTTAAGAGAAAAACAAGAGTTACGAAATTAATACATTTATTTACAATTTATGTCGCTGTGTGAAAAGAATACGAACCTTCTTTAACATGCCCAACATTTGAAATTATCCAGCCAGACAAGTGTATTTACTTTCTGCATATGGTCTGCTTATACTGCTACTCAAATAACATCCTAAAGTTTAATTGAAGCATCGAGAAGCTGTCTACATGTGATTGCTGGATTCCTCCGTTCTTACAATGGAATGGTTGCATATTTCCTATACAGCGATGCATGCGATCTTATTCACATGACTTATTAAATGTTTATGTTATTATGGCATATAGGAATATCTTCTATTCAATTGACACGTACGTAGGAAACGGTTACATTTACCACACGGATATGCTCATGCATTATCACTCGTCTACTTAAGAACATCTTTTTGGAAATACATGTTAACAAGGTCACACATGAACTCTTTATATGGGTACATCCCGGGTAGCATAAAGCAACATTATGAAGTACGAGAGTGCCTACTGTCAGTACTTTGCACGTGCCATATAGTCGATACAACATAATCAGTAAAGTTCACAATCGTCCAACAGAAGTAATATATAATTACATAGGTAAGATTATACATACTACATTAAAATACGAGCATGTTGCATATTTGTGTGCACACTTCATGTATATTGTCTTCCTCTTAATATGGTGAAAATACCATTAAAATTCACATTAGGTAAACTAAATATGAACCGAACATCTCGTCTACACTGCCTGGCATACAAAAGAAGAAATCTTGCAACGACACCTGCAATGTATAGTCTATTTCTCAAGAATATAATGTGACAACTTAAAAGGAACTTGCAAGAATTGGTATTAAATCCCAAATACTGCATAATTTCTACCACATGTACTAATAAATAAATTTCGAATTAAATTCTAGTGGTATTCGAAATTAAATCCCACATTGTGCTCTTGTGCATATAGTGTCGAACGTACAAATTAATGTACCGGTGGCCTGGAGTGTGATTATTTTCTAACAGACTTTTGTTGAATCACAATAATATAATCCAAGATGTTCTTGTCTGAATTCATTATAACTTCTCTTTAGGTCTATGTCCAAGAATATTATTGAGCACTTTGTAATTCCAAAGAAGAAGAATTTGAATATATAATAGCACCCAAATCAAAAACTGAAGACAACACTAACATGGTTCAGCTCAGATTTTTATACAAAAATGACTGATTCTTAAAGAAAATAAGATCATATACTCCTCTACTTGACCTGGGTCACAATTAAAAATTTCTGAAAATACTGTTTCAACTTAACGGAATTTTCCATTCTAGTACTTTTTAAGTTGTAAACATGATAAGAGCTGATACTAAAATTATAAACGTACAACAGGTCCATTTATGTGGGAACACAGATGTCCTTGCCTCAGAGTAAGATAACGATCCTAATATTTATCCCATACACAGTGAAATATAAGCTACTTTGTTCACTAGATGTCGCTGGTCAGGTACAACATGAACTTGATTTTGGATAAGGTCAAGTGCAAGATACAGTTAAACATAATATATAATTATTAAGAAAAGCCAATAAATAATACAAATAAAACATGCATATCACCTACCTCTCCCATAAAGATAAAGCATATTTATGCAATATAGCTTTCCTTTTAACTATTAGTCAAATATAAATGTAATAAAAATTACGTTAGATGAAATCTTATGAATGACAAAATATACGTGAAACAATATAATACTTCTATACACGTGAAAGTGCATCTGCGAAAATAACTCGATTTTTTCTTCCTGTTCTACGCTACCCAACTTGGAAGTTTCTTGTTTAGCCTCCATTTACATTTAAGTGACGATGAATGCAGTCCAAGGTCGTTTAATCAAGCGCACAGAAATAAACGATTGCTTAATACAGTTAATAAGGAATCGGGAAGGGCTGGGTATTATTCGCCACTACATAACCTTTCTTTCATGTGTGGGGGATAATAAAAGTATTTATATGAATGTTAAGAAGAATTCAATTTAACTTTATCAGAGTATTATTATTATTATTCACCTCCTCAATTTACAGCTGTGCATTTTACACCGATTGAACTAATAAATCACATGTCCAAAGATGAGGTGTTCATCAATGTGAAACTAACCTGAAGGCCTTATTATTCAAACATGTAGATATGTGTGGTATTCCAAGTAATTCGTGTACATGTCCAGCAGATAATTGACACCTTGGAAATATGCAGAATGGTCCGCCTACTCATTTGCATTTCTAATTATTTTAAATAGACTTTTTCCGCTTTAAACATTTTCCAGTGATTGAAACAAAATTTAAACGTGCATTTCAAAATGTGTCAGGAAAATGAGACCATACATTGTGAAGTTAATAAGAGTTAACTTTTGGATAGGTATTAGTGAATCTTCATAATATTTTATTTTGTATAATAAAAAGACGAAGTGGAGGAGTATTTTATCAAAAAGCGCGATCAAGATCCATTATTTCAATCAGCATGCTAATCTCGAAGTTATTGTCAACCGTTTACAGAAAGACAGATGATTTGATTAAATTCTAAACAATAGAGGCTAAAACCTACAACGCTTGAAAGTTGTTAGTGTATTCGAGGATCAAACTCACAAAAAGATCAGAATATGCCAATGACTGAATTTACGATCTTGAAAAGATGACACTTAAACGCGTATTTCGGTGAAGCGAAATCAGAACTGCTAACGAGCCGTTCGAATGCTTATTTCTAGACAAATATAGGCTATAACTTGCAACAAGTGGTCGAAATTTATTGCTTATCGAATTCATCTAAATATATGATTCGCTAAAGCTTTACATTGATGTGGGTGCAGTCAAGCAAGACAAAAATGTCACCAAACTTCAAGTAGTCACAATGCATTCGGTTGTCGATTTGATTCTTCCATAACTGTCGGAAAGAAAGGTCAGGGTGCTCTAGATTTCTTTATTTAGGCTGTAGCAACATTAATTTGATAAATACAACAAAAACAAATTTCGACGCTGTTCATGGACGGATGAATGGACGAATTGGATTGACAGAGGATGGATGTAATTTGCTTAAACAAAGACGGACGGTGGAGAAAAATTGAAAACTAACCAAACAAAAATACAATATTCTAATTCTTGCTTCACTAAGCTGTGGACGAAGACATGCAAACGAGAACCCGACGCACGTAATGCATAGAATACATCTGATCAGAAGTAAAGATTAACTTCGCTTATTTAAGTTTGAAGCATATGTAGTTTACTTGACGAAGCTTGCAATCGACAAATTAAGTTCTATGGAAAATATTTATTGTTTATGACAATATGATCTCTTTGACTCTTTGTCTGTATCTGACTGTGTCTTTGTCGAACTTCACTCTCTTAGCTCATACTGCACGTGTACTTAAATGAGTTACCTAAATCGATGTTAAACTTTTAAAAGTATTTACATGTATGCACTTGGAACATTGTCTTGCTGAGAGGTGTGACTGTTTGCACTAATGACGAATATTTTTAAACATCAAGCCTCAATTTAGTACGAATAATTTTAGCTAATTTATATGTGAGCATAATGCAGAATTAATATTGATGTATGTATCAGAATCACATGTAATTACAAGTATATTCAAAAGTGTTAAGTCTGTTCGCAATTGTTAACAAATAGTGAAGGTGAGTACACTTTATTTGTTAATCGTATCTCATTACTCACTCTGGCTGACCATTTAGCGTACTGTCTGCACGTTTAAGTTTCACGCATATCACGTGACCTTGTGAAATGCTACTTTAAAGAGTGTTTAAGTTGTTACAACTTCCTTTTGGATATTGTACCATGCATATACTCGAATACATACGTGCTTTGTGAGATCAACTTGGAGAATAATTGATACAATAGCAGAATCCTATAATTGGTGAGTCCTTCAGTGTGCTGATATGGTAACTTGCTGATAGATAAACCTCACATCAAAAGGTCAAAATGTTACATATAGCATTTAAAATAGCTTTCAAAAACTCTTTGTCTAAAAGAGGTCTTCATTTTTATAACGTAAAGTCTCAAATGTTGCATTTGGTATAAATTGAAGATCAGTTAAATAATTGAAATTTATCCTTTCGAAATTTGTTTTTCCTTTTGTACGTCAGCTGGTACTAAGTGCTGCTATAGACAATTAGAGTCTGAGTAAAGGTACTGAAAACCCACTTGTAATTGAAGGTGCATACACATTATGTGAAATCTGCCTTCCGATGCCGAAAACTGTTTAGGATTAAACAAACGATGTACACATTGCATGTTTTAACGTACTCTAAACATCGGGGTCCGTCATCATATTGTAGGACTAATACATGTACTGGATATGCAGCCACGAGCAAAATCATTAATGGAAACTCCAAATGGCGTAAAGAGTACTATGTGCATGTATCTGGCACTTTTGTAAAGGTAATATACATTCTCAAGACGAAGACTGTACACATATGGAGGAAAAACCTTTGGGCCGACCTGCAGAGGCAGAAGACTCAGAAAACAGATTTTGCCTTGGTCCGGCCACTCACATTTTTACAAGTATTATAAATGCCAAATGGTAGGTAGACACAATGAAGAATACATTATTGCACCACTCTGTAAATAAAGGTCATTCTTCTTCAATGAGGGAAAAGTAGCAAACATAATAACTCGCTGTAATTCATCAAAGAAAATGAAATACACATTGGTATCGAGACAACGCCATTATTGCTGTACTTCACTGTCATCTACTCCTTATAGGCGATAACAGATAAATGTGCGATATTTTGTCTCTTGCAAAGTGTATAGCTTTAAGACATATTTTTTAATGTATACGGAAGACACGTTAATTTATGAACAAATATCTGCGTATTTCTTTATAATCAGATCATACAAAGATATAAATCCATTTTCATCGAAAATAACGCGAAATAGGGTCTGCAACATAATGACCTTGTGTACACTAACCATTTATAGCCCAATCAGCGTTGAAAGCAACATTTTAGAACACCTAACATGTTTGTTTGTTAGGTTTTTAATTCATTTATCTTTACTTCATGATATGCTATTAATAATGTGACATTGTATTTTGGAGTTGACCTTGTCCAAATTTAAGTTTGTATACAACAAATTTTATATCTTAATTTAGTAAAAGAATTCTAATTACAGCTAAGACTGCATTTTGTAAACATTATGAACCTTACAGAAAGTTATTTTCGATTAGGTATTGTTTTGTGGGTAAATGTTAATTGTGATCTGAAGTCAGGTGCAAGACTTATGTTAAAAAGAACTATTTCAGCCTAATACGAGCACATCTAAATTTGAAACTGGCACAACTTTTAGAGATCAAGTTTCCGATAAGACGGATCAGATGTCCTTATCTCTTCCTGGTATCTATTGCAAGAAGAAATGACATGCTTTTTCTGATTGTTACAAACTGACAAATAAGCAATTATAATCAAGATAGACCTAGTCCAAATGCACTTTTCTCTAAGATCACGGTCATGTATGGCAAGCAGTACATTTATTTGGTCAAACTAACCACAGTCTCATTGTATTATGGTAAATGATGAACCATTCGTGTCGAAGGGTTCTATATCACTCATGGTTGATTCTGCCAATCATATCCCTATTAAAATTGAAAGGGACAGAGGATCTTCTCATAGTCTTGGATTATCAGTTACTTTACTTTTCTGTGAAGTCTTCTTAGGAGAATGTTCTTATTCCAAGAATAGAGTGCGGCTTCATTTATATTTCTCTCAATTGTGTCAATATGTTACCAGATCTAGTCTCAGGACTCGTGTCAGTCGGAATAGTGTCGTCTTTACCCATTGAGGGTTTCATTTATTACTAGGCAATGACCTAACTGTAGATAAGGTTGTGGTTAATCCACTTGTAACTGACAAGCCTGGTTTGGATCAGAATGTCGATTGTATTGAAAAAGAAATCCCTGATTTATACCCAGTTTCTGCGCTTATTTACTAGAGCAATGCAAAGAAAGCTCTTGAGAATGATGTTGATCAGGAAAGTAATCTTTAAGCTGACACATGTATTGGTCAAGGTTTTGATGCGGTCACTTTTACTCCTCGTTTGGATCAGTCAGAATGATTCTCTTTTAGCTACTCATTATCTTTATTCCAATTTGTATGACAAACCAACACTTGTCGTCGAACAGGAAATAGATCATGAGATCTCCTGTATATTACAGAGGGCTAATAGTGAAAATGAAGCCAATGAAGTACCTCTTTGTTATTTTGTTAAAACGGGATCCATATGAGTAAATGGAGACCACCATATGTACCTGCTAGTGACGACTGGTCGGTGAATTATAAAATTATTGTTTCAAAGTCGTATAGACAAGAAAGTTTGTGTTTGTCAATACTTCAGAGTTTGCGACACTTCTTAGCTGGTAGAAAAGCTAACTAGGAGATACCTATGTATTATCTGCAACCTATGCCAGCATTTGATCAACCATATAGCAGACTACTGATAGACTGTGTCGGTACCTTACCTAAGACCACGTCTGGCAACCAATACATGTTGCTCAATATATGTGCGTCTACAAGATTCCCAGGGGCAATTCCTTTTAGAATATTAAAATTAAAACAATAGCAACAGGTTTTATGAATGTTTTGCTAAATTTAGCTGGCCCAAATCTGTCCAATCTGATCAAAGGTCAAACTTTATATCTTAAATTTTCCAACGAGTTACTCATAAATTAGGCATTCAGCAATTCAAGTCAAAAGTGAACTTAATACTATTACAGAACTACAATGGAGAGAACTTTTCAATCGGATGATAGGGTTCTGTCTCTCTTGGTCATTTATCAAAATTTTCTTCAGAATAGTTTTAATAGTCCTTACAAAGTTGCAAAGAAAATGAGTGAGTTAAATTGCATTATTAGTACTCCTGGGATGATTAAGTATTACAGGAGTACCGATATGATGATAGAGATAGCCAGGTTAATCATGCAGTCAATTTAGTTGTACCTGTCCCAGTGAGGATTTAAGCAATGGTATGCAATGGCACTGTAGTGGCTTTGTAGTATCCAGTTTTCGGAATTCAGAAATTATGAATAATCTTGACAAGAAATGTTTGCGTCTGCAGCAACAGGAAAAGAATGAACTAAAACAGCTGTTACTTGAATATGAGCACTTGTTTCCAAATGTTCCTACACAATTAAATGCAATCTACCATGACGTTGAAATTATAGATTCCACACTTGTGAAACTGCATCCGTGCATGATAAATTCTCTCAAGCAGAAATATTTGAAGAAAAAAAATCAGTATTTTCTAGAGAGTGGTTTCATAGATTTGAGTTAAGGTGACTTGAATTCATCACGTATTCTTGTACTGAAACCAGATAAAACATTCCGCACGTGTACTGATTATAGAAAGGTAAACAGTGTGACCAAAACAGATTCATTTCCATTGCCAAGAATCGACGAATGCATTGATATAATAGGGAATGCAAAATATGTCACCAAAATTGCCCTTCTAAAAGGATTTTGGCAAATTCCACTGACGAAAAGGACAAATAAAATTTCGGCATTCTTGAGTTCAGTTGGATTTTATCATTAGAAAACGATAATGATGCCGTTTGGTATGAAAGATCTGACTTGTCTTTTTCAACGTTTAATGAATATGATTACGTCTGGTCTACATAATGGTGATGCTAACGTCGATAATGTCACCAGCTACAACGACACCTGGAAAGATCACTTAGAGAAAATTTGGAACATCTTTGACAGACTCACTGTTGCAAATTTGACAATTTATCTAAAAGTGAGTTATATTGTGGTTGTGCAACATTTATAGGACATATTGTTGGGTATGGATAAGTTAAACCAATATATGATAAGGTCAAGGCTATCTCTGAATTCCCTGTGCCAATTAGTAAAAAGCAACGTATGATATGTTCGGGTATGGCTGGATACTATCGGAAATTTTGTTTTCAACTTTTCCATAGTTGCTGAGCCCCTTACAAAGTAATTGAGTAAGAAAACAAAGTTTCATTTGTCTGAAAAAGTGTATGTATTCTTTTGATAAGTAAAGGCCATACTTAATAGTGCATCAGTTCTTTCAGCTCCAGATTTCAGTCAGTCGTTTAAAATATATGTTGATTCAAGTGATGATGATTTTGAAGCAGCATATATTCAAAAAGACATTAATGGTATAGATCACCCAGTGTGCTCTATTTTCAGGAAATTAAATAAGCACCATATAAAATATTACACAATCGAGAATTAATGCTTGTCTTTGATATTGGTTTTGCAGCACTTTGAAGTGTAGATAAGCTCAGCTTCTTAGATTATTGTATTTAGTGATTATAACCCCCTTCCTTTCACTGGCAAGATGAAAAACAAAATCAGAGATTTTTAGTGTTGTGTTTGATGCTGCATGAATACAATATTAACATCAGGCAGGCAAAACGTCAAGACACTCTAAGAGCAGGCGCTATGTTACGTGTATAGAAATATTATAATGCTTCATGTATACTTTGTGCTATTTATAAGATTTTATCACAGATATTGCATAAATCTTTCTTTTTGTTTATGATGGTGCGTGTTATGTCTATTTGATTTACATCGTTTGTTAGTTTTTTTTTTGTTTTGTTTCTTTATATGCTATTGATAATATGTTCTTGACCATTTTAAAATTAAGATCATTTTCTACCAGGACTGAGTTATTGATTTTCGTTTTTAGTAAACATGTTTATCTCAATCTTTGTATTTAACTTTTGGAAATTCCTTGAAATTGTCTGGGCTACCTGCTGTGCACTACGCATTTTATATTATAAATTTCGTAACATACTTCTAACAATAACTAAGATTTTATTTGGAAAACATTATCAACGTTACAGAAGGTTATTTTCCATTTGGTAATGCTTTTTTTTAGAAAATATTAATTGTGAGCTGAAGTAAAGTTGGAAGACTATATAATCTTATTACTGGAGATAGTATTCATTCGTACTTTATGATCTAGCATAATGAATATTTAATTTTGTATTAATGGTGTGTCCAGTAGTTCATTTGAACTGGATTTTATTTCTTCAAATTATTCAGATCAAGTACTTTTCGTCTGGAATTACAGAGTGCTCAATAAAAAACAGTATTCTTTGAGAGACACATTTACTGGAATTAATAGTGAATTCAAATCTCCAATTATATTACTGTCTTCAACAAAACCCTGTTGGAACAACAAGACGATACAGGCCTTTACCGACACATCAACACATCAGCTTTGTACTTAATTTTGATTTCTCTAAAGTTTATTCAGAACTTTTATTATTAGTACAAGGGTCTGTGATTCTATTATTATTTTGGGAATTGATTCGCACTACCGTAAGTTCTTTATATTTTCATTTTCACATTGTGTTCTAGGTAAATAAATTATTTATTGAATTTTACAAGGCTTGTTATGTTTCACTCTTTACTGTCACTTTTTTAAGAGCATATACTCGTAACAATATATATATATATATATATATATATATATATATATATATATATATATATATATATATATATATATATATATATATACATATATATAATTGTTAATTTATTTTTGGGATCGAAGTTGGAGTAATAAGAAAGAAACTATTCACCTTAATATGACTGTACGTTTTATAAGTCCTTTTTGGATCAATAGGATATAGCGAGCCACATCTTGTATCTGTCGAATACAGTAAGTCACACCGTAGCGCAGCAAGCTCAATTTCGACACTGCAGAAAATAGTAGTACCAGCGAGTATGGAAAACGAGAAAAAGTCACACCCTGATGAGAAGGAAGAGAGTGATGATAAAGTGAAGGAATTAACAGAATGGGAAATTCAAATCAGGAAAGAGGTCATATTTAAAGCTCTACATGAAACAATTGATTCAATCAAACAGATTCCAGGTTTACGTACAGAGGATGGGAGTTGGAATGGAGAGTTATTGAAGTGTCTTGAAATGTTCTCAGCCTCCTATTTTGCCATTAAGAATATAGGCTCTTTGTCATATGATGGCATCCAGATATATCGACGTGAGGCTGGGCAGCGGCTTTCAGAGTCAAAATCTACTAGTGTTATGTGTAAAGTGATAATGGATGGTTGGAAGAGGGGCTACATAAATGATGAGGGAAAACAGATCTTCACCAGTTAGAAGGATTATCAACATCTTTACTTACTTTACTGAACTATTCTGACTGTACTCCAGAAGTCACATATGACATTACAGGTGAACCGAATTTTCTGGAGACCATAAAAGAAATTCTGTCAACAGTTCTTCCTGCACACATGCAAGGAGAGGCAAAGGTAACTTGTCAATTGTATATTATTAGTAAAATACTCAGTATAATTTACTGGTAACATGCAAATTTATCTTATATCTTCTTTCTGCAGTAATATAACTGTAATATGAAAAATTGTCTACGTTTTGAAAACGGTCTCCTCACCCAAGCATTGGTGAGGGATCTGGGCCCAATTTGAGTCAAGCAAAAGTCTGGTCATTTGTAAATTGCATGTTATTCTCTCACATTTAGTATGTCAGCTGCAGCTTTGCTCTTTTCTCCCATGTATTTATCAACAAGACCTTTGCTTACATTGGCATGAAAATGAAGTGTTTAGATAGAATTATTGGAATATTAGTAGGTAATAACTTGCAATGATCTCATCATATAAATTATATTTAAAAGAAAACATAGTCTTATTTTTGGCTCCTAATCAATGCATTCATTGGATTACATTACAGAGTTACATTTTACAAAAGTTACATTTAACTGCATCTTGACTGCTGTAATATAATTTTGGGGAACACAGCTGCCACAAATATGAGAAAAAATTCCAAACTCTAGGACAGCGCATGTAAAATACCGTAATTCTTGATCAGCAAACAGAAAACATTCAAACTGCAATGCTTACATTCGAAGTATTACCAGTACATAAAAGAATATTTTTGGGAAAGGCCAAAATAATGTACACGGTGTTTAGGAACTCTGAACCTAATTACCTAAACACAACTTTTCAGGAAAGAGAATCTACTGGTATTCCAAATCTAAGATCATTGAAAGGGTAAAATTTCAATGAAGCCATGCCCAAAAAGGAGCTATTCAAAAATAGTTCTGAATTTTCAGGTGTGTTTGTTTTGAATAATATTCCACATTATGTTAAATCAGCTCTAAATATCTCTTTCCTCCTCAATAGGTGTATTAGATGAATAAAATCATTACAATAATGTTTACCTAAAACGTACATGTTACACCACCCATCTCCTGTGCATAAGTTCCATTTCCGCAGCAATGTAGCATTTATGTGAATAGTTGTCTATATACTGTGCAGTGTGTATTTGCTTGTGTGCGCAATGTCCTGAGTAGATTTCTGAATATAGTTTGTCCCGGTAACATATATGCTTTACACCCAGGTTATCATCATCATAATGAATCGGCTTTATCTGGAATTACTTGCTTTGTCTTGAAGTTTTCAACAGATTGAAAATCTGGACACTACGTTGCTTGTCATCCAAGTCATATTACATACATTCAAGGATGTTAAAGTCTGTACTCAAGGGGCTGTAGACAATGCAATGAGAGCAAAATGTTGTATTAACAATAACCTCAAAGATATAGTTTTCAAAGGATAAAAGGTACACAATTGTTAGTCTATCATGGTTTTAGTGGACCTTTGTTGTACTACCCCTTCAAGTATCTACTAATATATTCCAGTCCCAATGAACTCCGGAACACAACAATAATGCAAATCCATTCTGCTAAATCTTAAAGCACGAATGACTAATTTTCAAATAAACAAGATCTATATTTTAAACTAAAATGTAATAAGAGACCTAGCAAGGGTCAGAAATACAGTAATCTTGAGAGATCTTAGTTATATATGTAATTAGAAAGTCGCTCACCAAAATCACATAACAATAATCTGTAGTCTAGCTATAAAAGAAATTACAATGTCCTTGACTCAGCTTAAGATAATGATCCTCACTCTGACAAAAATAAATTTTTTCCACCAAAACTGTCGCGGATTTTAGATAACGTCAGCCACTAGACACAACTGTTCATTACCCACAACATATAATGAAATAAACACAACCCAAACTAACTAACAAAGAATGGATAATAAATGTCTATAGCAATTGTCAAACCTAATGATATTGGTGTTTTAATCATAATGCATGCAGTTGGTGAACAAACAGAGCTGTCACCATTCACACTGAATGAGTCATTAATATAGTAGGAACACCTAATGCGCTGTTGTATGAACTATGTACAAAATGGGTTTAAGGATCTTGATGAACATTCTTGGAGCAGAGGAAATCCCATGGGGTAAAGAAAAAAATTGAAAAATTTGCCTCTTCTAGACAAACTTTAGAAATTTCTTTACTGCTTCAGTGGCCTAGTGGTTAGACCATCCGCTTCAGTTGCGGGGGCTGTTGCGGCTTCGAACCCAGGTAAGTCTTACTAAAGACTAATAAAAATCGTACTAACAGCTGTCTCGCTATGTGCTCAGCATTAAGAGGTTAGTGTTAGGACTGGTGAGTCTGGTGTCTGGATAATGTGACTGGGCGAGACAAGATGGTACATGTCTGCGGCATGATGCCCCAGTGCTCGACATCACGATAAACATTGTTAAAGCTTTGTTTTAAAAGAGATCCAAATCCGAATCCAAATCAGAAATTTCTTTTAATCTGTATGTATTAGAATACATGTATTAAAGTTAGCATTCATCATATAAATTGTAGTGAAGAAATCATTTTCCTGGATGAGTTTTATGTCATAAGTGATATGTTATCAGTTATATGTCATCCAAAAAATGATTTCGTCGCTGCCAATGATGTGAAAGACGCTTACTATTTAAATGTTTCATGCTTGAAATGTTCACAATGAACACATTAATTCAGATGTTTGAGGTTGATTATAGGTTAAAAATTCTCACTCCAACATGATTATGGCTGGTATATGAGATTATATTCAGGGTGAAATGATACCCTCTACTGCATAAATATCTATAGGATTCACATTACACATAATATGACACATGTATGATACATTATTGATACACATTCATGTATCAACTTGTTGGTGGTTTGATCTTGATAACATCTGCCATTGATAGGGTTGTGCTGCTTTGTTCATGTTGACAGATTCGTTGTATTTCTAGTATGCAGATTACAGACATAGATTCGTCATCTTTTCATAAGCTGTTAAAATCCTTGACAAGGTAAAAGAAGAAAATAAAATTCTTCCAAACATGTTACAAGTTGTTAGTGATTTCAATTCAACCTTTTAGACCATTTCAGGCTCCTTCAATTGATCAGATATATGACCCAGTATTGGTGACTACAACATTTGCTTTGCACTGCATGAATGCTTTAAAATGTCTGATTACCAATGTTATGTCTTCACTTAAAGCTGTAAGGCATTACGGTGTTATTTTAAAACAAAAGTAATTTACCAGTTTACTCATGTCAAGAAAACCACCAAAAACGACTCCGAATGTGGGAGTGGGGATAACTGACAACCAAACCCATCACATTGTACTTCTTGCAGATGCAAAACAACAGCTCCAGCCAAAGTCACTCATCTTTGTAATTGAAAAAGGAAATTATGGACAACAGCCACTGCCCTTCTATACATTAGCAAGGTGGAGACTGTAACTTTTGACTTGTGCAGCTTGTTATCGGTCCTCTTGCAGAGTCTGTGGTTTTATTTTATTTTCCCACATTTAGTCACAGATTACATGTATCATTGCAAAAGGAAATATGCCAAATTTGTTTCCCATGTACAGTACAAGTACTTTACAGATAATTTAAAAGTTACTTTTGTATGAACTTTCTAGGTTGTTAGGAATCTGTTCGGATTGAGTTTGAATACCAATTCATGCAATGTGGTACACAGTAAACAGCCTATAGTTCTGGTTGTGGTTAATGTTTACTCTGAACCGGGACAAGCAATAAGCACCATTCAGAACTAACTGTAGCATTTCACTGCATGACACACCGGAAGTGTAGCATTCGAATTCGATCTAAGTAGAGAAGATATGATGAACTGGATAAACTTGACACAAAGTTAATTATTAAATGATCAGTAAGATACTTGAATGATACATGGGGAATGAATCAACAATTTCTTCTTTATGTTAATATGTGTTACCTGGGGTTGAACATTCTGACGCTATAAAATAATTGGCATGGATTTGGTCAGGGGTTACATATTTCAAACCACGCGAGTTCGTCACCGTGTTTGCCTTTTGTTGCAGAAGGATGGTGGTTGTGTTAATAGTTTATATTTTCTTCTGACAGTAATGGTTGCATGTGCAGACTATGTCTGTTTCAGATGAATTGTCAGTTTAAAGACAAAAAGGCAAATGACTAATATTTATTCATGACTGCTGAATATTATGGCAACACATATAGGGTAAGAAAAATTTTGTATTGATTCTTCACCTCTTGTATTAATATGGGTAACAATATGGACAAATCATTGACACATCAATATATCGATTAGTCATTTCACCTCTGCCTTGTAATCTATACTTTTGGATAATTCCATTCAGTTGCAAAACGATTGAGGTGTATGCAGATTTTATATTGAGTCCAACACAAAAATGGTGCCTGATATAGAAAGAAACCTCCGATTGCAAAGGATGTCATGGTAGATGGCAAGACTAAAACACTTGATACTGAATGCATTGCGTCTGAAGTCCCCCATTGCTTACTGATTCATTAACTTGGATGTGACATATAATTTGGACTATTAGAATGTGCTGTAGTCTTAAAAAAATCTAGCTTTTCCAGTTTACTACTTTGTGAACAGATAGTGACAGTACAAGACTTTATAGCTAAGTTTGTTCAGGATTACTATGTTAACAAAAAAGCTTATAAACATAATTCTTTTTGAAAAATGCCAATATTAGATTATTTACAGTCAACTTGAATCAAATGATAGGTGAAAAAAGATTCCCCCATTGCATCTCAGTTTACTTTCATCAGTAATAGTCAGGGTTTTGTATTTTCGTAACCTCATCATTGTTATCAAAACTCCATTGACTCATCAGAGTTACTTCAGTGCAATCAGAGCTTCCTATCATAGCCATTTGTGTATATACAGATGATTCAAAAGATGGTGACAAAGTTGGAGTTAGCATTGCAACCCTCCATGGCACAATATTGTGCCATTTTCGTGATTAAACCTCAGTTTTGTGTGTGCAGAAATTACAGCCGTGCTCAAAGGCTTAAATCGGACATCCCATTAACAACCGAGTTATTACAGAAACATGATGCTCTCACATAATCTTCTGTAATGTTGGTTTCATAGTCACATTGGTAATGAAGAACAGAAAACGCAGCCAAAGCTGCCCTGTATTCACTGATCAGGTGGATTCTACATACTGACTTTAAATATTGTTTAAGTCAACCTTTTTATTACACTTTGAAATATAAGTCTCATTGAAATTCAACAAACAAATTCAAGAACATAAAACCCAACATTGGAGAGTGGCAATCCTCATACAGAACAAACTGAAATGGCATTGTGATAATTGTAGTTTGGACTTACATACCACAATCAGGAAAATGTCCTAATGCTTGGTATGGACTTGATTGCATTTTGGACATCCTAACTATTATCAGGATTATATCCCATCGCTTGTACCTCAACCAAAGTATCATACAATCAATGGAACACATTCTTGTCAAGTGTGTCGATTTTCATCGTGTGAGACAGAAGTATTTTAATGTGAATTGTATTAGATATTTCATAGTGATGTACCACTGGACAAAATCTATTATTGTGGAATGCGGTTAATAAAGTGTCTTGACAAGATGTTTTAAGGATTTTTTTATTTTTATTGCTTTTATATTTTCCTTTCTATACATTTTACAGAACCAATCTTGACATATTTACCTTATCAATTTTATATTGTTGTTTTCTTATGTTTATATTTATTTGGAGTGTATTATTATCATAAATGTTTATAGAGAGTCTCTCAGTAAACCTGGGCTTCTTCTGTAACTTCTTCTGCAGATTAAGCCTCACATTTTAGTTCAAGCCATATGAATCAAACTTTGTATTTACTGGAAAGTTAACTATTAAAGATGGTGGAAATCTTTTCCAGAAGCGAGTCTGACTGGAAGTGTAACCTGTCTTTCATATTTGGTTAGTTTTTCTTTGCAAGTCTGATCTTAAATTATTCATGTAGATCTATGAATTCTTAATTTATTTATCATTTCAGAGCAAAAATTCATTAGTTTTATGAACATCGAAGGTTTGAGTGAGTTGAAAATGAAAACTTCAATATTTCAGCCCGATGATGAGAATGTCATGAAATGGTGTTTATCCATATATCACAATACTTCCATGGTGGACCAAAACATTCCCCGCCTACGCAGTCTTGAAATTGTGCCTATTTTCAGTTCTTTTCTTGATGCAAAGAAAGAAATCTACCGTTTGTCAGCATTGTCAACTCTAGCAAACATCATTGATGAGAAAGAGAGTGCGATTCTGCAGGACAAGCCTGATGTTGTGGCATTTTTGTTGAAAACACTGGGATCGGCAGTTGAAGACCCTCATCACAGGAATTTGGGGTGGTCGGCACGAGAATGTGCAATGAGTAAGTTCCATTTTAGTTATTGTCTTCAATGCCTACTGCTCATGCGATTATTCCAGTTTGCCACCCAAATACATTATGAGAAAAGCAGGGTTAGTTTTATGAATGGAAAAAATCAAGCCTTCACAAATCAGAATTTGCTGAAATTTCTTAAAGTGGGGGATATACTCATTACTGTGTTTGGGTTTATTTATATGATGTTAGTAGTAGTTTTATAGTTTACTGTCTCTTAGTGGATACTTATAGTTTAACAGTAAGTTGTCAAGTGCTAAGTTGGCACTTAAATTTCCCAAGCAGTGGCCTTTTGTTCTTAGAAAAATGCAAGTTAGAATATTTCATTTACCAGAAAAAGGCTGCAGCGTGGAATTTTCCAATCTGAATATTGCTTGTATTCAACTGTAGTCATAGCCCATTTCATGCAGACTTCGATGAACTTCGAAATTTGCTCGGAATTTTGATCACGTGGCGGGTGGTCAGCTGACCGTAATAGCCACTCGATAGGTGGTGGGCAAAATATGGCTAACGCTTCAGCATCCGCATCAAATTCTGTAACTACTTCAACATCGTTTATCAAGTTCAAAAATGCATATTCAACAACGATGCTGCCGCACATATTGACGAAATTTATTATTGGAACCATCCTGTGCTACTTTCTGGAAACCAGGGCGGATTTCAAATCCATACGAGATAGTAGCTTTGAGCTGTTTACATCTGGACATGTACATGTAAGTAAGGAAACGGTGTCGAAGTAAACAAATTTACTCCTGACAATCAAAGAGCAAGTTGTTCAAACTATTTCTGTGCATCCGAGACGTCAGTATAATAAAATGCGTTTCATATGAGTTTATCAGATTTGTTTTTGAAAGCCTGTGGCTAATTTATATATTAATTTCAATCATTTAATTAATTTTATTTCTGAAATATTTCTAAACAACAATGTACGCCATTTTGTTATGTACATGTACCCACCAGCGTTTGATTGGCTGGAGTATAAAGTAAATCGGGAGGTTATTCGGATAATTGCGGAGTAACTCGGTTAAATTCGGTATGAAATGGGCTACTGCCTATTATTAGCTACAGTACGCACATTGCGGATATCAGGATAGTTTTAGTTTAGCAGAGAAATAATCAAAAACTGAGTGAGTGAACTCACATTTTGTGCCTCACTTTCTGGAGGGCCATTTGTTAGTTTTTCAACAAATATGACCATGTGTAAAGGTTGCACATGCTAGCAAACAAATAAATACATTTCGAGAGATAAAAGTCATTCATAACACTGAGACTGTTTCAGTCTTTTATGCTGTAACCTTCAGTGCAATTTTTGCAAAATAAGGTGTGTGTGTGCACATACATATATATATATGTCTGGGAGAGAGAGAAATAGAGCTATAGGGTCCAGAGAGAAAGAGAGCAAAAGAAAGATATGTTTTAGAATGGAGTTTGATCACATTTACCATAAATTCCTGTGCCCATATTCGATTATTTCATAATCAGACATGAAAATACAAGTAGTTTTGAAATTCATGGATTGGTGTGTACATTGTTTTTTTTAAAGAAAACATGAATATAACAGTTTATGTTGCTAATGCTTTGCAACACAGTCACATCATATACTATATAGTCATATAAATAGTATCAATTACAATCAAATAATTAGCACATAAACATAATCTTTATTAAATGTCTTATCTACAAGTATTTAGTTATTAAGATTTTACTAATATTGGCTCTTTTCTATGGTGCAAAGACGTAAGACTAATCTGTACCATTTATATGATAAGCGAACTGCAGTATTTTTGACATAGATCTGTCCCCATAACAATTTTAATGTAATGACCATCAGAATATAAAATCTTTATGGGGACATATTTATTGGTCTACAGCGATAGCTAACTGAATAGTATGGTTTAGAATAAGGCAGGAATTAAGCAGTTAAATACATTTCCAAGTTTGACGTGAGTTTAAAGGTAAAATTGAAATTTAGGATCAAAATTTGTTTTGGTATGTGCAGTAGAATGGTTTCAATTTACCAAAGATAAATGATGATCTTAAAGAAGGTAACATGTCAATTTTGTTCTTGAGGAAGTTTTGGGTTTACTAATGTCCTAGTTTTGAGGAGTTTCACAAACCAAATCTGGCCATCTTCCCAAATCCTGCAAAGTTCGCAATTAAAAAAGTGTCAGTTGTCTTGAAAGGGTAACATATATTGCAACAGCGTACTTCCACGCTCATCAACATAATAGTTTTAACTGAATTTAATGTTGTAATAAATGTGTATATGTCTCGAGCGTTTCACTCATCTGTTTATTCAGCGATAGAGCTGAAACCTGTGTTTGTTACATGGATTTAGACGAGTATGATGCAGAAGGCACCGGTCAAGTCTCATCAAATATATCACTGTGTGTTTGTGTGATTTAATTTTTTAATGTAGCTTTGACAATTTTTCAGTCATATCGCTATGACGTTTCAGTCATATCGCTATGACGTCGGTAGTGTGGCATTGTACAGTTATGTCTAGCACTGAGACATCATGCTGCAGACTTGTGGCATGTTCCACCCAGTCACGTTATCCTGACACCATGCCAACCAGTCTTAACACTAACCTCTTAATTTTGATTGCCAATCGAGGCAGCTACTGGTGCAATTTTTTATAATCTTTGGCATGACTCGGCTTCGCTTCGAACCTGCGACATTCAAGGCTGACACTCTAACCACTTTGACCAGCGGAGCAGTCAGTGATATACATATAGATTATGTTGTAAACTTTAGAAACCAAAGAGCCAGAATTGCAGAGGATCGGAAATGGATAAATGTTGTACGTAACATAAAACTGTCGCTGTGTTATAATGATGTCAGGCTTGTGAGCACAAAATTGTTAATCATCAGTGCCAATACTTTCATTTTTTCATCTGAGAGAGGTAGAACGTGGTTACTTGATTCGACCTAATACTTCTATATTCAAGAATTATTGATCACCGTCTACATTAATAAGTTCTTCGTATTGTAAAACACTTCTGAAATCTAATTTGATTTAATTAGTATCATACACTCATGGTACAAGAAGAGGATGCAAATGCAGAGGAGACGGTTAATGACAGTACTGTTAATGACGGATTTTGGTGAAGCGTTGAGGTTTCATTCACTGGCTTCTAAATTAGTAGGAGTTAATAATTCTCTTGAATGGCCGTGCCAATTTAAATAAATCTTGGTAGGTATGCTGCTCTATCAAAATCATGCCTGGGTTGGCTCCCCTAGTAACATTGTATCTTCCATAGCAGCCATTGACAAACTGTGGGCCTTTTACATCTACTTTAGGTCAGCTAAGCCAATATCAATCGGTCTTGGTAGGACTGCTTGTACGAGCATGCTCCATCACAATTAAATCAGTGGTGGCTACCTTTTGTAATGGAGTGACTTGCATACTAACCTTACATGAAAGCTATATTCAGCTTCTCTAGAACAGACAAATACATTTTAATGCTATATACATATAATAAACAATTGATTTTTTAATACAAGGAGTGTAATAACTTTAGAAATAGACTTCTTGCTAACTTATTCTTATTTCATTGCAAGAAATGCAGTCACATTGGTTATTTCCCTTACTAAAACAGACATATAATACAACTGTTTTAATCGAAATCCTAACAGAGCCTTTGTTGATCAGCAATATGAAGAAAATAATATTATCTGCTCCACTTATGCATTTATACCATAAAATATTAACATGTAGATGATACTTATAGGTTACTTTATTTGTATGGGAAAATTTGAACGAGTTTTTTTTTGTGTGTAAATACTGCACGACCATGGGAGTGAAGTATATCCATCCGACAAAACGAGTTCATATTTTCCCATACAAATGAAGTAACCTTTTTATTATATGTTCATTGTCTTATTCTACCAATTGCTTAATTATATTAACAAAATACACTACAAGAAACAAAGTAACTGAATATATGCCGTATTCGAAACTAAATACACAAGCGCAGATTCATCATTACACAGCAACAACATTATTAATGCGCACATAACTCCGCCCAGATAAATTTGAACTTAGTCGCACGCTCGACATAACTTTGAAAAGAAAATGGCGTGACTAGTTAAAATTGAAATTTGGAGCCATATTGTGAATGAATGCGCATTGCAACAGCTTTTCCGTTTGATCTGGAATGAATATATATTTGTATATTTTTTTGATTCTGCGAAATTTCGTGATTATGGACTGGATTTATATGTGACAATTCCACATGAAATACATCGGATTGAAGAAGCGAGGGAGAAGCGTGTTTACATCTGCAAATGTGTTTCTGTTTCTGTCTTTGAATGTTTGAAATCATAATGTAGGAAACATATGAAGTTTTTCAATTGCTAGTATCAAAAGGACGATATGGAATTTAATGCTTATTTCATTTTGAGTGCAGCATGGAGGATAAAATTGCACCTATATTCGAAATTACAGTACAATTTCGAAATGTGTAATCAAGATTGAGAACCTATGACATGGCTCATGTAATTCGGATTTGCAGAACTAAGAAAGTAAATTTTGAGGAAATTCAGGATGCAAAACTGTTAGTATATTTTTTGCCATTATTATTAATAGCTAAAGAAGACAGTTTATCCCTTGTTACTTGTATGTTATTTGTAAGGACCCTTTCTGGCGTCAACTGTATAGATAACCTACATTCGAAACATTGTATCAAAAAAGTTAACGCGGAATGTGCCAAAGCAACTGGAATGTGGCAGTCCAGGAAACATCTGCTTTACTTCATTCAAACAATTTTAATCAACCAAAACGTAAAGTGCCGTCTAGGCGAGTACATGATTAACTAGAAATCAAGAGTGCTGGCGTCTGCGTCTATTGTTTGTTTACATAGAAAGTAGTTCCTTTATGCACGTAAATGCAATATGAAGGTGTGCAATGTCGTAATATATTGAACGATTCTGACAATGTAAAGTTAACGGAGAATAAAATGAACATATAATAATAACATTTGTTATTGCTGCTTGTACATTTCTAACATGGTATTGTGTAACTTCATATACATATTATAATTGAAAATAAACAGAACACACAAAGTCGCTGATAGGGCTGAAAATGTCTTTCAAGACTTCAGAAAATAATATTGTGAATGAATTAGCTATATTTTGTCTTGAAGACAAAATGTCAAGAGTAACGGAAGCTCAATGAACCAAAGAAGATATGGTTTGTGTGCAAGCAGATGTACACAAGTGACATCAATAAATGGTTGCATGACAAAGTAAACAACCCCATTCCATTTACATAGAGTATATGTATAAATCATATCATACAAAAACATAATGTCATGGTGTATTAATCCGATTTTCAGTAGTAATATCATGGTCCCCTAATCCGGTTGTCACCAGTAATGTCATGGTCTCCTAATCCGGTTGTCAGTAGTAATGTCATGGTTCCCTAATCCTGTTGTCAGTAGTAATGTCAAGATCTCCTAATCCGGTTCTCAGTAGTAATGTCATGGTCCCTTAAAGCTTTTGTCAGTAAGAATATTAGGTCCACTTATCCGGTATCAATGATAATGTTATTTATAGTTCATACTTGCGTGTACATGATATATACCTGATATGTAGTTGTTTACAAGCGAAAAGAACATTACTTGTGTTACTGATATTCTGGGCACATGCAATCTACTAACGACTTCCAATAGGAACAACCGCATCATCAAATGTTATGATGGCACGTGTGAGTACCACAATCCATCTGCCTCCATCTTTATTGTGATTGTATGTTTCATTGTTGTTTTAATCTTTTAGTTCACAGATTCTGATATGGATTTATTTGAATATTTATCAACATTTTTTGAAATATGGTCACCCACATCTATGATCGACATTTTGGAAGAATGGAACAAATTGAAACAAAGAAGTTTTGAAACTCTGTTTTGGGGGTTATTTTAGAACAGAATGTTTGTTCAAAATCAACAACAATGCAAATTAGCCATACGATGAGAAATATGAAGGTCAGCTCTGCAAAGTGAAGTTTCTTAATGCATAGGAGTCACATGTTGTAGCAACAGTTTCTCATTTTCTGGGATTGGGTGCATTGGGAAGAAACCACTGATAAATTATAAATACCTTTGTGTCTCCAGTAAATATGTTGAATGAAATAATAATTCTGAAAATATACTTCTTTTCTTATCCCTGATCTAGAGTCTATGAGCGCCTTTCATCAGATATGACCACTAATGATAAAACCAGAAACTACATTAAAGAATTTGTCGCAATAATCTTTAACAGAATTTAACCAAATTTGACAGAAATTCATAATGAAATAAAATGCTTCTAGGCTTGTGCAGGTGAAATGAATCCGTCATCAATCAACAATCAAATATAGTTGTTGCAACTAAAATAAAAAATATAAATATTTAATAACTTTTTAAATGTCACTTTAAAGAATGTAAACAAGTTTGTCAGAAAATATATTTCACTGTGTATAAATGATGATGATCTGCCATTTAAAAATGACATACCTGGTTTGTGTGTAATTGACAATTAAATATAGTAAAGAGAAGATATACATAGCCAATGTTTTTTAGTGTCGAATATACTTGACACACTGACGACGCAAAATGGATAGTGTTGTTGCAAAAAAAATGAATAAAATGGAAATATTTGCAAGAAACAAATGATCGTTGGAACCCATTTTCACCTTCATCCACCCTGCATAAATTTAACATAAACCTGTGACTGTATTGACGCTGTCAACATTGCAGAAGCCTGAATGTTGATACCAATGTTTCACCATGATAATGTATAAGAGACAATAAAATTTCATTAATAAAGAAGTCATCGTGATTGACGTTGTCTAAAAGTATATGTGTTTAAAACAGAAAGAGAGGAATTTAAGAGTTTGCTTTGTCGTCATTTTCTATGACAATGATTGTCCTCTTCCTTCCTCGAAAATGAGAATTTATACTTGCTTTTCTGATATTCACTGTCAAGTGACCACATATCATGAAAGGTGCAAATGGTATTTATGTTTACAAATTCAATTATGTTTCAGTGTCAGGAGGAGATAATGCTATAGTATTTGCACAGCCTCCAGTTTGTTTGTGTCAGGTTAGAAATTTTAATTCAATGAATGAAATGTACACGTTTTGTGCAATGTTTTATATCCTTAGAGACTTTTGTCCTTAAAATCGGTAGGGGGTAAAATCAAACAAGATGGTGTGAGAATAATTTTGTGAAAACATCAGAGAAATGGTTAAATTCCGAGGAAGTGCACTTATCTTTTTTTTATCAGAAATTTCAGGACGGCCATTTGTTAATCTGTTTACCAAATATGAAGCATGTCAATCTAGGCATATACTCGGAGATAAATTTAAAAATGTAATAATTCATTGCAGTTTTTTTTGCCTTGTGTGCTGTAATCTGTCAGATACTTAAATCCTGACATGTTACATTTTTAAGTGATAAACATACACTAATTTGGATTGTATTTACATTAAACATTCGTTTGCACATAATATGTTTTATTAATCTCGACGGAAATATTTGTTATGATCAGGAGGTAACATCTAGCTAGCATAAATGCACTGAAATTTATGAATCAGACCTTGTGTGATAACATTCCTTTAAGGCATAAATTTGGTCAGGAAAGACATTTTCATATTAACATAAAGTGTATTCTTTATGGGGATATGTTAATTTATTGTGGAAGTGATGTTTGGAACATCAGGAGGCAAGCCCTTGTATTAATTACAGAAATACAGTTGCCCACTGGGCTACTTGGATTTAGCATAAGAATGTAGCTCACTCCAATCAATCTGGTAGCCCTTGAATGGGCTCCAGGCACATGATTTGTAAGACAAAATTAAATATGTCCAGTGTTTAGAAGAACATAACACATGAAAGGTTATATTGTGCTGAAGCAGTTGGAGTAAAGTGTCTTCCCCTGGGTCACCTTGGGTTGACACCAAAGTCTGGTTCTAGTAGAGTCGACAACTATGTTATGTTCTTGGGTTAAATGCTTAATAGTCCATTTCAAACTTGGCCTTCTTAAGTAGGCATATGACCAGTTACGTCATAAATGCAATGACTGCAGATAAGAGTTGAAGACTTTACAAATTAGCATCAATAAGCAGATAAGTGTATTAGATATATTATGCTGAAATAGTTGGAGTAATGTGCAGTGTATAGAAGCATACCATGGGCAGACAATCCATCCTGGTATGGATAGAGTGAACCACAATGTTGCGTTCAAGCGCAAAACGGATAATATTCCATTTTGAAGTATTTGTCCAGTTAAATCACCGATACAACGACTGCAGACAGTTTTCAAGAAAACAATTCAGACGTTTTTGAAAATATTTTTCCGGCTCAACATTTTTAAAAGTCACTCTCTGTTCATGGCTAGATGAAGGTGAGAAAAAATGCAAGCGTATATGTGGCCTTTATTTTCCCAGCTGTGCGCCGCCTGGCCAGAAATGATGCTAACAAGAAACTTCTTGTTGAGATGGGCTGTCTTCCTCACCTAGTTGAACTGGCCGAATGTGGAAATGTGGAAGAACAAAGAGGTAATTTCAGTTTATTTGCAAAGATGCTAACAGTTACTTAATGCCCTTATTGTCATTGTAGCTTAGCATGAAGTATAGTTTATTTTGATAACATTCATCTGTCCATTACGTCATCTCCTAAACTGCTTGACGGAAATTCATAAAACATAGTTGCGATACTATTTTATACAATCAGGTGGTGGAGGAGATGATATTTGTATCTTCCTCCTGATCGGGTCAAAGATCATATGTAGAAAGTATTACATTTAGTTCCATTTATGAATATGTTTGACGAAACGTTATGCATGCCATATATACGATGAATCCAGCTGCATTGATACAGACATGCAATTGTATAATCTGCTAGGGAATCTGGATCTATGCAGTTTGTAAATAGTCAGTAGAATACACCGCCAAGACCCTAATCTGCCGGCAGATAATATTGTTGCAGATGACGGACTATGTTGTTTATCTATGAACCCGACTTATATATGTGTATAGACGATACTCTAATAGCTTTTAAGGCAGATAATATGGTATATGTTCATAAACTTGGTGTACGTTTGCAGAAGGAAGATAATTTTGTTTCTCTCCATTTATACACAAATATTCAGTTTATGTTCATTTTTAAACAATGTATGAGAAAATACCTTATAGCCTCCATATTTTCTCAAGATGATGAAACATTCAAAGTGAGATCAAGCATTCCACTTTGTGCATCTCATAAAAATATTAAGGATTCTAATGTATGTCTTTCTTACGGTTTGCCATAAAACATAACATAGAGGGACTATTCAGTGACACACGAAAGCAGGACTTGCACTTTTTAAAAATTCAAATGAAATACGTCTACCGAAATGCACAATATTAACATATTTGGAAGTATTACCTTTATTTAAACACAGAACCCTCGCTCTTGAATCCAAGTGGGTTTGAGGGGGAATTTCTCATTTAAATTTCAAGTTCTAGAATAGACCCTGTCTAGTAACTGTTGGTAGCATTTTCACATTTATGTTGCATTCCATGGATACAGTTTGTACTTTGTGTTATTCTTTTTGAGACGCTGTGGTTAAGAGGTAATCTGGAATTTATCGTTTTGTGAGAAAATGCCAAGCCCATGTACCATTCATGTATAAAGCATAGTCTTGATAACATAACAAAATCAGACTTGGTGAGTGAAAACCGTTCGGTAAATGGAATATGTCATCACGGCATTCAAATTATGTGACTGTAAAACCTTTTATTTTCAAAGAATTCAGCAGATACAATTTGATTCAAGCATATCCTTTTTAGAATCTGATAACTGCCAGCTCCACAATAGATTGCCGTCTTTATATGCGTGTGATCTGGCTTACAGCTTTTTAATGCGATCAACTTACTACACGACATTTGTTCAGAATGTTCAGGCAAAGAAACAAAATATTTTAATCAGAAAGTACAAATCTCTTGTTCGGGGCCCCGGATGGTCAGGTGGTCTATCGAACTCACCTTTACCGATCACAGACATCGCACCTCTGTCCAGGCAATTGTGCGTATGTGAGAAAGCTTCCAAGTAGTTTCCCTTGAGTCAGTTGTTCCTGTCGGGATTTTTTCAGGTGGTTCTTCCTCCACCAGATAAACTGTGTGTTATGTATAGCATCTAATGCACTGAAAATGGTTATAAACCCAAAACAACAAGCCTTCTTTTTCAGAATGTCCAGGCAGAGAACAACAATTAAATTGTAAAAGAATTGCAGTTTATTAACCCAGGGGAAAGAGATCTTTCAAAAACTGCGTTATGTTTGCTTTGTTTTTGAAGGTATTTAATATCACTTCATTTTGTGGGGTAACAATATTCATGGATTTTGTTGTTGCTATAATGAATGAACGTAAGGAATCAATAAACTGTAATTGATCCATATAAACAACAGTTCTGACAAATATAAGCACCAACTAAAGTATCATGTTTATGCAAAGCTTCAAAAATTAGTATCCATAAAAAAAGGAATTCACATTTCAGAATTATCTTATTATAACACTGCCCATGAAAGCCTAATAGTGCAAACATCTTATAGATTGACTTCCACAGAACAAAGTACATAATAAAGACAGAGTACTCATTCATCATCATGCTGTCAAAGGGAGCCATATTCGATTTCATGGCGAGACCGCCTTATTATGAAGGTATAATATATCTACATAATCCCCAATGATAACACTGTCAAAGAATGCCATATAATATATTGCTTTATCGTGTGGCCACATGTTAATGAAGTACATAAGACAAATAGTGTACTCCCTCATGATAATGGTGTCCAAGAGAACCTTGTAATTAAAATTATGCATATATAGTCCCTCATAATAACACTCTTTAATGAAACCTTCAAGTATACACTCTTAAAGTGAGACTACCATATATGTAAGTACACACTGTAATATATACTCCCTAAGATAACTGTATAATGAAGTTCACAATATACATAAGGTAATATAGGGTATTCGTTCATCATTACCCTGTCCCTTGGTGATATACAGCATGCCATCTTATACTGAGACCACTTTATAATGTGATACATACTACGTATATGATTCGCCCTGATAATAACACTGTTCATGAGAGTGATATAGTATGCTACCTTGTAGTGAGATCATATGTTAATGAACTGAAAAAGGCCCTCATTAAAACACTATCCAAATGAGCCATGTGGTATACCACCTTTTAGTGAGACCTCCTTATAATGAAGTTCATAACACATATACGGTGCTCCCGTATTATAAGTCTGTCCATGGGAGCTACGGAGTATGCAGCCTAGTAAGACCAGCTTATGATGAAATTAATAATACATATACATGTATATTAACTTGTGAAACAGGTATGCCAGCAAATATATATATATATATATATATATATATATATATATATATATATATATATATATATATATATATATATATATATATATATATATATATATATAATGTTATTTTTTGACACAGAGGCAGTTGGATCTATTTGGGTTCTGGCTTTTGAAAGAGAAAACCACATTAAGATTCTGGATGATACAGAGCTTCATATTATTGACTTGCTGATAGAAATCAAACAAAAATCCTCAGATAAGGAGGTCAGAAAGGCTGTTGATGGAACATTGTGGAGTCTTCGTGAGAAGCTTCAAAACATTGACAAGTATAAACATATAGGTATGATTCAAATTTTCAATATTAAAAAAGATTGCCTTTGGGAGTTATTGCATGGATCCATTTACTGTCTAGTGTTGATTTTTTTAATCTTTTGCAGGCATACAGATCATATTAAATTTGTGACATAATGAACAACATGATGTCATGATTTTAATTCAGATGAAACGCTTTTGAAATAAACAGACAAGGAAAAAAAAGAATGGTACACGTGAACACACATTAAACAATGAATTGTAAAATATAGCATAATAATAAAAACTGACATCAATTAATTTGTAAAGTATATGATAAAATATATAATCTTGTACAAGCCTGATCCAAGTACAAACACCAAATACCTAGGTTTGCTGATTCTTTGTGCACCAACATTAATGGGTCTATGCATTTTTGTTTGACTAACCAGTAAAACAAACAACACAGAACCTGATCTGCCAGCACATTATGCAACCGCAGATCAGATCTATGTTATTACATACATATGTTTGCAGTGTTCATTGGGACCTCTGTCTGGAACACATGCCTATTAAGGTTAGATGTTTACCTAAATTCATGCAACCTTTGGTAATCAAATTGATTTCTTGCTGAAAGTAACATTTGGTAGTCAGCAAAAAACTGTGAACTAGTCAAAATAGTAAAATAACAATGCTAACTGATTGGTGATTCTTACTTATTCTAATTATAGTTCTTACTTATACTAATTATATGACAGAAGTTATGGCCTGCAGTGTTATAAATAAGTTTATGAAGTAAAATCTGTATTAAATTCAACAACAACATTTTTAGACAGAAAGAGGAAAAATGAGAAAATGATAAGTTTGTGGCCTTCATCCAAAACTGAATTATATATTGTTGTTAAGTAATTATATATGCAGCACCAGTCATAATTGTTACATTAGTACAGATTCTTCAGTTGTTGATCTGAAAAGTGTGCCCAGGGTCCTTATTATAAATTCATTTAAGGACATACTAGATCAGGGGTCGGGAAACTTTTTTGTAAAGGACCACATTATAAATATTTTAGGCTTCGCTGGCCAAGTTCAAGTTCAAGGATGTTTATATCGGTTGACTTATATAAATAACAAGAAAAGAAAAAACAATTTTTCACAAATTTATTTAACAAAATGTAACGTAATAATACACAATTGTTTGAAATACAGTTCTACTAATGAGAATAATGCAATTGCCTTTTTTTTGAGATAGCATTTCACCAAACTGGGGTTCAAAGTTAGTACTCCCTATCATCAAATTTGATTGTAAATGTTCATCCGTTAATGCTGACCTGTATTGAGATTTTACGTATTTCAGCTTTGAAAATGTCTTTTCACACAAGAAAGTATTGCCAAATACAGATATAGATCACCGAGCATATGATCTTAATTGACCTTATTCATCGCGTGGAAGACGTTTATATAATTGCCTTTTAGCGTGTCATCACACTGCAGATTAATCACTTTTAAATGAAGGTTAGGTGGAAGCTCCTCAATTATACAATTAAATAGACTTTGAAATATGGAAATGCTTACTGTGCTTGCATCAATATCTAAAAAATGCTGCTGGAACCGTAGTTTGAGCTCAGAAAATGTATCCGCTGCAAATTTGTGTGGGAATGGAGATTTCACTTCTTTTAATTTTATACAGCATGGGAAATGCACAAAGCAGCTTGACGTGACTTGTGACTCAATCAACATCAGTTGTTGTCGAAATGACTTTACCGCAGTATAAGTTTCACATATGAGCACTGTTTTGTCTTGTAGTTTTAAACTGAATGCATTAAGAAATCCTATGATATTTGCAGCAAGAGCTAATTTCTAAAGCCACTTAGTGTTTGATAATAGTGGTTGAGGGAGGTTTTTCTCGTTTAAAAATATTTTAATTTCTCCTCTGAGTTCAAACGATCTCAATAAAACTTAACCACTGCTAAGCCATCGAACTGCTGTCTGGTAGGGCAAGTCAGGATATTCAACTTTCATTTGTGATAAAAAGTCACGGAACTGACAATGGTTAAGTCCATGAGAGCAAATGAAGTTCACAGTTGACATTGCTAATTCAAGAACACATGATATATTGAAATATTTCCCACAAAGTACCTGCTGGTGAATAATAAAATGAATAACGAAAGTCTTTGAACACCTTGCATTTTCATAAGCATGGTAAATATTTCCAACTATGCCTTTCCCTTTTCCACATATATTTTTGCCATCATCAGTTGTGACACATTTAGCTGACTCCACTTCAGATTGTACTTTGTTAACGTTTTCTTAACTTCCTTGAAAATATTTTGGCCAGTAGTTGACCCGCGCAGACTAATCACAGAAGCTAATTCTTCAGTCATTTCAAACTCAGCATTGACTCCTCGAATAAATAGCAGGAACTGAACAGTATCAGCAACGTCTGTTGACTCATCAAGGGCCAAGGAAAACACTCGAAATCATTTGTCTTGTTATTTAATTGGCAAATGATGTTAGTCCTAATTTCCTCAACTCTTCGGGCAACTGTTCTCGTCGAAAGGCTGATTGATTTAAATAAATCCATGTTCCCTGGACAAATTTCTTCGGCTGCTACAATCAAACACGATTTAATTAACTCACCGTCACATAACGGGTTTCCTTCCTTAGCTAACAAATGAGATACTCGTAAACTTACTTAGTTACAGCCTCATTTTCATTTTTTATTTTCGTGAAGAAATTGCGTTGTGATGAAATATTCCATTTTAAAGTTTTCAATTGTTCTGATCGCTACTTTCCTGTGAGTTGAGAATATTGTTTCGAGTGCTTTGACTCGTAATGACGCCGAATATTGTATTCTTTTAGTACAGCTGTTGCACAATAAACACAATGCTTTGTCATCTATTTCTGTAATAAAGTAATTCAAACTCCATTCTGCCTTAGAAACACGACATGCGAAGTCCACTTTTCTCTTCGTTTCTGGTTTTGAAAGTGACATGATAGATACGCACGGGTAATAGAACGAGAACAAAATGTCGCAGAACAGCGAACACGTGGCACTGGAAACGCTGCAGAATTATAAATGCGCGACGTCGCAGGCAGCCACCAATGAGAGTGTGAATGCGAAGCTACAGTGGCGTCCCGTACGACCTTTCTCGTACCTCCTCAGTCGCAACAACGTCACAAAACTCGTCAGTCGGCCGTTTCGTTATAGCGCATACTTTTAAAGAATTTGAAAATGTAAAATCCATTCTTAGCTCCCGGGACGTACAAAAAGAGGCGGCGGTCCAGATTTGACTCGCGGACCGTAGGTTGCCGACACCTGTACTAAATTATATAATTGCACATTAACAAATCCGGGGTTGTTGGCACACCAGCACATTTTCGATCGGAATTTATTCGTAATACCACTGGGATTCATTTGGAACACACTATACTTTTAGACCTGTAATGAAACATTTAGGACTATAAGGAACCTAATTTACACTACTGAAAGTTCCTTGAATTTTGCAATACTTGGTTTTCACTCTTTTTTGCTACCTAGCTTAAGATCATAAGTGTTGTAGCTCTTCCATGATAAGAGCACAAATCCAGCTTACATTATTTCTCCCAATTTAACATATGGGGGCCAGCTCATAGTATTTTTAACATGATAAATCAGGGGGAAAACTCTACGGCATTGTTCTCTTGACAAGACTGATAAGAATGGTGGGCCAGACATCAGTATTTCTCCCACGATAACACCAGTGGTCAGCCCACAATATTCTACTGTGACAAAACTAGTAGGCCACCTAAGTATTTTGTCAGTGATAAGACCATGCGATAAGCATGCAGTATTTCTAATATCATAAAACCAGGGCACCAGCCTACAATATTTTCCCATGATTAGACCAGGCGTCAGCTTACAGTAGTTCTACCATCATTAGACCAGGAGGCCAGCCTGCTGTGTTTCTCATATACTAAATGCAGGTGGCCACAGCTAAACATTTCAACAAATTTATGACTAGATTTATGTGTGTGCGTTTTTTGGATTTTAAACGTACCTTTGACAAAAATTTTCAGCCATATCACTCTCATGTCTGTTATAAGTCCAAATGTATAAAGTCCCAACTGAATTCCAGTGGTTATTCCAAATTAGTTCCGAGATTGAATGTATCGATGTACATATAGCCTTGAACCTTTTAATGTGCCAATGGCCTGGAGTTTGATGATGTGGTAACACTCTTTTGGGATGTATCACAATAACAGAAACCAAAATGCTCATGTCTGAATTCAGTATAATTCCAAATTAATGATCCAGTCCGAGAATATTATCAAGCACTTTGTAATTAATGTGAAAAATAAATTGAAATAAATAAATCCACCTAAATCAAAAGCTGAAGACATCAATAAGAATGATTCTGCGTCCGATGCTATGGCAATAATGCGTAATTATCACATAAACAAGATTGTATACACTCTACTTAACCTAGGTTAAAATTATTGTTACTGTGTCAACTTAATATTTACCATGAATATCATGATGTGAATATTTAACCAACACTCATAGAGAAATATTAACTATCTATTATGTTGTTTGCAAATTAAATCTTTCTGGTCAGATACGCTATTATATTGAATTTGGACACAATCAAGTACAAACTAAAGATGGACACAATATATAATGTTTATGTAAAACAAACAAACAATGCAAATTAAATATATATAACAAAGCTTCAAGATAAAAGTCACTGCTACTGACAGTTGAAAATGAATTTTTCTGAGTAACTAAATTTTCCACCATTTAAAATTACCAAATTTTGTGGATAGCTTACATGTGTGATAAGGAATAAATCGATTGATTTCGGTTTTACAAATTCAAAGTTCAAGGTCAATGCGCCTGAAAAAAAAAATCATTTCTGCAAAGTAAGTTGAGTTCGTCATCATCTATTGTTACCAAACTATATGGATTGATTGCATTTTATATAAAAGGGAACTGTTTTGTTTTTTGATTCCAAAGGTCAAAAGTTCAAAATGGCTGTTACTAAAACAACAAAATGGTTTCTGTACAATAATGTTTGCTTTACATGAGATGCTTCAACCAAACGTTACGAATGGATTGCACTTAAGGTAACGATACAACTTATTGATTTTGGTCTCACAAGGACAAATGTTAAGGTAAGTTAAATTGAAATAAGAAAAATTGTTTTGCACACGAGTTTCATTTATATGCTAAGATGATGATAAAACAAATGGACATGATGTGACATTCATGGTACTCGTGTTGCTATAGTTCTTCGGAGCTAACATTTATTTGGAATATAATCAAAAATATATATGACATTTGATTACAAATGTTCCAAATTCACAGAAAAGTTTTAATATAAGATAAGTATGACATCACTAATTAGGCAATTAGCGATAGATGTGAAAAGTGTATCTTATTCCCAGGTAAACCCAACTAGCACTACTTTGGTAAAGGCTCAATTCCAAGATGAGGCTGGTACATATATACTGATCAGGACAATGAAAGAAAAATGCCTTGCTTATGAATGTAACAATTTGTCCACTGGGATCCTTATACTTGTCAGCAGAAAAATTGCAGCATTTTTGGCTGGTTATTACATCTCACCAAAAATGTGGATGAGCATAAATTCTTCTTCTTAATTCATCTATCCATCCATAAAGTTAAGTTTTACTTTCGGTCTGTTTCCAGGAAATATCGTTAAGGCATTCATGTTTCATGAACACATTTCTCATTTTAAAGGGTTTCACTCTCATCGTCAAAATTGTATCCATTTAGTGAGCTGCTTTGAGCAAAAGAACATGTCTTCAGCTGCAGCCATACAATTGAGAGAGAGCACTGGAGTTCCTGTAAAAGTTGCGAAAGGCCACATAATGATCAGTTACAACTGGAGCCATCAGAATGAGTTGGTAAAGATAAGACACTTCCTTAAAGAACATGGTTATGCTGTGTTGATGGATATAGACAACATGAGTGGCTCAACACTTAAGGGTATGGCTTAGGCTGTAGAACAAGCACATGTTATTCTTGTATGCATGTCACAGAAATACAAAGACAGTCCAAACTGCAGAGCAGGTAAAGCACAATACAGTGATAAAGCTATACGTCATTAATCTAACCTTCTACATCATGTCAATTGAAACACTGTGGGTTCAAATTTCTGGCTTGAGGGTTAAGTAATTTCGATCTTTACAGGCTACAGATGAGAAAGTGCTACCATATATACTTCCTTATAAGTCGGGTGCAATTGCAGTTGTACCTGACTTGTATATGGGTATAAATGTTATATGGCAAAGACCTTCAAGTTTTGTTGCATATTTGGATCATGTTTGAGTTATAGTTATCTGTCAAAAGTCCAAAATCAGTTTTGTATTAAAGATAAAGATATTTCCATACTAAGTGATTCGTTTCACAGCACAGACCTTCGTATATGGCGTACACATGAGATATAGAAGAAGTCTACCAATTTTGATGCAGAAAATGTCTAAAGTCAAGGTGAATGTGACTGAAGAAAAGTGCAGGATTATTAAACATAGGGATGGGCATTAATGTTCCTTTCATAGAACTTTTGTTAGCTTTGAATCATATACACACTAGGCAGTGGTGTAACAACACATTATGGTTGCCCCGCACAACGTAATTCTGGGTCCCTCTTCAAATAAGGTCAGTTGTATTAAGAAAATTTAGGCTCCATGCGGTGGCCCCACTGCAGTTGCAGGGGTTGTTGGGGTAATTGATATGACACAAGTCCTAGGACTGCCTCGCCTATATTAAATTGTACTTATTATTAATCCTAAAGGTAGTACAGAGTTCACTGTGAGAGTCAGATAAATGGAGGATGGAGAATCAAGACTAGACTATACAACACTCCCTCAATTTAGTGCCCTTCAATATAACACATTTCCTAAGAAATGCAGCTAAAGAGATGGATCAAATTTTATTATTAAATACTAAAACTAATTCTGTATTATGTACTTCATTATAATTTGGTCTCTTTATAAAGCAGCAAATTCATGCCTCCAATGGATTGCTCTTGTTTGATTGGATCTAACCAATTTGAACAACTTTTAATTTACTTTTAAGAAGTGATGCATGCCCAGCTAAACAAATTATTTTTAAATTTATTTCCTTTCTCAAACCGAGATGTTTAAATATCTTTATTACTGCTTGTTTGATAACAATGTTCTCACCCATTCGACAGAGAAATCTACCTGTTTTGCTAACCTTACTTTTCCTATCTCAGTCTGGTTATCTCAGACTAGTCTTCTCAGTCATGGTGTCCACGCGCTAGAATCTACTTCGTCAAGGGACGAAACGACTGTTGTCTTCTGCTTAGTCTGATGGAGTTGTTTTCCGATCAAAGGCCAACACTTGGGAAAATTTATCAAAATAGATTTTGGAGGAGAGAAAAATAACGTATAAAAAGATGAGTAAAAAAAACATAAAGATAAGACAAAAAGAAAAATGGACGACAAGCTAGGGCACATCTTGACTCTTAAAGGAAGGAAAGCAAAGGTCGTAAATGTTTACCACATGGTTCCCCATGAATCAAACATGTACCTGCAATCATGATTATTGACAACTAATGCACTTATCAGTCAGAAGGAATCATTTATTCGTCCACATGTTATTCCACAAGCAGATTTTCCTGTAGCATATCCTACCAATACTAATAGCAACACCTGCCATATTTCCAAGACAGAAAATAAACATTTTCCAAGGAACCGTGACATTTTCCAAGAAAACGTGAAAGTTCTGTACATGGTTATCTTCTATAGTCTGTATGATAGGGAATTTACAGGGTCTTTCATACACGGGGCGTAATTTTACAACCAATATTAGTTACAACACAAGTATATCACAATTTCATCTCCTCCAACGAAAAAGAGAGTTATATGCAATAGTGACACAGATGCCGTAATTACACATGGCTTATCCAAGCACTCATGTGATTCTTCTTTATCGCCTATATAGAGCTTTGCACCCCGTATCGTTTCATTATTTCAAAGATACCTTTTCTAAATTGGAACTGATAAAAATGAAACATTTTCTTGTAATATATATTAATTATATATTGTTAATTCATACTATATCCATATATTAAATGTGATAATACCCCAATTCTATCAAACATTTTATGGCGTGTTTTTGCTTGCACGTAAAAATTGTGTACTTCGAATGGAAAGGTCACGCCACAGGCCCCATTAACATAGTTGTATTAATGCGCAGTATGTAAACATTTGCGCCTGAACCATATTAAAAAATGAAAAGTTATTTTTTACTTTAAAGGAAGATATTGAGTGAGAAAAAAAAATCTACCTTAGAGTTTGCACCGAGACAAGGAAATCCCGGTCGCGGGGTTAATTATATGTCTCTCTACGAGGCAAGTTTCGTCGGGAGACAAATAATGTAACCCCTTGATTGGGATTTCCTTGTCTCGGTGCAAACCCCAGAATAGGTTATATTAATCGTTTTTCTCAGGACGGTCAATAGACTTGGAGATTAAGAATACATTCATAAAAACCTTAAATGAGTCTCATCTTGTCTTTAAGGATGTTTCAAAGAGTTCCTCAAATTTACAGAATTTTATAACTTTTTTTAAAGAGTAAGAAAGATTTCCATGTGTTAAATTCAAAAGCTATGAATTGATTTTGCATTGTTTCTACTATTTCTCTTTCTTTCAAAATTAGATGTATTGTTTGATGTATCATAAGCATGATATGAGTTTGAGCAACCTGTATAAACTGGAGCCATGGATATATACAGACCTTGAAACATTTAAGTCTAGCATTAACATGCAAATGAGATGATGGTAAATGAATAAACAATTACATCCTACTGTGGGCTATAAATCAATCACTAGCTGAACAATATCGGACGATAGGCGTTCCTAATGCTAAAACCAGACCCGCACTTGCAAATATGGCAACCGTGTCACTAAAGAAACTCCCATTTGATTTCGGAACGCCAACATGTCATCAGTGCTTGGTACCACTGGCAACAATCATGTACGAAAGTATTTAACGATGAATAAAATGCCTAAGTTTTGTGAATGTATTATAACCTTGATGTGTTTTCGTTTTTAATATTTGTAGGGAGTACAAACGCATGGGAGTGTGAGCGAATACTAAAGTTTGTAGATTAGCCCTATATCCCCAAAAGACTTACCGCAGGAGGAAACGTCATAAGTAGTAACATCAGTGAAGTTTATTATCCAGGAACAGAGTATTTAGCTTAGTCATGACTTAACCTTTAATTCTTAGAGATTGAATTCTGTATCTGGTGTTCGTTAGTGCTTGCTACACAAATATTAGTGTAAAAATGGTCATTAGTATGTTGTGTAAATATGAGACTTCATTATGGAAGAAATTTCCATTTAAAGTAAATTGAATTGCTAGTAGACTTTGAAACATTTGGTGGAGTTGGTCATCCATCAATTGGGAATTAAGGACTGTAACTTTATAGATGTAGATTAGCTGCTACGCTGATGGGCATAGTTTTCAATTTGCAGAGGCAGAGTATGCATTTAAGATGAAGAAGACAATTGTTCCCCTGAAGATGGAAACAGGTTACCAACCAGATGGATGTCTAGGCATTGTTATTGGAGCGAAACACTATTATGAATTCAGTGAAATGTGTCCTTTTGAAGAAAGGATTAATGCACTCATTCGTGAAATTGCCACTTGCTATGGAGATGAAGATGTAAAGCAAAAAGTTGTACCCACTAAAAGCCAACGTAGAACATACAATGCTATGTCTCTTCTTTTCTTTCTTTTGTTCAAACCTAAGACACCAGAATATAAATACAGTATAGATATATTAAGGACACTGGTCCCTCACAGTACCTGGCATCCAGCAAGAGTCCTACAGTCAGTATTATATCCAGTAAAGTCCTGTATTATATATATACTTCAAAAATCATGTAGTCAGTATTATGTCTGTACGTTTACGCATAAACTATGAAAGGAAATATTCATATGTGTGTCTGTATTAATCTCTTGTCCATCCATTACTGTTATTCTGAACAACACATACATTGACTGTGGAAGAGTTATATTTGGCATGATGTTTACGAAAGATGAGTAGCTATATGAAAGGTTCTTGATTCTGTATGTACTTCTCTAGTTGTATTGGTAATATGGAGTCATTCCTTTCAACCTGAACTCAGTTTACATCGACTGAAGAGAGGGTGATCATATTTTAGTATCATGCTTTGGGAGGATGGTTGAATATAAATGCAGGTGGATTGGATGGGGTGGATATATAAAGGAGTGGGTTTACCTCTGGGAGGCGCATATATCTAGGCACAGATATTTGTGATAGCTTCCATTTGTAGTGAATTATTATTATTATCTTTATTATTATTATTATTCTTATTATGGGATGGGCTGTTGTCCATTGTTTGCTACCCGTCTAATCTGCTAGCAAAAGTTTGTTAACGCAACTCCTACTAAACTACTTGGAAGAATGCCATCAAACTTTATATATACTTTCGTATCTTGATTTAGTTGGTCTTCAATGAAAATGGTGAAGCTCTGGCATCCAATATAGCCACCAAAGTGCTAATCTTGAAAATCTTGTTGTCACCACTTCTACTGAATGGATGATAACATTAACTTGGAATTTTCTCTGAATGATGTCTTATGATGTCTACTTCGTCTTAAGTTAACATGGTACCGATTTGACTTCCAATATATCCCCATGGCAGTCATTTTGAAAATCTCGTTATCGTTACTCATACATCGATGATCAAAGTGTTATGGGATTTTCACTAAAGGACTTCATATGACATCTGCTTAGTCCAAAAAGAGTAATGCCGATCTGATGTCCAAGATTGATACTATATTGGCCGTCTTATAAATATTGTTATTGCTAATTATTCTGAACAAAATGTTACAATGCCAAGGGGTTTTCACCAGAAGACTTGTTTTGATGTTGCTCAAAGTGTTATGGGGTTTTCACTAAAGGACTTCATATGACATCTGCTTAGTCCAAAAAAAAGTAATGCCGATCTGATGTCCAAGACTGATACCATATTGGCCATCTTATAAATATTGCTATTGCTAATTATTCTGAACAAAATGTTACAATGCCAAGGGGTTTCACCAGAAGACTTGTTTTGATGTTGAATTGGTCCCAAATGAAATGGTACCAATGTGAAATCTGGTGTTGCTGTCAAGGTGGCTATCTTTAAAATGTTGCTATCACTACTCCTCCTACTCGGATGTCTATGTCATCATGGGGTTTTAACTAACATATTTCTTATCATGTCTATTTGCTCGTAAAATATATTTGTGAGATCTGACATCCAAGATATCCTTCACGGCAGCCGTCTTGACAACCTTGTCACAGCTCCACCTGAATGAAATGTCATATTGATATGGCTTTTTCACCAAAAGACCGCTTATGATATCCAGTTGCCCCTAAAAAAGTGATTCTGATCTGATGAAAATATGGACACCACAGTGGGAATCTTCAAAATCTCGTTAAATATATTTCGCCTGAGTGAAATGTAACAATGCCAATATGTTTTAACTAGAAGACTTTTTATGATGTTTAGTAGGTCCTAAATGAAAATTGAGCAAATAGGATATATAATACAGCCAAATCAGTGACCACCTTCGAAATCGTGTTTTTGCAAATCCCCCTGAATGAAAAGTAATATTGCCATGGGATTTACACCAGAAGACTTTTTATGATGTTTTTTTTTTAGTCCGAAATGAAAATGGCACCAATCTGATGTCAGATGTGGCTGCCACAGCGGACACTTTGAAATTTTTTTCTCCTGCTAATTTTTTTAAATGTGAAGTAATTTTGCCTTGGGCTTTACACCCAAAGGCTTCTTATGAGATATAGTTAATCCAAAAGAAATAAACTGTGTTTATATGGTGTCCAATATTGTCACAGTAGTGGCCATCATGATTATATTGTTATTTATATTCCTGCTGAATGGATTGTAGTATCAACATGGGGTTGTTCTAAGCTATTTCTTATGACGACTAGTTGGTTTTAATGGTTCCATTCAGTTATTCAATATGCCTGCCACAGTGGCCATCTTGAAAATCTAATTATTACTGACATTTCTCCTGAATGATTAATCATATAAGCATGGGGATTTCACTGAATAACTTATAATGTCTAGGTGGTCATAAATGAAAATCGTACTGATCTGACCTTTGATATAACTGTTTCAATCGCCATTCTGAAAATATTGTTCTCACTTCTTTCCCAAGATAGTTGGTCGAATAAACATCGTGCTTTCACCAAACGACTTATTGTGATGTTTAGTTGGTACTAAGCAGGAATCGTGCCAAGCTGATAGCAAAAACAGCTACCATGGCATCCAGCTTGAAAATTATGTTATCGTTGCTCCACCCTAGTATAAATTATGTGAACGTGTGGTTTCCATCAGAAGACTTGTTATGATTTCTTGTTGTCTTCAATGAAAATAGTGTCAAGTTGACATCCAGTATTTGTACCACAGCAACTAATTTGAAAACCTTGTTATCGCTGAAGAATATGAACTTGTTTAATCTTGAATTTCTAAAATATCATTTTAACCGGTAAAGTGTCATTCCGTTCCAGGGTCCCGAATTATTTTATGTTTTGAAAGTTTTTTCCTGAATTTAAGCACACCCAATTTAAACAACCACCATCCCCCCACTCCCCCCCCCCCCGAAAAAACCCAAAACAAAAACAAAATAACAAAACAAACAAGAAGTCCAGTGTTGAAAGCTGGGACATAGGATATCCATATATAATGTAATTGTGGTAATGCATGATTTAAAGTCCATTGTATAATTGTCTAAAAATGTTCTCCAGAATAATGTCATATGAAGTTTTGGACGTGGGTTGAGCAATTTCTACCTTAGAGTGAAGACTACTGGACTTGGTCTGTACATTTAATTTGAAGCTAGCACCAAATTATTGGAAGATTATAAGATTATTTGTATCACATAACAGAAACGTTCCCTTGATTGTGTTCCTTGAAACCATAATATATTGTACTGAAACGGCTCTGAAATGCAGTGACTTGAACAATAAATATTATTTGCGATGTTATGAGGTATTATCATACCTTTAATGTAAACGAAATGTAATAAAGGCATATTGATCGGCATAATACAGTGATCATGTGATTAAAGATAGATAAATATAACATCCATACACAGCAAGAGGCCATGGACACAGGAGATGGTGTGTCTGAAGCAGTAACAACCACGAAACCGGTCTACTCGGCTCAGCCTGCGTCGATAGCTGTAGTGCGGAAATGGGCACCTGATGATGTTAATAAATGGATTGAAAAACACAGCCTTCTAAAGTAAGTGAATTATACAGATTTGTAAAATGGTCACTAATTTTAAAGTACCTCAGCATACTGGTGCCTCTCTTAACAGTCTTACAAAGAAAATAAAGTGATTCTTCACTGTAAAGCGCCTCGTTGTAATAATGTTTCCCATAGTTCATGTTTAGTTATAGATCTCATTAAATGTCAACAAATGAACTGTAAAACACAATCTTCAATCATAAGAAAATTGCACATATTTTTAATGTGAACCTGTACAGGTTACTCAAACACACCTCTGTCCGCGTGGGTTCGACCAACAGGATATGTGAGAAAACTTACCAATAGCTTCTAGCGAGTTGGTCGTCCTTCCCAGGTTCTTCCCCCTCCAAATATAGTCCTCGTCATGTATAGCCAGTCGTGTGCTAAAATTGGTGTAAATAAATTGCATACCTGTGTAAACAGCCCCTAATTATAACCCGTTCAATATATTGCTGTCTTTACTTTATTGGACACGTGGTTGTGTATCATATTAAATTAGTAAAATTATGTTCTGTTCTTGCGACATTATTTATTTAATTATATTAGATAAATGATATTTTATTCTTTATTGAACTTTATTTTTAAGGTGCTTTATTCTGCCTGGTGACCAGTGAAACCAACTCCCTCGACAGTTTGTGCCCACATAACTCGTGAACCTGCTCATAACATGTGGTCAGGCATGGATCACATTTTCTTTCACTAGAATATACCTTCAAAATTGAACCGTATTGGTTGAACGTAAAACCAATTGCAATAAAATGGTAAATAAGATCTAAATAGATCACTTCTTTTATCGTTTGAACCCCTAAATGTGAATCAGCATATTGAATTTCTAAAAATTTGATAATTCGTCATGAATATTATTTACTCTTCTTTACAAACAACATTTTCTGTACACCGGAAATAACGATATTCGTCGAAATGCCAATAAATGAAAATGGAATTAACGCCTCCTGCATGGTAACAACAATTTAATAATTAAATACCAGTTAAGTAAGGTATGTCATTTGAAATTCGTAATTTGGTATCTCGTTTAATTCGGTTTCAGTGTAACCGTCATAAATGGACTATGCCCTCTTTATACAATGTTCTTTGTTTGTGGGAAGCTCTGAGTCCGTCCCAGCATAAATAGTTGGTTAGAACTTTAGAGATGCCCCCTCCAATCTATATGAGTACCCATAGGCGTTATCACAATATTTTATGAGTCTGTATTTGGAGGAGGATCTTTTATCCCCTACTAGGTAAAGCTTTGGGGTTTGGGTTTTGGGGTCCTCGTTTAGTACTCCCCGCCCTCCAGAGATTACTCTGTTGGGTGAATTTCCCTATCTTGTCCCCTCAAGACTTCTTTTTGAGCGACCCCTGCCCTGGGGTTTATAGTTTCAGTTATCGCTCTTTGTATACTATTATATATTTTTGTACATTAATTTAGTTAGGCTTAATTCACATATTTAAAAGTTGTCTTTCCTAGGAATGTTATGAGTGCGAGTGCGCGTTACCTCTATCTCATTTCTCTTTCAATTAAAAATTTTCTTGTGGATCTTTTCTTCCCAAAGGTCTTTGTTTCCAAATTTGTTAAAGACTCAGATTTAGGTCACATATACGTCACTGCATTTGTAAACGGTCTACTTCCTCATTATAGTTTAGCGTGTAATAACTCTTCCAGTCCAATTTCTCTTCCTCCTTTTCCTTCGTTTCTTTTCCATTCCCTCCTAATTTCCTCCTTTTGTATCTGTGTTATACTTCTTCCTTTTTCTGTTCTTTTTAGATTGTCTCCCTGCTTTCACCTCTGGTCGTACTATTTTCCTCTCTTTCACTGCCGTCCATTCTATACAAGGTTCTTGTTGATTTTTATTGATTACAGAATATTTGGTTCGGTACCTCTCCTGAATTTATGTTCATTTGTGAGATGTTACTACCCTTCGCTGCTTCTATTGTCGTTATTGCTATTGTTGTTGTTGTTTTCATTATGTCTTTGGGTTCATATTCAATTCCCTTGTTGTTGTTAATGCTGATGATGTTTTGGATATTATTGTTGTTTTTTGCTGTTGGCTCTGTTGCTGTTGAAGTTGTTGTTGTTTTACTTGTGGGGTATGTTCATCCGCTCCTTATCTCTCTTTGTGGCTTACTTCTAGTTGCTGTTGTAGGTTTTGTTGTTGCTCTTTCCCCTTTTCTGTTTTTCTCTGTCCATTATCCTGTTTCTGTTTTGGATGGTGTTGTTTTGTTGTTTCACTCTTCTTTAACATCTATTTTCTTCTCATTTTGTTGTTGTTCTAACTGTTTGTACTTTCTTGCCTGATGATCATGTGTCTCTTTTTATTGTGGTTTATGTTACTGCATTTTTTTTATAGGGAGCGTTGAGCGTGGGTATCCATTCTGGAGATGAAGACTTTATTTTGGAATTTCCTATCAAACCTTTCTACAGTCGCCTCCAATTGGATTTCATAGGGCAGGTTCACTTTATGGATTTCTTTCGTTTTTTTTTTTCTCTTTGTTCCTCAAAATGGGTGCTGGTTCCATTATCTTTACCTTTTCTAACCCTATGGTCATTTATCCGTATGGGATTATCGGATACGGTCCTGTTGGCATTAAGATATCCCTTGAAACCCTTCCTATTCAATGCTTTTGCAAGTTTCACGAATTTTTATTCCGCATCTCCAGTGCTACCATTACTGTTGTCATTGTCGGTCTTCTTTCCAAGGGTGTGTCGCTTATATCGATTTCTTGAGTCCATTCGAGAAAAGATCCTTCATTTGTCTCAGTCCTCCTTGTTCCGTCATTTCCTTGCTATACGCCATCTTCTTCAGTTACACGTGCTTCCCGTGAATTACAAGTTTATCAGTTATTTGTATCTAGTTTTCTCACTATAATTGTTTCTATATAATTTCAAAATGTCTTGGCTACACAGTTCCGATTCAATATTTTTTAGCATTTCTTCTGTGGACTCTTGTGTAGTTTCAAGTGTGAAAAATGCCAATCTGCCATCAGAACAATATTTGTGGGCATTTTTGTGATAACCTGTTTTAAGTGTCGACCGTGTTTTCATCTCTGACTTGCGGAAGTATTTGTTGAATTGTTACACTCAGTTAAAAGCAGATCTGTTTTGTATTATGAAGTTAATTTTATCTTCTGTATCAAATCAAATAAAGGATGGAAAAGAAGGAAAGGTTCATGCAAATTCTATCTGCGTAAGAACTCGCTGTTATGGCTTTGTGTCAGGTCAACTCATTACAGCTGAATAACCGAATATGGACAAGTGGATACAGATAATGAGGAACCTGACACAGAACACAGGGACGGAGACGAACTCAATGATGAATTACGTTCTGAACACAGAGATGCAAATGCAACAGATGTCAAAGCCGAGTATGGCTGTGATGTCAAACCCCATTAAAAATTAACGAGGAAACCATATAAATTAAGCAATGTTCCATACCACTTTTATACTGCAGAATATAGCGATCAAACTTTTGTACCGTCAGCATAATTTTGAATGGATGAAATGAGGAAAAAGTAAACAGATTTTTGAATGAATCAACATATTTGAATACAATTCAAAAATATGAAACATACGGCAGTGATTATTCTTTTAGGAAAGAGCAAGAATATAATGCTTTAGTCTCAACGAGTAACAATATGGGGGGAAGATGTACGGGGTAACGGCCATTATAAAATTATATTAAAAAGCAATACAAAGTGAATTATATAATGAAGTCAGTCGACAGCATTTCAAAGTGAATGACTGCCACTTCATAAATACCTATGTACCTTCAAAATATAGTACAAGAAAAATAGAATGTAAAGGAAAATTATTAATTTTATCTGGGTCGACCAGAAGATCATCGTTTTAGGGGGTGGTATCGCAAACGCGTGCTGGAAACTCTACCTACAGTAAGAGTCAAATTAATCAAATGTTAGATATTATAATATCTTATGTAATTTCAATTTTAAAAAAATAAATAATGAAATACACATTAAATGTTTAAGTGCAATATACTTGTATAAGAAAGGGGAAGAAATCCAGAAGATTACCTCATTAGGGTGGGTGGGTGGTGGTAACGAAATGGCGTGATGGAAAATCTTCCTCTAATGGTTTTATTCTAACTAACTAGTAAATAACATTATCAAGTACGTATGGCAAAGAGACGAGGAAGGAGGAGAAATGTTGTATCCAAATCCCCATCTCGTTAGAAATAACAGAATTCTAACCAGCTCTATACACAAACGGGGAATCCCACATGAGCTAATATAGAGCTAACAAAAACCTCAGTACGTAAAAGTTTCACTGATGGGGACAGGGAACTGTATAATTAGGCAAGTAATCAGACATAGAACCTGCAGGGCTATGCTATTTGGCGATATGCAGAGAAGACAGGTCTGCGGACGAGGCAGTGAAAATCAGTTCTGCGGCTCATGGACAAAAACACATACATACAAAGGGGTATATATATATATATATATATATATATATATATATATATATATATATATATATATATATATATATATATATATATATATATATATATATATATATATATTCTTTATCGTAAATACAAGTCTTCCCCCGAACCAACAAGACTTACGCATAGAAACATATGCCAGTGGAAAATTAATTTCATAGTTTAAATCTTTTTGTTTTACTCCTTGTTCTGAATTGTGGCCTTTTTTCTTTTAGACCACGGATTTTGTGTACACACACACACACACACACACACACACACACACACATAATAAAGGCTGTACAAAATCTACAACTTTGGAAAAAACATAAATCCATAAATCTCCAGTTAGAGCGTCCGCCTCGGATTCGGGAGGTTATCGGTTTGCATCCATGCCGAGTCATACCAAAGACTTATACAAATGGTACTTGCAGTTGCCTCGCGTGGCGTTCAGTATTAAGAGGTTAGTGTTAGGACTGGTCGGCCTGTTATTAGGATAATGTGAATGAGTGATGCCCCAGTGATATAAATCATTATAAACTGCCACACTGCAGACATAGTGGCGATATGACTGAAACATTGTTAAAGCTAAGTTAAATAATTCATAGAACACATACACACAGCAATTTGTACTATGACTAGTGTCTGTTAGGATATTTATTCCCAACATGAGGCACATGCCCTGTAAGGCAATCGCAGGTCTTTTATTTTGTGGCTGCTAGTTACAGCAATATCCACGATAATAGGTACCCTTCCAAAAATCAGTTTAGTTCATGGTATAATGTAGGTTTATATTGATATATGCCATTTTTCTGTTTCTCATTATTACCTATGACATCCGGTCCTTCATAAAACTTACCTTGTTGTTAACGTTTCTCATTTATAATGTGGATCACTTTTATGGTTCAAAAAGAAGGCATACTATGTGAACTGATATATATATATCCTTAGTATAATTGAGAAAGTTATATCATATACATTTGCCTTCATATATTTTGTCGTGGTTTGAAATTGTATGCAAGCAATTCTCAGACAATTGTCGCTACGATTTTATCAAGATAAATTTATTTTAGTTTCATCACTGAAGCACATAATAGATAACATTAATGACACATGAAGTGCATACAATTATGACAAATATTATGGCACACATGAATATGAATAGAGTTTCTCTGCATCCCCCTCCATGAAGTACTGCAGCTCTTTCTTAATGCAGATCGCTCAGACGCTGCATGTTTCAGTTTTATGCAAGACTATTGTAGCCAGGTAAGCGATCTTCGGTTTATTTAGGTATGGTGTTTTGAATGAATGACTGTGGAAAATCATAAATAATTTTGTCTTGCATTTATGCCTAAACCTTTATGAGGTAATTCAATTTCATTCCAGAAAGAGTATTAAGAAATTGACGGGAAGAGAGCTTGCACTGTTGATCGCTATGAGATCAGAGGTATGAAGACCACTCAGATCTAACATTATATATATATATATATATATATATATATATATATATATATATATATATATATATATATATATATATATGCATATACTAGTCAGGTCCTACTGCAAAAATTGACCCTGATCTGTCATTGTCATTGACTCCGAACAAACTTCATCGACCCTAAACAGCCGGGTCATTATGTGATGGAAGCTCTGGGTCTATGTAGTTTGCAATTGGAACTGACTTATTTGCTACAATATAAAGTTGGCTGAGAATGTTTAGAAACTTTTGGTGAAATTTCTCCAAAGCTATTAATAGTACTTGTATGAAAACTTTAGACCCATATATCCATGTTCTATACAGTATTCATATAATACATGAAAGCCATTCCGTTGAAGTTCAGATTCTCATGCTCTACCAGTCAGACTTGCAATCCATACGAGTTGATATGTACGGAATAATAGCTAAACATATAAAAATACAATAATTGTCATCAAATCCGATTATTGTTATGTCTGTGTTTGGTTCAGGTCTGGTTTCATATTAGATTTAGTGGATATCTTTATTGAACCAGTGTAAAGTAAAAGCTATTCAAGTCATGTATGCTTTTAATACCGACTTTTTCAGTGACGGTTACGTCTTTTTGAATTTATTTATACTTACCTTTATATTGCGAGTATTTACTATATGTGGATCTTATATCCATCTTATTTACGCGCACCCCCCAATTTTTTTTTTAAAGTACGTCGATATTTTTTGAATGAGGTCAACGTAAAGGTGCTATCCAGTATTAACTGCAATATCAGGGTGAAACCTACGAGTGATCAATAATAAAATGTGTACAACCGAATAATATGAGGATTTGACCAGTTGTTGTCGTTATGAGGTTACATTTACTGTTTCTTATTTCTTACTATAAATTGAAGAAAATGTGTTTTTTTATTATCCTTAAAACATCTAAAAAGAATCGGAAATGTGCAATGATGCACGTGGAATTTGTTGGATAGTGAGAGACTTGAGGGGTACGATATTACTAAACATCTGCACAGTTAGCATTAAATACGCTAATCACCAGTCTATGCTTGATCTTCGTCAATCAAACGTTTGTGTGTTCTCAACCATCGCTAAAACTAAACATCAATGCTATAGTCTAGATACTACGTTTAAGTATTGATTTAACTGCGGGAGCAAAAACCAATTACAGAATTCGTCTGCTACAGGACGTGTTGCACTATCGGAATTCAAACGTCCCAGGTCCTCAGGTAACATTAAACATATTTGAACTTTCCAGGATAACCGAAAAAAAAAATAGACTTGGCCATGGGTTGAGTATGACGAAAAGCGGTCGTTTATGTTTTCTTCAGCATGTACTACATACGCAAAATCAGCCAATCGTTCAAATGCCTTATTCAAAGGCACGTCCATTGCTGTAGCCCTCTCAGACTACTAAGCAATTGCTCAAATTCAGATGAACTTTGTCTTAGCCCTAGTAGTGTCTGCGTCAAGTGTCGTGTTTTCTCACAAGAAAGCAGACTTAGCTGTCGGACCGGTCCATAGCTGTGTGAGTCTGGTCGATTTAGGATCCTACTGGTCCTGGACCATTGAGTTTTAAAATAAAATTTCAGGGACCTGCTGTGGCTTCGAATCCTGGCATTGGGCTCTCCTGGGTCTGCCTGATGAGTCCCTGTGCGAATCACTTTACCTGTCTCAGTATGAAGTAACCTTCATGATGTCTTGAGGCGTTGTAAAGCCCCCAGCAAACCTATTCCACAAAAAGAAGCAAATAGAAAAATCATCAGATTTTCTGATTCCAAGTACACCTCTCCATGCAATGGTCTTCGCGACTCGTTTTTGTTTATCGCCCATGAAAAGCCGAAGCTTAATTATAGCCTTATCCACCACTTTTACCATAAAGGAAACGTTAATGCATAATACTCTCACCCCAATTTTCAAAAACATTTGCAATGCATGCACCGGGGCCTTATCATATAAAAGTAGTTTACAATGCAGGAAACAATGTCTTATTATACAAAACATACTGCCTCTTCTGAGTCTTTATTTCGCAAATATGTTTTAATGTAGATTGGTCAACATTTATACCAATGGTGGTAGTAGAAACATTACGAGAAGCATGGATTGTTTTTACATTGAAAATATTTGCAATTCAAAAGTTTTATCATATTAATTGTTGAACTTCTTTTCCAATGATTTCTCTCTTCCATTTCAGGCCCCTGAATTTTTCTACACTTGTTTACAGAAGAATTTGGGCATCAGTAGTTTGCTGACTATGGCCATGTTTATTGAAGGTTTAGAAGACTTGTCAGTATGACACCAAAACCAAACATTCCAGTATTTTCTCAAATTTGTATAAACTAAGTACATTGAATGTAAAATAATTATTAGTTGTATTATTTTTGTCACATTTTAAAACCCATAATCTAGTAAGACAGTAGTATTTCCACTGTCATGGCACTTGCTGTGAGTTCCTTTATATTTCATGGCGTCAGCATTTGGTCAGAATTCAAAGCATTTGTGGCTTATTAACTGACGATGTCTGTTCATATGTCTGACAATCAGTTTGTATGACGCCAGCACTACGGTTAGGGTTCATATCTGGATCCTTTTCTCCAACACTACTTCTTACAGAGTCATATGACATGGAATGATTGGGGAGTATTACAGCCATCAATAAAATTCACTGTGAATATATTTCAATGTTCATTTTTTTGTACTGATCTATGTGTTCAGCTCATTTTCTCTTGGTTAATGCTTTTGTTCAGGGCATTGCCTCAGAGATTGTTTCTTGCAGAGTGATATGGCATGGCACGCAAACAATAATGACGAGTACCACATCAATGATTTGCACCTGACTTGTCTTTAAGCTCAGCTTTGTAGGTTTAAGTTTCCAATGAGCACAGTTAAAATAAGTAAGTTGCTATCAAGGCCATAAAACTAGGCCTTAAGATTTATCATGAGAACAATATCGTTCATTAAGAGGTTAATGTTTCACCACAGTTAGCCTTGTTAATCTGTATATTCAACCCATTTCCTCAAATAATGTTGCTTGCAAAGTCTTGTGACTTGGTATGCAGATGCTTCGTGAAATGTACTGCACTCTTCAGGCAAAACAGAGTCATTGTCGCCTATTTTCCATACTTCACTGACCCGTGTTAACATTTATATTTGGCTTAGATTCAGCTTACTGCTACTGCAGTGATGAAATTCGATACCTAAGATTAATCACAAGAAGCTGTACAAACTTTAAACAAAGCAAAGCTTTGCAATGCATCAACACTGCAATTGGCACTATTGTATCTGTCATGTGTTATTGCATAATTAATGTGAATTTTTGACCGCTTATTGCAAAGACATTATTGTTATGTGACCAAGATCATTATTAATTATTGGTTTCCTAAGTGGGTAGAGCGTCCACCTCGGATGAGGACAGTCGAGGGTTCGAACCCCGATCAAAACAAGTCAAAGACTTATAAAAATGGCACTAGCAGCTGCCTCGCTTGGCGCTTGGTGCTCAACAGTAAGACGTTAGTGTTAGGACTGGTCGGCTTAGTGTCTTGATAATGTGACTGGGTGGGACATGATGCTACATATCTGCTGCATGATCACACAGTGTTAGATATCACTGTAAACTACCACACTGCAGACATCGTAGTGATATGACTGAACGTTTTTTAAAGCTTTGTTAATAGCTAGATCACATACACAATTCTTAATGCATTGTTCATTTTTATATTATTGGTTAATAATACTTTGATGACGTTTTGGAATTTATTTCCAGGCTAAAGAATCACAACTTAGAGTACATTGCTTTAATTGTTTGTTAATCCTTCAGATAACTCATAATTCGGAATTGTGATTTTTGATCGAGCTGAGATTTGTAATTGAATACATTGTCAAGTGTCAACGTCATGGCTTCATGGAAGACTAAACCACAGCTAGTGACTTAGTGGCAATTTGAAATTAGACCAGTAGTTAGTTTGACCAACTATTCAGAAAGTCTCAAGCGGTATTTCTCGGGAATGAGATCATGAAAAAGGTCCCATACAAAAGGATGTTATGAACTTCATGATATTTCCTGGAGCAAGCTCAAACCGACGGATATATTCTTTTCAATGGCATATCTGGACCATTATTTTTCACTTCTGTGTTTGAAAGAGCGACAGTGTGTATTGCATTGTCATGGCAGCGGGAAAAACGATGTATTATGTTCGCAAGATAAAAAATTGGATTGCTCTTTGCTTCATTAAATATTGATTGTTATCTCAATGCAACATGAAACAACTAATGCACAGATATCAAAACCTCCAGGAACAGAATATCGTCTTCTTGTCCTTTTATAATTAGTTTTAAAAATTACAAATCCTATATTTTAAGAAGAAGCTGAACTGTGTTTTATGCTAGGGTCTGCATCGTGTTCACTATTCATTTTTTGTACTGACACGTAACATTATGGCCTATTGTTTTGTTTTTGTTCATTTTACTATATATATATATATATATATATATATATATATATATATAATTACTTTTTTCCACTACTTTATATCATTATGAATTTAACTGATGAATATCATACTCAGCTGTTTAATTTACATGTCTGTGTAGAGTTATTGATTCTCTAAAACGAATCATTATTTAATTATTTTTCTGGAGTATGCTGTCTTTTAAAATGTATATTGAAACTTGGACAACTTGTGCATGATATACTAGTTTATTACTTACACAATGTAGAAAAAGATCGATTGATGTTGTTTTTGAAACTTTCTAGGACGGCTATTTGCCTTTGCTTTTTGTAGGCTTTTCAAATGCTCATTGATATCATTATGTGAACGTTAAAGCAAAACACAAATTAAAAACGTCAAGGATGAGATTTTAATCCAGTTTATGTATTTACCGACATTGTTAATTATGGTTTAATACTTAAATAAGAGATTTAAAAAATGGTAAGGCATCTATTGCTGCAATCCATGCTTAATTGCCTAGATTTTGTCACTTTAGCAGTAACGGTGGTGTGATATTTTTAAAGGGAAGCAACTCTATCGGTCTTTAAATCACAAATTTATTCATTCAGGCCAGAATTCAAGCGATCTCCAATATATTGTTTTTATGACTGTTATTAGTGTGAACATCTAATATTTCATTTATTCAAAGGTTTTCAAGTACATTTTGCAAACCCACATACATATGCACAAACACACACAGACACATTTTATTGAAAATATTCAACTTATAGCACCGATTTATTCCTTGCAAATTACAAGCTCCAAAATTGCAATGAAAATTATTTTAAATGAGAATGCACTCAGAACCAATAATGTAACATGTTGTGTGGTCTTGTTGTACCAGGATTTTTTTGATACCATTTTCAAGATATATTAGCTTCTGTATATGTCCATGTGTTTTTTGTTTAAGTCTATATTCAATTCTTATATATCTGCCTTAAAGGGGAGCGTATGATGTTGTAATGTCTAGATAAATGTTCTTGAGGACGACGGAACAAGATTACAAATATTGGTGCATTCCTTTTGATTTTATTGCATACGTTTACCTCTTTAAGACATTTCAATGTTTTGTTTCTCCATCACTGCTGAGATATAAGAAAATGCGAAATTGCTAATTGCCCGCAAAAATAATTACATGTCGAGTGGGTTTAGATAAATACAAGTCGTCACAATACGAATCCAGCAGCAAATGAAATTATGTTTCTATGTGCAATCCTTTCAGTTGTTTTTCTGAACACGTACTCCTAAAATAAACCACTCACATAATTTAGCTGTAGCTGATAACATTGTCACGGAGTAGTTCGAATTTCCTGACTTTTTCTATCATTTATTGATTTATGTACGTGTCTGTCGAAAAGGTAGGTCAGCGCGTATCACTAATCAAAATACCTATTAGTAGTGTAGGGTAACAAGAGGTGTTCAAAAGCAGTCCTACCTGCATGAGATCCGTAAGAAGAATATTTATCATCATAGACAATAAAATCTGAGCATAATTCATAATTTGTTATGTCAGTATATTAACTAATTAACCAGTTTATTTATGTTTATATTTAATTTCTCCCGTAGCCTGGCTGGTCGTATAGTGCCACTTATGACTTTGAAACTATTTCTTTCCCTCTGGTACTGTTCTCCACTGCTCTTTCAGACTTTGCAAAATCCATGCCTTCCAATGTTTGATGTTATATCCTGTCTATACATGGTCACAAGCTAAGGAACAGAAAAAAAATCAACACCAACAAGTTTTAAAAAACGTAACAAAGAACTTAACTATCAAAGTTACAAACTAAAATATGAGAGGAACTGACAGTACTATGAAATATATCCAGCATAAGTCTGATAAAGATCTATGAAAGTCACAAATGAACTAGGTCTGTATATATTGAAAAACCGGAAATATACTGTTCCTCCAGGAATCATGACGTTGACAGAATGTATATGTCCAGAACTTCTTCGAACAATTCACAACAGTCACAGAATAATATTATAGTCCAAATAATGAGCACTTTCTTTTTTCACTGAACAGTCCAAACAGTTTTCCTCTCTAACAATATCTAAATACAACAAAAACTAGTCCGCAGACTTACATCAGGAACCCAAGAAATGAGAATGACCCCAAAATCTAAATGAATCTAATCGCTCAGTCTTTTTTCCTTATATGCACCTTCTATTGCGACTAAATTTGGCAATATACCCCACGTGACGGATATTATTCGTCATTTTGCGTCGAAGTTTGCAATTGACGTGACCAGCCAAAACATTGGAAAGTTACTGAATTATTTTATAAACGTTGAAACCTCATTAGGCAGTGATTCAAAATCGCCATTAAGTCTTATTATTAAGATTCTTATTAATAATTGTTCACACATATGTAAACATCTATTTATAGATCCTGTGTAATTTGTGCGCCTCAGTAACTCAGGTCACGTAGACAAAATTCAACTAATTATATTCTGTACAAATCACAAAGATAAATAAAAATTATACAAATTAAATAAAATCATGTACCAGGAGTTACAAAAATATAGATATACATAATACCTCCTCTCGTAAGAAAAAGAAGGATTTATGCAATCAAGCTTTATTTTTATATATTAATCAAGTACATAAATGATAAGAATGAAGTTAATCAGGACGAAGTTTAATGAATATACAAAAGTGTATAAAAATAAAACAATATTAAACTCCTATACACGTTAAAGTACATTTTCTGTTCCGTTGATGTGTCGAATATCGATACAGTATTCTTGCAACATCAAAAATCCATCTCAGCAATCTTTGAATTTGTTTTTCATTTTGCCGATGAAAGTAAAGGGATGTGATCAAGGAATAAAATAAACAGAGAAGAAGCAGAATTAATGCACACTTCAAAGTCTTGTAAAGTCAAAATTAGAGGCCAACACTCCTTATCGATAGAGGAATAATTGCTCTGATGCTTATTTAATATTTCCGACAAACAGCACACTTGATGATCCAAACCAATTTTTATCTTCCTCGATTAATATGCCACCAACACCTACATCACATTCATTAACAGACATCTAAAACGTTTGGTTGGAATCTGGAGCTGTATGAAGGTTGCACATTTAAGTATGGCCGTTAATTAATCAACATCGTTTGTCATTTGTTTGAAGAATAAGATTTGGACTTAGTTAATAAATTCGTCTGGGGCGCATCAGTTATGAAAATAAATTGACCAAAATTTCCTATAATATCGTGCCTACCCAAAATTAGCATCCACTGCTTTTTACTGATGGGCACAGGGAACTCAGGGAGAGCTTTAACCTTAATTTCTACGGGCTTAACTTAACCATGCCCCTCTATATTTGACAAAAGCTTGGCAAAACTCCATTTGCTTTAATTCATTATCGAATTTTGCAACACTCAAGCGAACGAAGAATTTCCGGACAACTTCAAGTTAATCCTTCCAGGAATCGCTGTAAATAATGACATCATTGATATATGCATCACAAAATATATGAATTGATATATTCTACGGAAAAGGTCACATTTGCTTTAATTAATTGTCAACTTTGCCTCACTCAAGCAAACGAAGAATTTCCGGACAGTTTCAAGTTAATTGTTCCCAGAACCACTCTAAATAGTGACGTCGTTGATATATGCATCACAGCCACAGACGCTATCTTGTTCCTTAAATGCTAGAATATAGAGTTAGAATGTTTTTATACAAATGGCATCTGAAAGTATTGGCAGTGTCCCTCTGGAGGTTCTAAGTCTGAAATTTCGTTTGCTCTTAATGTAAGTGGAATCTGCCAGAATCTTTTTAACAGGTCAAACTTGGTGACATATTTTACATTTCCAATACTGTCAATACAGTCATGAATTCTTGGTATTGGAAATGAGTCTGATGACACTGTTCACTTTTCTGTAGTCAGTGCACAAACGTAAAGAATTATAAGGTTTCGGCGGAAGAATGCCCAGCGAACTCCAGTTACTTTTGCTTGGTTCAATAAAGTCATTCTCCAACGGATATTTAACCTCCTTTTTCAAACATTCCTGCATGAGAAGACTCATCCTGTAAGGGTACTGTTTAACATGCTATAATCTACAAATTCAAGATCATGGTAGATTTTATTTGTTAGAGTTGGAACAGTGCTCATATTCATATTCTATCTTCTTTAACTCATTCTTTTCCTGTGGATGTATATGTGAATGTTTATTGTCCAAATTCGTTAATATTTCAGAATTTAGATGACTGGTTGAACCAAAGTCACTTCAGTCCGATTGAACGTTGTCATTTATATTGTCATTATGTGGGACAGGTATAACTAAATTTATTGAATGATTTACAGAGCTATCTCAAGTGACATACTCCTCACAAAACCATTGACGAAGTTATTTCTGTATTCGCCACCTATGACTGTCGATATCATTAAAATCACTTTTTTAAACTTTGCAATGACCCTAATACTTAACCTGGAAACGATTATGAAGTATTGGCAAGAGAGATACAACTTTATTACCAGGTTGAAATGTTCTTACCTTTGAAGTTTTGACCTGTATTAGTTGTATTTTGAGTGTGAAGACAAAATATGATATCTTACTACGTCACAATCAGAGATATAATCTGGAAGATTAATGTCGGAACGCTATGTTGAAAAACGTTTATTCTTTTAACAACTCCAATGGTCCAAGAACATTATGTCCAAAAGATATTTCCAAAGAATCAAAACTAGCCAATTGAAAAATAAAACAAGATCTACAATGTTTGGAAACATCTCTTTTAATTTCCGGCCAATATAAATGATGTAAGATCTTGTAGAAGGCTTACTTTACTCATAACTGTCCAGCCAAGAGTGTTTTAAGGGCTGACATAAAAATTTCCTATCTATGTGACTTATTTTCTCATAAGGAGCCCAATTCCATTTTTGAAAAGCCAGCTGGCACCTCTGCAGTCAGGTGTGCTAACAGCACTCCAAAAATAAAACGGGAGATCTCCAAACCATTTTTTCCCCTCTAAACTCAAAAAGAGACTGCAGACTTATAATATGAGCACAAGAAATGAGGATGACTGCAAAATCGGAATGAATCTGATATCTCAGTTTGCTTTTCCTAATATACACATTCTATTGCAACACACATTTGACAATATTCCCAACGGACGGATCTTACTACTCATGTTACCTCGAATTTGTCTATTCATGTGACCCAGGCCAACCAAATAAAAACTAATGACGTCTAGAAACGTTAAAACCATAGCAGCCAATGAGAATAGATCCAAAGGTGACATTTAATCTTATTATTAAGATTACTATTGACAATTGCCAACACATGCGTAAGCATCTATTTATGGATCCCGTGTAATATTCTGTCCTAACACTCTCAATTCTTGTAGGCAAATCCAACACAAAATATTCTGTACGATTTACAACCATTAATAAAAATTAACAACATTAAATAAAATTACGTACGAGGAGTTAGAAAAAATATAGACTTACATAACACTTATCATCTCTTCTTCTGTCTGCCCCGTTTTCTCTTTCCTCTCACTATGCCCTTCACGATTGTCTTTCACAGTCCAGGTGTGCGTGTGACGTAAGACGTGATCATACCATCTTGGTTTGCGTTTCTATACGGCGGTGAGCAGATCCTCATAAGGTCCTTTGATTCTAATGCGATCCTCCTCATTAGTGGCGTGATCTAAGCATGAGAATTTAAGGATATTTCAATAATATCTCATCTCTAAGGCATGAATTATTTTACCTTGTTCTGCTGCCATGGTCCGCGTCTCACATGCATACAGGGCATGCGCTAGATATTGGACCCAATTATGATAATGCTGTCTTTCCAGATAGGTTTCAGCTTAACCAGAAGAGTTGTCTTCGCAATCCTTCAAAGGACGTCCGTTTTTTCCGTCATCAAAGGCGATAGCACCTATACACTTGAAGCTTGTCACTCTGCTCAGCTGCTGTCCATTCACTTTTATTGACTTTAGGATGCCACATGTTCTTTTTGTGGCATAATCTTTGCCTTTTCAGCACCGATTTCCATCCCATATCATAGTGAGGATTGGTTAAGACTCTTTACTAAGGTTTCCAGTTTTTATTCATCTCCTGCTAAGCCACTAACACATTGTGGTCTTCCAAGGCATCGGACAAGGTTCATTCCCTGTAAAGGTTGAAGAGATTGGGCGACCGAAGGCGCCCCTGTCTGACACTGAATGTGGTTGTGAACCAATCTACTATGTTGCCACTAACGACAACTGTCCACACAAGGTTTCTATGGTGTTGACTAGTTGTGCGTTTATTGTTAGGTAATTATGGCATAGCCTTAGGTTCCGTTATTTTAGGAAGAGCGATGATCGAAGACTGGGTCAACAGGATGGTCCATTCTCCTGTTTGCCAGATTTTGTTGCAGATTATTGTGAGGACTATTATCGTGAGGTTCCGACTCCTTGAATACGTTCTGTTGGTATATAGTCTACTCCAGCTGACTTCCCCTCCTCTGGGGGAATTAGAAATGTCCCGAGCTGTTTTATTACACGGATTCGACTAATTTATCGAAACTGTCATAATTCGTTTGGGAAAGGAAAGATGTTCACAACGCTGAGATTTGGTTGTAATTATTGTCAAAATGATGTCTCGCTGTGATCAACAGAACACAAATATAAAACGTACGTTTTAATAATATAAAATTATATACATCATTTTGAAACCATAAAATGTCTTTGAAGCGTACGGGTACAGCTAATGTGCACTCGAGATTACCTGTTACTAGCTTTATTCCAAGGCACTTTCTTTTTCCTTTGAATAATTAAAAACAATTAGATGTTACTTGCAGTGATGAGGAAAACGGCGTTTGAGTCTCCCTAAAGTTCGCAATTAAATCTAGCAGAAAAAACGGTTTTCGTTGCAGAATTCTTTCTTTTAATTCTCATTTCCTTGATGATAAAGTTTGAACCTGTTTGCAGAAAACAAAATGCATTGAATTAATGTAAGAGTACTGATCCTGCAAAAATATGACTGCCCATTGCTTTTCGTAAAACCTCGTAGAGACGATTAAATTTTATTTTAAAAGCACTAAGTTTAGCAAATGCATGTTTAGCTGCGCGCATTGAAACGGTAACCATTATACAGAGAAATTTTTTTTTTATACTTTAACTGGCTTAAAATAAAGTTTCCAACAGTGGGATTTTTAATGATAGTCATGGGTTCGGCTGTCTGGGTATGTGTGAATGCGTGTCACTAGCTTCCCGTTGGTCAGGGAATCCTACGATGGTTTTCCCGGGTTCCACTTCCACCAGTTAGACTGTCCGCTATGTGTAGCACGTCTTGCGCTGCAAAATGGCGTTAAACACAGAATCAATGAACAAAAACAGTAGGGTGGATGTGGAAAATGTCTGAACTTTTCGTATTGTAATGCTCGGAATCCACATAGCTTTGAAACTATCATTGGTGAATTACCAAACTTTGAAACTTTTTTAAAATCTGAATAGTTTTCTAAAAGTTGGATTCGGACAGAAAACGTTCACTACAAGCCTTTCGTCCACTACAATGGTGTAAGTGACACGTGCCATACATGTGACTGAAGTTTCATAAATATAAATTTATTTGTAATAGTCGAGATTAAATTGTGATAAGTATGTGTTTTGTTAAAACCATGAATACATTTTGGAATTATTTTTAATAAACAATAAAAAAATACTTAGCAATTGATATTATGTCCGTTCAGTTCAGAATTAATTTAGTATGATTTTGACGTTGTTATTTATGTTTTCAACAGTATGGCTTAAACAGTCAAAGACCATATATACGGAATCGTGTAGATCATATTTATTTGATCTATCTGTCCGACAAGCTCTGTTTGAAATTAAGATATGTTGTTTTCCAGAAAGCACGTGGATAACATGGTGAAATATCAATACTTCGTTAAAAGATGATTGGGTGTAAATAACACTCCATGTCATATTTTATACTTCTGTCTGCATTCAGCATGAGTGTAGGGGTCATTTTAGCGTATTTTACACCTCTTTTGTAGGCTTGGGTGACAGATATTTCTGTTTTCCTTATTTAATAAAAGTAGTAATTATTTTGCATTGATATATTTTGAAAACCAGGTTTCAGTCCAGCACATATTCTTGCACACACTACTTCGGGATAAAGGATAAATTCATACACTCATTTAATATTTGTCATTGTGACGGTTCTTGGTCATGGCTCAGACTCTTTTGGGAATGCGGTAGATACGCATTTCAGAAGCACATAACTCTAGATATAATGTATAATTATTATTATTATTATTATTATTATTTTCTGATTTCACCGCTATTGTAATTATTATGAGCAGAATTTTTTTTTCTCCAATATATTTCTAGTAATTTTATCGTCGTAATTATTAGTATTGTTGTTGTTGTTCATTGTTAACGCCATTTTTCAGCACAATATAGGCTATACATGGCGGCCAGTATAATTGGTGGATGAAGAACCCGGGAACCCACCGACCCACGAGAAGCTACTGGCAAGCTTTCTCACATACACACATTGGCCGAACCCGAGACTAGAACCCACGCAGACAGAGGTGAGATGGCAATGATTCATTACGGTGTATTGGTATTGTAAATCATTCGTATAATAAGCATCATCGAATAATTTTGTTTTACCTGTAGTTTACAAGTAGTATAGTTTGAAGTGTCAAATTATATAGGATCTGAGTATGACCAGAGAAGAGAGAACGAAGGCAACTGTTGAAGAAAGGGAGGAACTAAATACCATTTGTATACATTTCTACTACATGAACACATCACAGACAGTGTTGCTTGTTTACGTTTTCAAATAGACACAACTTTTGTGGAAAGATTAAAACATCTCACAATTCATTATTAGCCATTAATGTTGAAAATGCTGTTCTGTGTTTATAATAGGTATTGGACATGAAGTTGCTGTCTTTATTTTGGACACTCAGTAGTTGCCTTTTCAGGTAAAATATGTACCATCTTGTCGGCCTATTCTGCGCGTTATGTAATGCTGTGCAACAATACATCATTTCTGGAAACATTGTATCACGTGTTGTTTCTGGAGGACAATCCAGTTTGTATTAGGAAAGGACGATTGTCCTTTAAATGAGAAAAGTGATATTCATAAAGTGCACAAAAGTATCCCACATTTATGTTCTAAATGCATATGAAAATGAGATTTCTAAATGTCAACATGAAGACCCACTCCTGGACCTTTTATCCCAGAGAAACCTATTTAATATTGTCTTTTAGAATCCGAAAACTAAATACATTATTTAGAAGATAGGAATGCTTACTTTAGAACAATATTACATCTTAGGTTTATCTTAAATTTTGCAAGAAGTTGTACTTTATCGTTTGCTATCCACTCAAACGGATTCTCAAGAAATTATCGAAAGTATAGTCTGTCCCTAAATTTATTGTTTTGTTCCCATAATCGAGACGTTGTCAACACATTGTACTGTATTCATTGTTGTTTCTGTTCAACATAATAAGTTATTTTTATAAAGTGCTGAACTTTTACTGCCAGTTTTTCAAGATGGTTTTATTGTGCTTGACATCTATTGCCATTTAGTGGAATTGTTACGTTGAAAGTTGTAAAACAAGTTATAAACCTGACCTAGTTCCTCGGTTGAAGTAGTGACAGAAAGAGGCCAAAGTAATGCATTTTATTTCCATAGCACAATACATAAATATTACATCTTTTCACAGCCATGCGCTGAATAGGCCGACATACAGCGAGTCACGAAAACACAGGGGTGGTGTCCTGTGTCCAACATTAGTATCATTTTGAACATATGTATTGGGACATTTGCCTCTTCAAATGGTAAGCATTGCAGTCTTCTTTTATTGTCAATCTGTCGAATTCGGTATGTGTTTTGCGCCAATATTGGTGACTTGAATCTTACATGCGCGATAAAGCCCGAAGCAGTGTACTGTTTTTGAACTCACGGATAAGTCTGTGAAACTGCAAACTGCAATAGATCAAGATTAACATCAATATAATACTCCGAATTCGGGTTTAAGCAGTGTGCAAGAATTAATTCTCAGAACAAAACACGTAGGCCTGATCTGCCATTGTGCTATGCAAAGAGAGTTCAGTCTATATATTCTTTGCAGTTTGGACCGTATTTACTAGTACAAAGTCTAAAATTGTAAAACTTGAACAAAAGCTGGTTTATTCTTTATTTGGATGTTAAAATAAAACGTATGAGCTGGTGTTATTTTCTCACTCCACTACCAACGACGGTCGGCGCCAGCAAAATATAGAAGTAATATCGCCACAGTGAATTCTTTCCCAAAACATTGAAACCTATTATACTTGGAATCGACTTCTAGAGATAGATTTAAAAAAAGGTTGTCAGAATTCTGACATAAAAATTTGCCGCACGGAATCCTCATATATTGCATTTAGATAAACTTACAAATAAAGTACTTGCCTCTTACTTGATGTACTGGCATTGTCGATGTATATAATGGATACTTATAAACGGTAAAAAGAGCCTGCTTCTTTCATCTATGCAAAAGAAATCAAAGACTATAAGAGGTACTGTTATACTATGGAGGTGGGGGCTTCTAAAGTTACAAACACTGTCATTGTAGTCATTGTAGTAATTTCTGTAAATCATGTGGCCTCAATGAAAAAACAGAAAGACATAGGCATATATCACAGGAATAACATTCTACAATTACCTTGAATTACGATTCTCCACAGAACATAATACTGCATGATTATGAGTCGGATTCTTCATTTTTTGTTGTATTTCTTTGACTGGGTAATCTTGACGCTGACAAGAGCTCCTTGTGATATTTTTGTCAGGAATAAATAAAAAGGAGCCATCCGAAGGATATCCGTTATGTTCATCCTATATTCCTATCTTTCGCATTATCGTGAGGAACGATCTTTATGGCTCTTACAATTAGGAAGTATGACGCAGTTTGCGGTTACATCATCACATTGAAGAACTTATTCTTCCGATTTTATGATTTTGTAGGAGATTGACAAGAAAGTACATTGTTTTGTGTTGAACACAGAACACACAAAAGGACACTACAAGGAAAACCAAAAACAAAAAAGACATTATCATGTTTGCAGTTGAGAGTGCGATGGAGAGGTGTTTGTCTGTGTAAGAGATTGGTCTGTTTTATTGACAAATTAGTGCACAACTGGCAATTAAATGCCTATGTAATGGAAACAAAGTGCCTTACACAGAGACAATATATCTTTGACTTTCTCTGCATCTTTCTTTGTGTAAGTGTCTGTCTGTCTCTCTGTCTCTATACGTCTGTCTGTCTGTCTGTCTCTCTCTATTGATTGTTTGTATATATTACCTCAAGAACTATTGGAGGAATCAAGCTGGTTGAGTAATCTAATCAATGTACGCACTCTTCACATCCTATCTAAGCATAGTTCGAAAGCCACGCCAGTTTCATTTCCTGCCTCTTTTTATTTCTACATTATCCCAAGTGAATGGTGTTTTTTCTTTCTGAAAATCAGAAGATTAAAAGTTCACATTTCATAAATATTAACGAAACAAATTTTAGATTAACTATTTCATATTTAATGTACAAAAAGTCCTCAGATTGTTTTAAACGATACAAAAAGTACATCACAGAGTAATATATATATATATATATATATATATATATATATATATATATATATATATATATATATATATATATATATATATATATATAGTTTCGCCTTCTTGGTTACGAGATCATCAGGCAATCTTGATCTTTATTAGACGCGAAGCGTCCAAGTCATGGTCCCGTTTTTTACGCTAACAATTACCGTAATAATGCCATTAATACATATCAACTTTGAAATAATTATAATATTTATAATTTAAAATGTGTTATGGAGGAATCTCACCAATGTTAAAAAGTATGAATCTCTTTCATGATTTTCTAATGTTTAGTAATGTTTTGTTACGCTGTTTCCAAATCTGATCTTCTTTCGTACAATTGTTTGGGAATATTTATTTCCGAAAACGACTAAATGTTTTCTCTTATTATTGTATTGACAAAACATGGTTAGGACCTTTCCGGTATTTTACATATATCGGAAGGTTTGTGTCTGACATCGCTGTTAGAGATTTGTTTTATATTATTGGCGTTGCTATGGTAACCAGGAAACCTCGAGGATCAAGTAGCTCGAGCCTCGTGTAAGAACACACACATACTACTAATAATTATTCGACACCTTATGGTCTTAAGAGGAACAAATGTAAACTCACACAACCTTTATATTTTAACCCGAGTCACATCGTGGCATGCGAACAGTTTCAAGACAGCTATAATAAATATATGATATACACAGAGCCCCGACGAATACAAAATGTGGAGGGTTTAAGTATATTAGCTATCGAATGTCCAATGATCCAAAATTTTAAATCGTTTTACCTCGCATAAAACCTGCAGCGTTCGTCTGTCTAGCCAGCAAAATTAGATATAATATGTTGACATCAATCCTTGACATATTTAGCTAGGTAAATCACTGTTTTAGGTATGTATCCTCTTGCGGATAAGGAGTTAATATCAATAACAAACAAATCCGATTAACCCTTCAAAGAGATAATTGCCAAGCCGTTAGGATTTCAATATCTTGAGTGGAATGAAAAATGTCTATGAAACTAGAGAAATGTACATACAACTTTTTTCGTTGTCAGTTGAGGTTCTACGATTACCGTTATCATATCAAGTTTCGTCCAATCCGATATTGATTTCGCTAGCTATATGCAAAGGTCGACGTGGAACGAAGTATATCTACTACGCAATGCTTGCGAAAATGTCCTTTCTTTGAAAGACACCAGCTAAACTGAGCTATTACGTTTATCTTTTCGCCAATAGGGAACCGCCGAATGATAAGTGATTTGCAAACATGTTCTGATATTCATAGTTTATGACAACTTATATAGATGTTACATTTAACACTTTTATAGGAAACTTGATGATAATATATACTCAACATGCAATTTTCAAACAATGTCAAAGTAAGAATAAATATCATTAAAAGAAAATCAGTAATATACTTTAATATGCACATTTAATGAGCGGAGCATTTCTTCGAAATATTATTATTATTATTATTATTATTATTGTTATTATTATTATTATTATAGCAACATTCAGATATTAATAAGTTACCTTTGTAAGTTATAAGACCAACTCCATCAATGTCATAATTATATCACATTAGAATCCAGCTTCTCATGCAATAGTCCTTAAACAAGAAAATTACAGATGTATAGAACGTTTACAAAAGCCCGAAGTGGAAATGAATGCTAATACTAACAGCTTTGGCTAGGATGCATCAAAACATACATGTTGTTCAGATTCGTAAATTTCAAGACTTAGAAAATGGCTGCATTAGATTCATAAACAGGCGCACAAAAACCGGCAAATGTTTAAAAAAATTAAAATGCTTTCAAGTTCATATAAATAAGACATGCGTATCATAGATCTTGGAATATGTGTGTGTGCCTGTCTACACGCACAACTACTGCTATTTATGATAGATAAAACCTTATCGAATACGACGTCACTGTAACCATTTACCACCATCATCTGCTAAGACAACATTAATTTTCAAAAATATTGCCGTGTGAATATAATGCACTCCAACGTAAAATTCTGCTACTTAATATCCGGGACAATCAGTACTACGTACAACGGAAACAGAGATGATTTTGATAAAACAATAAGTTTATCTAATCAAGCATTGTGTAGATGACAAGGATAAGGAAGAGGACAGCAGAACTAAAGCAATAATCTCAGCCAACGATGAGTTCATAAAAATTACGAATATACAATGAGAATAAAGCTAATACGATATTACCAAACATGAAACTGACAACTCCAGGTGACGTTTACACCACATCTGCTCCGAACGGTGTGTATGAGAGAGAGAGAAAAGCTATTGCTATGTCCACACAAAATCTGAAAGCGATACATACCGATGTAAACTGTACTCTGGGTTATGTGTATATAAATAGTACATTAGTATTCTCCTTGATGTGAGTATTAGATAGGAGCATACTGGTGCATAAAGACAATTTGACTAAAATGAACAGGAACAGTATATTGGCGGTCCCACCAGTAACATAATATTCTAAATGTATTTTTTTCTTCTAGTTTTGAAAACATACGAAATAATGTGTGCGATCTGCAGAAAGATAATTGTCCCATACATCATTCACGATATTTATCTTTATCTTGTAGTCGTCTGATTATGTAACAGAACGCCATTGCTTAGTCTTCGGTGAACAAAATGGGGTTATTTTTAGCATCACTTAAACGGGATGACATAGGATCCTTCAATGACATGAACATGCTTTTGCACGTAGAATACAATCCAACAGTAGAGTGTATTTTATGATTGAGGGTGCCTTCGAATTGGATCTTTTCAAAACAATTCTCCACCACGTCTCCAACAACTTAAGAAATCTAATATGATTACAAGCCGCACACATCTTTTTAATACCAAATATGTGTCAAAATAAAACGTGAAACAGCTACATTTCATCTCAGAATGTTTGCTGCCCTAATGTCTTATGCGTTATTGCTGACGAAAATGGGACATTGATGTTATGGTCAATAATCCATTCAGTTATGCCTTATTTTAAATGAATACTTTCTTAATTCAGTGGATAGACGATTTTGTCCCACTTATTTCCTTTAGTTCTAGATGCTTCGGATAGAGGGACGTTCATGTTCTCTCCACCAGAATAGAGGTGAAATAAATGTCAACAATACACATGAAATCGTACATCAGCAATACTATTTATTTCATCACAAATTAATTATGCTCGAAGCAATTCAACGCTGGCAGGAATAGACAAAATCACATTATGGATGTACGAGAAGTTGGACTAATATTATATATAGAGATTGGCACGTATCATGCAAAGCTTTTTTATAACTAAAGATTTAACAATTTTCTATACATACACGGGGCATTTGTCTTATGTTCATCTAACGTTAGTGTCTCAGATAATACCAGTAAAATCTCATCAAAAATAAAATGTCTGGGATGAAACTGGCGCAATGCTGCATACAATTTCGAATACTTTGAACTGCTATTTAAGTTAGAAGACCTCTGAGTAAAAGTTTATGCATAGTCAGTTATACAATTCGTGCGATGGTAAATTTGAAGGAAAGAAACTTGACAGCATACTGTATGTTTTCTCTCAGGCGCCATGTTAGTAGACGGTTTCTTTTGACGGCTAGAACAGGATTCCACGAAATAAATATTTTACGGGCCAAAGTTGTGGATATTTCATATCTACTGGACAAATCCTTAAATATAAATATAATTTAAGTTTCGTTATGAAGAGCATCAATTGATCTGCAGAGTCCATTTCGAACTTAAATGTAATACATTCAGTCATAACACCAACCAATGTATTAAACACCGAATTTGTTACGCATGTATATATATATATATATCTTTAGATATATATATATATATATATATATATATATATATATATATATATATATATATATATATCACTATCTCACCAAATCAGTAATTACTGTCCTTGTACTTTTCCGTTCAATGGAAATAATACTTGTCTAAGAAAAACTTGTTTCCATGTCAGCCCAGATTGTTACATATCTGTGATTATCATGAATAAAAAATCTGATTCTTCACGCTGTGTAGAAGTCTTACTTAACTTAATTGGATTAAAGTGGTGTTCGTCCACTAGGGTCATGTACCACTGGTTACTGATGCCACAGGCATCTTTTTAATTACTCCTGGGGGAAGGAATTGGAGCCACCTTCCTCAGACTTTACTGTACTGACAGAGTACTTATTAATTGGGCCGTCATATCGAGGTACTATTGAGTGCCTGTCGATCTGAGTGTAAGGCCATGATGAGTGGGATTGGACCCAACACACACTCAGTTTACGATATGATATGCGTCTAGAGGGAATGGTCGCATCCTATTGTCGCATTGCTGCTTGTTAGGCGTGCACTGCACGTATGATATTGGTGTCTGTTCGTGGCAAAGGAGGTCAGGCTACGGTTCGGGAGGCGGCCAATGGCACAGGTGGGTGGTGCTTTAGACATCCGGGTATCCATGGTCTAAATTCCGTCTTAATTTTGAATAAAAAACCTCTGTGCTCTTTTTGTAGGGAGTTGGTTAGATTAGGGTTATTAGAGCATAGGTTGACAGCTATGGCTGTGAGAGGTGTCACTTGATGTGGCGGGCCTGCTGGTATTGGGTTTTTGGTCCACTTTTTGCTGACAAGAGCGCAGTGGTTATTGTTAATTGGTTGTTTGTGGTCCTGGTTCCTGATTCTATTTAGTTTGCAGCCTTGTGCTGCTGGACCTGATAATCTTTGGGTTTTTAGACTACCTTATGTGTACTAATTTAGGGTTCTCCTGCCTAGTTAGAGTTTGTTTGCAGCCTTCTGCTGCCGGGCCTGATAGTCTTTGGGCTTTTAGACTACCTTATATAATTTAGACTTGGGTCATATCTTGTGATGTGGGCGGCCCTGACGGTTTGGGTTTTTCACCACCTTATACGTATTAATTTGGTCGTTTGGCAGTTGATATGTATTTGGTAATTGTATTTCCTTATTTTGTTTAAACTCCACTTTGGGTCTCTGGAGTCCGCTTCGACCGCGCATTACTTTATTGTCTTATCCCAGCTTCAGTTGAGGACACGGGTTTAGTTCAGTTGGCATACTGTCATGGCAATAAACAATTTTAACAAAGCTTTCATGTTTAGGACATTTATACATTCTAATTTTCTTGGATCCTCGGATGGTAATAATTGGTGTTTATACGGATTCAAAAACAGACAGTAGTTATCCATTCGTCTGCGCATTTCACGGTGAGCTTGTTAGTTCGATAGTTCGAACACCCAGTTACTGACAAGGATGTACTACCACCGTTAGTTTACTTTCTATTTTTATCCATCCCAGCAAGATCAACAAATGCAGCTAAACAGAGATGTAAACCAAGACCGATACATTTTTTACTCAAGCACATGTGCATTCTTCACTGTTATAATGGCTGACGCACCACCTGACACAGAATGGCAGCGCCCATGAAAATTGGCTCAGTGCCTGATACAAGTGTCTTCTCATGGGTTAATAATAGCATTTTAACTGAGTTTCGAGTGTGTTGTGTTGCTCAGTTGTATAAAAGCAAGAAAAGAGTAATATGAAATTGAAAGATTTACACCAGGAGTGATACATATGGATTGATCTTAACATAATTCGTTTTCTGAAAAGTAAAACCCACCTTCTCTAATTGATGTATTTATTTTTATAATTTTCTTTCTAACACAACATATCAAATCAGTTTTCTCGACAGTAGCTCAGGAATCACAATGAAACTTGCAGTATACTGTTTACTAAATAAGACCAGCTCTCCAAGAAAGAAATTGGGGGCTTGTCCGGAATCTGATTCAGGGACCTTTCACATCAACCGTCACGGGACCTTTCTCCTCGAAATGATTAATTGAAATATGGAACTGAACGAACGTTATATTTGAGAATAGCCTTTAATTTAAAAAAGCCTTCTTACATTTGTGAAACCAATGAAACTTGATGTTCTTGCTGAACACAATCGTCAGGAGTTCAGCTGGTATGGGACATTTAGAACAACACTTGACATAAAAACACTTACAGCTTTTACTCTGTTAGTTATTTACGTTGAACAGGAAATATGCCAATTTGATGAAAATGAAGATCTGCTTATATTTACAGACTTTGTAAACTCCATTGAGAGTACATAACACGATCCACAACAAAGCTACTAACGTTATTTCTAGCACGAAACCTAACGTCATAACTGATAAGTTGCCCAAAAATGTAGACCATCAGTTTCAAGTGAAAACAAACCATGAGGTTTTTTATTTATCAGATTTACTATGTGTTTGAGATCTTAGTTTTAGTTAAGATCAAACAACTTAGCCTCCCATTAACCCTGCCCTGCTAACCCCTATTGTCTCGGAAATCATGCAGTTCACTAAACGTATCATTATGATATAGAAAGTCGTGGCCACATTGTGAACATAAGTTATGTGAATGTCAGATTAAGGTCTACCCATTAACAGCGGTTAAAACCAACCTGCCAGCATAAGTCACGCTTCAAATGACGATTTGTATGTATTTCTATGCCCGATGTAGTGGCTGCCTGTTTCTTAATAATTTTATACCTGTTATTTAACTGGGTGTACACAAAGATGATCCTGTTTTGATGAAAACTTAAATTTCTTATTATCAGACATTTTGGCATAAAACTGCATCCTTTATACCAATAATGCTTGCAAATGGAATTATTTTCACTATGCTTCGTTTAAAGCTATAATTATCTTAATTGTACTTTCATTTTACAAATGAAACTGTCCTTTTGAATATATGTACTTTATACAAAATAAAATACACCTGTCAAACTGTATGTGTGGCTTAAAACGTCATGGCATCCTCTAATTATATCATCAGCAGTTTCTCAATGGTTGTCGAAGATGAGTGGGCATCACTATCTGAAGATTAATTTTGAATGTCATATCTATCGGATCCAGCTTGAGTCGTTCAATAATATTGTAGCATTGCCAAATAATCAATAGGTATTTTGAGCAAATGTAGTAACAGTACTAATATATAAAGTTCTTATGCATGTTTATATACTATGCTATATTTTAGTTTCATCACTAATTAAGCTTACTAGCTGTAAAGGACACTTTAAAAGTAGTCGAGGGATAGCGATAGGTTTTTCGTTTCTGTTCGTCATCCTGTTTGGAATATAAGTGTCAAGTTACGATAATGTTGTGTGTACCCATTGCATTGCAAACAAATACAGTATTGTTGTACACAAATATACGCTCAACATTGCGATTGCCTATCGAGCTAGATCTCATGCATCTCGAGGTTTCTAGATCAATCATAGTTGCTTGTGTCTTCGAGTCTCCTTGGGGACAGGTACGGTTACACTCGGTATGGGATATATCCTTGCTTGGGACAAAATGATTGGCTGAGTGGTCTAAAGCGCTCTCCGTTACGATCTCACCTCTGTCTGCGTGGGTTCGAGTCTAAGGTTCAGCCAATCTGGATATGTGAGAAAGCTTTCCAGTAGCTACTCGTGGGTCGGTGGTTCTTTCTGGGGTTTTCCCGGGTTCTTCCTCCACCATTAATACTGGCCGCCATACGTAGTCTATCGTGTGCTGAAAAATGGCGTTAAACCCCACAACAACAACAACAACAACAACATTGGGACAAAATGTAACTCTTTAATCTATTTATCCCAATATCGTGTTAAAATTGTATTTATATTCAGGAATTCACAGGTCAGACTCATTCAACAATTTTGTGATTTTTGTTAATTTCTCCATGATCCAGATAAATATCACCCATCTCTGAAACGTGATGAAATTTACATGTGAGAAAGGAAAGTTTATATTTCAGTGGGAATGATAGATAATGATGTGTGATAGTCTCGCTGATGTTGCTTCATGTGCTAAGATAGGAATCATTGGGGAATGAAATACTTAATACCAAGCATACGATTTGAAATTCTCAACATTTTAGAATGGATTTGTATTCAACATTTGATCTAAGTTTTGGAATTGAGCATTTTGTCCATTTGTCAAAATTGCATGTAAATTCTAAGGCCTCATTAGGTACTTTCTTATTTCGACAGCCCCTTCATTTTTAAGATAGGGGACATGTGTCTAAAACGCGCGAGCTCTCTGTGCTTATAAATTCACACCTCGGCTAAATCTACAATTGGGGTTATGTTTACTTTGTTTGATGGCCGCCTTTCTCGGTCGTCTAGCATTGGAGATTAAATACCAGTGAACTTTAAACATAGGGTTCATGCTAAGTGTTTGAACCGTCTTGCCCCAGGAAAATATTGAAAACAATTTATACGATACGAAACTGACCTAAAAAGACGAGGGTTGGTGGTAGTGTTGGTCAAGTTTAAAGGTGTCTGGCAATGAATCACCCTCTATACCTTAATTAAAGTGTAATAAACCTAATTATATTTGTTTAGTTTATAGTTTTATCTTTTAAGGTAGAATTATTTTCATTTTTGTTTCAGTTCGATACAAATTTGAAGAAAAAAGTGTCCAGTAAGACCATTGTCCTTTGTCATGAGGTCAACAGCAACTTCACAACTAGATGTTTGGATGAGCAATTTATACAATTACGACTTTTGTCTTTAATTTTCAAACTAAAGAAAGAAACTGAATTCTTGTAATGGCAGTGACATCACAGAGAAAGGCACACACACCTTAAATGTACAAACCATAGAGAGCTTGTGTAGATGTAGAGACGCGCGAACAAAGGCTGTTGCTTAATAATGCGAGAAACTAGATATCTTCCATATTTCTACTTCATAAACAATCTAAAGCATAATTGTTTGCTTGTTTATCTTCTTCATATAAATAACATTTTGGTGTAAAAATAAAATGCTCTGAAATGTACATATTAAACAAGAACGATTTAGTTTTGGATATATATATATATATATATATATATATATATATATATATATATATATATATATATATATAATGAAGTTATCATGCAATTATCGTCTTTCTGTTGGACATATAAGAGGTGTTGTTCTCTAAACGAAACATAGCCTATTAATCTCAAGTAAAAGTAACGTCCAACATGAACTGCATAGACGAAATATCTCATGTCATATAATTCTTCTACAGACCTTGATCTTTGCAATTTATTTAGAGCAATCAGTAGAACAAGCAGAATAGACCCTGATTTGTTGATGAATTATGATATAATCTATCATATTTGTAATTAAACTCAACATATATGAGTATATACAGAATGAGTGTGGAAGGGAGGAGTTTTGCATTTGGTTGAAACAACATGACTCATTCGCTGATAAAAACTTATCCAAACTAGTACCATTGACAGTCACCGATTTTACAATAACAACAAATATGGCCAACGAGAATAATTTCCTAAATATAGGACCATTTCCTGTTTGGACATACAACATCCGAAAAATTGTATATTTTACTAAAATAATGAGGCAAAGAAAAGCAACATAACTGTTATAAAATGTGTACATTTGTCTATCTCCGCTAATATTAAATCGGAATTTTATATAAAATTATTGAATAAAGGAAATTGAGCATAACTTAAAAAATAGAGACCAATTAATTTGCCTAGTAAAATAATTATTCGGTACCGTGCATCGTAATAAAACCATACATTCACGAGGACACTCGCAATAACGTTTTATATTGCTTTATACAGCAAGTAATAGGCATAGAAGTAGTTCGATTTTCCAGCACATAATTGTATTGTGACTGCCTCACTCATGCATACATTAAGACTGGTTGTAACTCAGGATACCATTATTGAATGGGGTACACATTTCTGCCTGAAGCATAAAGTTCAATGTGTCGATATGGTATTACTTTCAAAAAACTTAGGGGTGTAGAATAATACATTTGTGACCTCTCTTGATGATTAAGGTAAATGGGTAGATATATAAGTAAGGGTTTTAATGCGGTTCAGTGCTAGTTTCGAATACAAATCGAGCATAATTTATCAAAATGAAGGTTCGGGTCGTTCGTTTGATCCTCGTTAGTTTGCTTGTGATCATCTTTCCCAGAGGTATGTATTCATATATAGGGTGTATAGGTAACCGGTTCAACTGACATACACATACATTAAACAAACACACCAGGTGAGTTTGACATGTAAACGTAGAGTAATTATTAGTACCTACATTTTCATATTTGTTTCTCCCTGCTAAAGAGTGTAAAATGACATTATATATTCTTTGTGACCACTTATTTTACGGCATCACAATAATTCTCTTCAGGTGGGTTCACATACGGAAACAGAGGTTAATACTTCACACGAATATCACTCAGCTTTTGACAGTATTCAATAAAAGTATGTTTCCACATTGTGAAGCCCATTTTTTATCAAATAGTAGGTGCAGTATTCCTATACTATGTGCAGTTTTATAATTTATATATTACCACAGGTCAAAATATTCCTTTATGTAATTCTGATTGGTCAAAAAGAGCCCATACAGTTAACAACAGGTAACCCGCATTTCAATTTACTTTTATCATATCGTAGGTATAGTATTCCTATAGTATGTGCAGTGTCATATTTTTTATATTACAACATGTTAAAAATAAAACTATATAGGCATTCTGATTGGTGTACATAAGCGCATGAAATTATTGCACAGTATTCTCTTTAATGATTGTCTGCGATCGTGGGTAAGATTTTCTAACCCCGCCTTCAGGAACTTATTTTTAATGAACATTTTTAGCCTCTATTTTTCAAATCGACTCCCAAAAAGTAATTGGGAAAACATGGCCTCATCTACTTCAATATGGCTAACGTACACGCACAGGTTATTTTTCTATGTCATGTTTACATAAGATAACATGAAAAAATGGCTAAAACCAGAAGACAAAACAATAACAACAACCAGTAAAACTATGAGTAGTGTTTGTGCGTCGTGGAGGTTGAAGGAGTCGGTATATATGTAGCATGGACTCCACCCTATATACAAGCGTATTGTAGGTATTTACTTAAATAAGTAAATAAACCCACCTTTGTTCATAGAAGAATGTGGACATCAACCGGTCTCCAAACTGACAGAAGCTTGTCTAACCACTGCATATTTACGTGGTAAATATGTGATTCAGTGCCGATTCAGATTGGTGTTTTTTATATATATTCTGTTATCCACTGTTTCAAATCAAACACCTGGTCAAAAATACATTACAGTAAATATAGGAATTTTTGCATCCAATACAACTTATTTCAAATGAATATCGCAACATTAGTGTAATGTTTAGTGAAAGTGACTCTTTAAGGCTATGTACACACGTATCGTTAACTGTAACGGTAGTGCATCAACCGATGCGACATCAAACACATTGGGAATTCTGTGCTGAAAAATGATTTTGTCTTTGTAAAATGTTTCGTGTATTCGGAAAGACGCATGTCCTTTGATTAATAGTTCGTAAGATAAATTTAATCTACTTTCTAACTTCAATACTAGTTCAAATTTGGTTGGGACTATTTTTTACGCACAATAAATGAATGGTGCACCGTCTGTCAGAATGAGATAAAGTATTCGTTCTTCTTTCCATCTAAATAATTTTCAATGAGATAAATTTGATAAAAATAATCTCAGGTGGTATGAATTTACTATTGAATTATGAAACTCGTTGAATAATGTCCAGCCTTAGCTCGCCAAGACTTGCAAAATCTGGACATTATTCAACTCGTTTCATAAAGTCAATACTAAATCATTAACCAATATATTAATATATTCCCAAAAGTATTATCTGTGCAGAGTGAATACGAAAAGTACATAAATCTGTCTTTAATGACCTGTATATATTATGTTGTACAATTAACATGGAATTCCCCGACTATATGAGGGTGCTAATTAAAAAGTAAACGAAATCGAATTGGTATTAACTTAATATACCCAGTGAATCAAATCGTATGTCCGAAAAGATGATTAAGGCAAATCAACCGTTTAAAATAAAGATTACAGGTATTTTTCAAGCAGGTTTGTAGTGAATAGCTACAAAGAATATAGCTGTTACGCCATTTTATCCAAATCTAGTATAGAGGCGACGCATTGGTTTATCCTTTTAATATGTCAATATTTAGCCCAATATATCGATTATGTAGATACACAAGCAAATAGTCTATAAGCCCATCAAGTGTTTCTATACATTTTTGATTCGTTATGTCAATCAGTGTATTAATTTACTTCCACATACTGCTAAAATCTGATTTTTTAAGCAAGAAATTAAATTACATCCATACTGTCTCATAAATTGACATCAATGAAAATACAATCACCTTCAAAGAAATTAGAACTATGGTCATAAATTTCACATATATTATTTTCCTCATTTCCATTAACAAGTCTAGTAAATAATAAAGGCGTTGAGTCTAATTTGCCTTTAGGAACACTCTCTAAAACTGTGTTATTTACTAGGCATGCTTTTAAAGGTTTTGCAACAAACTCAAGGCATTGTTAAATAGATCACCTGAGGGCCACGTGGAATCAACATTAATCCAAAGGTTTACATTATATACCAATATATAATGAAAAGTGAAATATTATTTAAACAATTTTTAATGCTTTAACATGGGAACTTTATACTGATCCAAAGTACAAATAGCCAAGCCAAAAAATTCTATGTCAAAATGTCTAGAAGTCTTCCGTGGGGATGTGTTATGAAGCCAATATTTTATATAACCAAAAGATCAATTAAATATTGCCGTTGGTTTTCATCAGGAATAATTGTATAACCTAGCAATAAATGTTAAAATTAAAATCGTGATAGATCATTCTCATTCTGAAAATTGTATAAAGCCGTTCGGGAATCGTGATATAAAGCTTCTCAATCCAAAACAAATCTAAATTCCTGTAACTGTTATTCATTATTATCTCGCACACTATAGTCCCCACTAATTGATTAATATCCGAAACACTTACACTCGTTATCCAGCCGCTCTTTAAGTATTATCCAACAAACACCAAATAAAGGATATGTTTATACATAAACACACTTTGTACCAGCTTATTCTCAAACATATTATCAAACACAAAGTTAGGAAGTGCTTATAGACTCAATACTATATTCCGATCACAAATACATAACACAGGATATGTTAATTGGTTTAAAGGAGTACTTTACTGCTGGCAAATACAAAGCTATGCAGGACATATGCACAAAACAGATAAACGAAAGCATATTATTGGGATATATGTTTATCTCTTGTCTATAGATCTTAATGGCTCGGAAAAGGACCTATCATATATCTACTATCACTCTTTTCCCTCATCAGTACTTCCATATACCGGGTCTTGCACCACAGTCTGCCCATTATTGGCTAAATGTGCTCCAAGATGTCTTGGTATAGACCACGGGTAATAAATTAGGTTCTTCGGCTTTCTTGTTCCACTCACATCTGGATAACAAACTGGATGGTCCAATGTTTTAAGTTTCACTTCGAGTTTCATCTAGTTCTTATTCAGTCTTAAAAGTCCCATGTCTCTTCTCCTCTCTTCTTTGAGTACCTTTATCAGTGTCTCATTTTTCCTCCTCTCTTGTGTCCATGTTACCTTTATATTGGGGAATTTATCCTCTATTTCCTCACTGACGAGCCTCTTCGCAATTATGAAACGAGCTCGTCTCCTCTTCAGACGTATCTTGTATCTAGTTCCAATCCAATATTGATCAACACTATCCAATAAGCTTATTACGTATCATAACCTGCTTACTTTGCAGGTTTCGTTGATATTGTTTATGTCTGTTCTGGTCGACGACGAATGACAGGACTGTTGAACATCTCGATTTATATACTTTAGTCAAGGAAGGTTCAGGAAATGTTGAAATACAAACTACTGTACCCTCTCACACGAAAGAACATGCAATCACAGAATACGGAGTAGGGTGTAAAGGAAGAGGTTTAACTCGTCCAAAAATACAATAACAATTAAACAACAACAAATATTTAAATAATGGTAAACACCCACTTCGTAAGTACTCTCCAGCACCCCAAATTTACTTTCGAAACGTCCTGGGTTGTATCTGAAAACCCCGTACATAATTCTAACGAGAAAGAACTGATTTTTAAATAAGTGGGATGAAATCACATAAACATATTACCAACACGGAAATTTTGATACTCTTACATACGCTTTTTGATTATAACCCATCGCACATACCTAGTATCCATCACCTTCTTTTTGATTACTATCCAGCACCCACTTTGTGGGTATTATCCAATATCTTACAATACTATGCCTTTTATCTTGTCTAAATGTTACACCTACTTTCCAGTGACATGGGTATGAGGTAACAGAAGGGTGATGAAATTTGCGCACACATAATATTATAATTAAATTAAAATGCTTAAATTTGGTACGCAGAAGTTCAAGAAAAAACGATAGATTTGGAAAAGGAAATATTGTTCTATGTAAAACATCGTCTTAAAGAAGGACACAAATAATGTTTAAAAATTATCTTGTAATGAACACGACAACACGTTTCTTCTCAAACTTCATGTTTAATAATAATAAGAAGTTTCTCTAACATAAAAATGAAAGCAAGCGGATACACAGTCGAACATGTACATATTTGCAGGGTTGAAAACGTTCTTGAATCAAAACTGAATTCCAACGATCTGAATCACTTTGCCAGCGATCCATGATCAGTTTTGAGTTCATGTTATAGACACAAAGTTCACAAAGCCATATTGCTACTCTATCATTATTTGTTGATATCTCACGATCAGAAAAAAGGTACTAAATGTTCTAATTCTGCGTATAACCTAGTCCTTGTTATGTCACATTATTAAGCTGAGTCCGTATAAAATTTCTTATCATAGGGTTATTGATGCTATATTCCAAAGGAGATAACCTCAAAGAATAAAAAATAATGCACAATCCTTATCGAGGACGCATGTTTGAACGCCAATAGGTTAACATTGTGGTGGTTCATATTTAGCACAAAACCCATATTTGTAAGAAGATATGTTTATGTGTCAGCCATGTCAGTAGCAAAACAGGAGACTAAACGTTGTTCTAGTTCTGGAAACATTGACGTTATGATTGTATTTTTGTTTTCTTCTTCTGAATCAACAACTTTCCCGTCATTCCTTATTTTCCATTAGTCTATGACCAGTTATCCCAAAATGTTGATTTCAAGAGTATTGTCAAATTTTGCATATAAGATGACATCCGCTGTTCTTACTAGAGCTATTGCAATCGTCCTTGATCCGGCGTGAAATCAATTTCGCACAACTCGTATCCCTTTGCATAATCTTCATACGAAATACCGAAGCTTCTGTTTGTACCTAACTCTATTGTGTCTACAAACCAAGAAAAGTAGGATCTTAAGCGATGTTTCGTCGCAGATTGTGATTCAGAGGATCTGGTACACAGCTAGCTTCTTGCCAGCTAGAGTGACTACCATTGCAAAAACGTTGAAGTGTTGATTTTGGGTCAATGATTCTGCTAAATTAATGTAAAAGGAAAACTTAAATAATAACACATTTCAGAACGGACTGTTGGGAGTAAAATCAATGACCTCTTGTCATGTCCAACAAGAACACAGTAATGCCCATATCATTGACACTTTGTTAGACACAGTTCAACAGTAATTTAATTAATGAAATAAATTAAATAATATTACTTTTATAAAAGTTCGAACATCCACATTATCTTTGTAGGCAACAAAAGCTCGAAAATGCTTGACTATGACGAAATGCTTGATATTGTGATCAAAGAAGTCGACCTGAACGAAGACAGTTATATCGATTTGGAAGAGTATAGGTGTGTATACGTATTGTTATATCGTCTTCACAAAGATAAGGTTAATCTCTGCCATGCCACCAGTGTTATAACTATATTCACGGTTTTCATTTTGTCAGATCGAAAACAAGCTAATGTAAAGTCAACACAGTAAGAATAATATGTACACTCATAGCATATTTGGTAATAACGTATGCATTTTATGATCATTGTGAACTCATCTCTGTTTATGAGAACTTTGCTTTCATTGCATTTAATCTTGAATGGGTCCTGAGATTATTTATCAAGGTTGTCGTGCTTGTCCAAGCAGAATAATAGTTTTGAAGAACGCTATAATCAAGCTGTCATTTTTATCAGAATTCAAGTGATGTTCGTATATGATAATATTGTATAGTTAGTTATGCCGCCATATTTGATTGCGCTGTTTTATTTATCGTATATAGCAATAGCTGGACATTCATTCATACATGTATGTTCCATCATCTATGCTATGTGTGTTATTTACATGGACTTTAATTGTTTTTGTAACATTTTTGTATTCACTGTATCTTATTAAGTTAAATAAATTGGTATGTGTAATTGCATTGATGTGTCTGTTTATGTCTCCATTAGTTGCCATTTCAGTACTTTTAGATACTTGCTAGTCAAGACTTTTAGCATTGGAACTAAGTTTGAAATTTTCTATGATTCGTAAATTTCTTATTTAAGGATGGTGACCAAAATAAACGTAGAATCGTTGCCGAGTAAATTCGACACTGACGGAGATGGAAAATATAATTTTGAAGGTATTTAATTAATTAATTAATTAATTAATTAATTAAGTGTTTAACTAAACAATTACTACTACTACTACTACTACTACTACTACTACTACTAATATATTTGACTCATATTCTCTTGTTTCCATGTCTAATTGTGATACCATTAAACTGCCACCAAATCAAATGATTCATAACAAGGCAATATTGATGACAAATTACATTAAAATAAATTTCCTTATGAAATAGGTTGGCTTACGGAGCTGAATGTATTTCAATAACTCGATAACTATGCGAATTTGTCTAACGATTGTTCCCTTATTGTGGTTTTTAATCGTTTGAAAATTATGTTCCAATAATTGTTATATTAACTTTAAACATTTATATCCTTCCATGATTCTGTAATAACATCAGTGTTTGCTTACGAAGCGCGTGTATAGCCAACATTATATATATTCTCTTTTCAAATGACAGCAGACTTATTTCTATGGAATATGGAATATTAGGGTTAAAGCGTTTACCCGCTTATATTTAAGCACTATGAAATGCGAATCTTAATTTGTATTTCAGAATATAAAAAAGAATTGGCTGATTCCATTAAGAAGTCGTTATTTGAATGAAACTGGGATATCGTATGAACAGTGCAAAGCAGAAACTGAAGAATGTATATTTCAAGCATTATTCAGACACATAATAAATCATTTCCATGTGCAATTAATTAATAGTCGTCATTGACTAAGCTTAAAGATAACATTGTTTGTTTCTATGTGCATTCCTCCAAGGTCAATGTTTGACCACAAAATGAAGCATTCAATATGTAAGATATTTTCATTTCTTCTGCACATGTATGAATTGCTTATTTTAAATTGTTCACAATTGCTTGGAAATTCCTTAGGCTTGAAACTGCTGGCATAATGTCATCTAATTGAATGAACTTAAAAATATACGGTACATTATGTAATTTTGAAGGAGCTTTTGGTGACGTTAAAGTAATATTTACTCCTTCAACAACTATCAATCCTTTTACAGACGGATAATCGATGCCATTATCTTAATTGCAATACTTCGTTTCCATCTCGCCTTTAGCTTCTCGGTGGTTCTTTCCGGGGTTTTCCCGGGTTCTTCCTCCACCATTAAAACTGATGTTAAACCCCACATCAGCAACAACAAAAACACAGGAACAATTTTTAATTACCTTATTAGTCTTTAAAATTCAGTTTGAGTTGTTTTCTTTGTTGAAGATAAACAGAGCATATGGTTTACAACATAAGAACATTTTAGCTTAAAACAATTTTGAGAACAATAATTTCTTTACCAACAGTTACTTCTTTATTATGATACTCAAAGATGTATTACCTAATACAAGGTCCACAAGTAATAACAAGGTCAGAGGTGGAGCTATATTTAAAGGAATCGTGTCAGTTTATGCGAATGTTGTGTCAAAAACCTTTTTCCTATGTACAGTACATTCTTGTATGATATTTGGGCTTGAAGGAATGCTTTCTTGGGCACCGCCGCTCATCCTGGTCCAGAATAAGCCGCATCTGTATGTATGTATGTACTTATCTATGGATGGATTTACTGCGTTGAACCTTAAATGCCAAGCAAATATTCTGGAACTGTTCTCTTCATTATATGCACTCAGCCTCTCTCAAGTGTCACAGATCATCATCCAATGTCTCACCAATTGTACGCTGATGACACCCAAATATACAAATCTAGCCACCCAACTGAAGTTGATGCTACCGTCCAAGCTGTAGTGAGGTGCATTTCTGATGTGAAATCATGGATGACATGTAACAAACTGCAGATGAATGATGATAAGACTGAGGCCAATCTGATCACAACAAAAATACTTTCTCATACACATCCTTTACCTCAAGCAATAAATATCAGCAACACCAACCCTAAATTCACATAATCAGTACGAAACCTAGGTGTTACACTGGACACTACACTAACATTGCACCAACATGTCATGAACATAGGCAAGGCTGCATATCTTGAGCTGAGACGCATCAGTTCCATTCGCAAATATCTTTCAGTTGATGCCACTGAACTACTTGTGTGTTCATTTGTACTTTCAAGACTAGACTATTGTAACTCAGTTCTGATTGGTTCATCTCAATATCCACTCCAGAAACTTCAGAAAGTTAAAAACACATCTGTTCCTATCATACTTAGAGTATCACGATCAGAACACACCTCCCCGCGGCTCTGTACCCTACACTGGCTATCCATTCGATCCAGAATCAAACACAAACTTCGTTATCTGTGCTAAGTTTCACTGACAGACTCTAGTACAACATATCTATCCGACCTCACCCATGTGTACACACCAGCAAGATACTTACGCTCCTCTTCTGACAATCGTATACTCATTATTCCCACTATCAAAATAAAGTCGTATGGACTTCGTTCTTTTCCATACCAGGGCCCAGCAACATGGTATCAATTGCCCACTGAACTTAGACACAAAAACACAGTGATCCCATTCAAGAGTGCTATCAAAACTCACTTTTTCCGACTGCAAGAACAAACTTAAAGACCTAGTAATGTTTCCTTCCTTATTTATTCTCAGCGTGTTTATTTGTTTGTTTTTTTTTCTTCTTCTAATTTCATGGTGTTTGTTTTTGTAATCATATCATTATATATGTTATAGGTGTTGTTTAATGTTGTAAAGCGCTTAAATCTTCTATAGATTAGGTGCTATACAAAGTCCTCATTAATATTATTATTATTATTATTATTATTATTAGCATGTATGTATGTATGTATGTATGTGTTTGTATATGTATGTATAGTTGAATGTATAATTTTATATGTGTATATATGTCTGTACATGTAATAAAATGGTTACTATAAATACATTGTTCGTGTTCGTTGTCTTAAATGGTTACAATATATAATATTGTTCTTTGCTCTCTCTCTTTCTCTTTCTCTCTCTCTCTTGATCTAGGTCCGAATCGTAAACTCGGTATCAGGTTTAGAATCAAAATATACAAAATATAATACTACGTACAAGTGTTAATAATTGTTCCCTGTAAAGCAATGTGCACTTATAATGAATGGGGAGGTAGTTAGTGTAATAGTTTTCCGAACTACTGCTACCTTTAAACAGGGAACAATAAACATGCGAAAAAAACATACACTGCTTGACATGGTGTACACTTTTCTCTTAAACTGTTTGATAAGGATGTGAATGTAATGGAAATGATTTGTACTCTCTCTCTCTCTCTCTCTCTCTCTCTCTCTCTCTTTAACATAACATTACATGTTAACACACCCACTTAGTTATCACTAAAATAGATTAAGTAAAGAGGCGGATTTAACTACATTTCATTTATTTCTTTGCCCGAGAACTCGATCAAAAACAAATCAACTCTGCCGCCTAAGATAGCTAAAAAAAACAAATGCAAGATCTGTAAGTCTCATAATGTTTACTGCAGTTCTTTTCTGTTTTATTTCAGACGTGTTAAGAGAGGATTGATTTTTTTGTCATTAATCCGTGCTGACATGTCTTATTCTCGAATGTTTCTCTATTAACGAATTTCCTAATAGGTTACTAATTGCCCATAATCTTAAAATGTTCGAGTTATTTTGGTGATCGGCAAATGTGGATGTATTAGAAAGCTTGTCACTGTCTTCCCGTGGGTAGGTGTCTGCTACCTGGACTTTTCCGGGTTGTTCCTCCAGCACGTTTACTCAAAACTGACTAAATATGTAAAATTTGTCAGAATCAACGTAATCTTGGAAATGGAAGTGTTGAATTACAAACATTGGATAAAATGATTACGATATTGTCAGAAAGTAGCCAAGTCTTATAAATATTATGACTTTGTTTTAAACTTCTAAATCTGATGAGTGTTAAGTGCAGATATAAAAGTAATGAAACGTGGCAGACTTGTATCGATATTAGAGAGAGAGAGAGAAAAAAACATTGCTAAAAGTCATGTCTGAAAGAAACGATAATGGGTGAATTCTCTTTCAAATCGTGAAGGAAGTTGTTATAGTTGTCGCGAGATATGTCATAATCTCGTCATCAGATTGACCAGTAATTGAATCATATCACTTGTGTATTGCCGGTACAAGAACAAAAGCTTCTTTCTTGTAGCATTGCTTGTTACTTTATAGTAAAGCCTAGTTTTTTAGCATACATTCACACAGTCATCGATGTGTCTGGTCGAACAAGATTAATGGTAACTAAGCAATACAGAAGCTATGGCAGATCAATTATTGACTTCAATTTGATATGTATGTTACATATAGGATCATGGCATTTTCAGCTGATCATGTTGAACTACTATTGCAAAATGAATATTTTCTGAGACATATGGTTTCTCTATAACTGTTTTGGTAACGATTCAACGTTTCATTCATATAGTGTATATCAGCATAAATATATTTCGTCGAATATCGTAGGTATGGAAACTTCCAGCAAACTATTTTTAAGTTATATTACTTCACTTTTGTTAAAGATTTAATCACATCACATAATTCCGAAGAAATAGATCCTTGTGAAATTTTCCTTCTTCACTTGGACATATAGGAGCTAAATAATTATGAATGGAGAACACCCATTCCTTGTGATCAACTAGATAAGTGACTAGTTTCTGCATATCATTGTGGTTAATGCGTAAGAAAGGTTATCAATATAAATTTTATAAGACGAATATATGTATATATATATATATATATATATATATATATATATATATATATATATATATATATATATATATATATATATATATATATATATATATAAGATAGATATATAGATAGATAGATATATAGATATATAGATAGAGAGATAGATTGATATATAGATATATAGATAGATATAAAGATAGATAGATGCATCGATATTATATATATATATATATATATATATATATATATAGAGAGAGAGAGAGAGAGAGAGAGAGAGAGAGAGATAGATAGATATATAGATAGATAGATTGGTAGATAGATAGATTACGCAGAAACAGTTGTAGCTACTTAAGTTCTGGCTTTTGAAAAAGAAAACTATATCAAGATGATGGATGATACTGAGCTTCAAATTATTGACTTGTTGATAGCCATCAAAGAAAAAGCCTTCGATCTGGGCACGAGAAAGGCTGTTGAATGAACATTGTGGATTATTCGTATGTACATGGAAAAGAAATACAATTATAAACACGTATGTCTAGATATGATTCAAATTTTCAATATTAAAAAGTATGCCCTTGTGCATTTAATGTCTAATATTGATTTTTACTTTATTCCAGTCATACAAGTCATATTACATTTGTGAAGTAATGAACAACATGTTGCCATCATTTTAATTTAAAATAAATGCTATTGACAAAGATAGACAAATAAAACAAAGATTATCACACAAGAACTGACATTAAACAAATGAATCATTGTTAAGTATATATTATAATAATAAATCAGAAATTGACCCATTCATCATTAATGACCCTCATGCCAGACATGACTCAAAAAAGATCCCTTTTATACTATTGTACACGTCTGATACACGTGCGAACTGCACATACCCAGATCTACTGACTCAGTACGTACTGGTGCAATTGTATATATGTATTTTGTTAGAACTGATCAATAAAGCAAACAACATAGACCGTGATTTGCCAGGACATTATGCAACAACATATTCGAGTCTATGTTCTTTGCAGTTGCACTTGACATGTGCACGAGTGAACATGATATATACATTATCTTATTAATATGTTTATATTATTCGTTGGGACCTCAATGTGCAAGGCATGTCTGTTACAGTGGAATTCTACATATTTTTATACATCTTGCGGTAATCAAAGTATACATTTCATGCTGAATATAATATTTTGGAATCACCAACAAATATTGAATTAATCCAGATATAGTTATATAATAATGCTAACTGGTTGGTAATTCTTAAATAAACTAATTATGTGACAGAAGTTTAGAATTAAATTCAGTATCAACATTTTTAGAAAAAAACGAGGAAATAAGACAAAATTCTAATTTAGTAGTCTTCATCCAAAACTGAATATATATTGATGTGAATTATTTATATATTCAGTACCAGTCCTAATTGTTACATTAGTACAGATTTCCTCAGCTGGTGAGGGGAAAACTGTGTCCATGATCCTTATTATAAAATCATTTAAGGACATACTAGATTATATAATTAGGGCACATCAAGACTGTTGGTACATTAACACATTCATGGCGGTTGGGAAATCAACATATTTGTCTCATTATAAAACGGATAAGACCCGGGGCAAGCCTACATTATTTCTTATATGATAACACCATTAGTCAGCCCACAATATTATACTGTGACAAAACCAACGGGTATCCTACAATATTTCTCCAGGGATACGAACACCATTAGTCAGCCCACAATATTATACTGTGACAAAACCAACGGGTATCCTACAATATTTCTCCAGGGATACGAACACCATTAGTCAGCCCACAATATTATACTGTGACAAAACCAACGGGTATCCTACAATATTTCTCCAGGGATACGAACACGTGATATGCATACAGTATGTACATTATGAAAAAAGATGGGAAGCAGCCTGCAATACTTCTCCATGATTAGACCAGGGGCTCAGTCTACATCATTTCTACCATGATAAGACCAGGATGCCAGCCTGCAGTACCTCTCGCATGGTAAGTAAGTCCAGGTATCCAGCCCAACAGATTTGGTCAAATTTGTGGCTAGATGTTTTAGATTATATAAAACTATCCACAAAAACATGTCCAAATTCTCGATAAATGCGGTGGTTGGATGGTGGTTTTACCATCCGACGAATATGGTGGAATTTCGGATAAAACTAGAATGAAGAACATCATTACATTTAACAGCAATTTGTTGTTTCCTGGTGTAGTCTGGGAAGATAAAACATATCGGAAAGTCGACATTATCATTAAAGTCTATTGTCTATCAGATTCACGCCCTAAATTGTTTTATGTGTCTGCTGAACGGCATAGCGTATTATGTTCTGATTGGTCCACATAACCTTCAGTTTGCTGCCAAGTTCGTGTCCAAAGATTAGCTTTATTTCTGCACCATTTAGTGGTACCAATCGTAATGGATAGATTGTACGTGAGGGAAGGAAGAAACACACACACACACACACACACATATATATGTATATAAATATATATATATATATATATATATATATATATATATATATATATATATATATATATATATATATATATATATATATTCCATAGTTTAAAGGTGGTCATGTGACTGAAAGAAGAAGCCAAACTTTGTGAGTAACTTTCACTTGGGTTAACGAAGAGCCCTATCGATTTATGATTATAAAACTATTATGACACTGAGGTGTTAATCTTAAATACCTTAAAGAGTTAAAATCCACAAGTTTTGTAAAAGTCAACAAATAATTTATTTAAAGTGATAAGTTTAAACAAACATACTATAATATGAATTAAATCCAAAATAGTCCTGTGATCTTGTTAAATGTGATTTGATTTTGACCCAACTTGCAATATATGCATAAGACATCATGGTCTTTGTTCTTTTCAGTATTATGTGATATCAATGCATATTAATTATTTTGCATCTGATTGACTGGACTTCTTAACACTCTTGCAGTCATATCTTTGACATGTTGGTGTTATCATCAAGGCTATGGATGATGTTGAATAGGAGCAACACTGGGCATATTGATTGTTCATTCATTCTTATAAACATGTACTGCTATACAGGTTGGAAGAAGGTTTGCAAAGTACATGTTCTGACACTAATTCACAAGCCTGCATAGTGAAACAGGCAACCGTTAAGACATGTATGCCAAACCCACTTTGGTCTTTTGCACTATCTTAGCTAAGTACAATTCCTAAAATACAGTTAGATTATTTGTTTCAGTTGTTGTTGGCACTAATCCGATTATACTGTTTTGTCCATAACATCACGAGTACGCATCATCTCACATATCCCCATTACAATCTAACTGTGTGGATTGATTGTATAACTCCATGTGCAGTATGCTTGATAAAGTCTGGTTAATCGTACCATGAAATGATTGAGAAGGGACTGTCTCGTTATCTGGAGACTCCTTATGTTCTTACTATGATGGTAAATATGGTGTAGAGTTACATGAGAAACGAGGATTAAAATCATGAGTTGGCTGTCTTAAAGTAGCGCAGTAAAAATATTTCCTGTATCTGGCGTTTGAGTTGTGGTTTGTGTATTATGGTAGTTAAATACCGTCGCTACTTTATAGAAATGCAGTAAGGAGAATCAATGCAGTTGTGAGGTAGGCAGGCAATTGTGAAATTGTGATGTAAATGTGTAGTTGTGATATTGGTAGTCCTACATTAATTAGAGGAAAATCATTATAGATTGTTTCATTCGTTCACTAAAAAGACCTCTCGCATGTAACATTATTAATGTTCTGCCTTTCGCTTAGTGAAGGCATTAGTGAATTTAATGTTGCGTGTTTGTGGTAATTGACTGATTAGAGAAACGTTGACGACTGTTATGATCTGGTCCTTAGAAATAAGAGAAAACAAGGAATTTACGGACGGAAATAAACGAAGTTAGCAAGACGGAAGAAAGAACGACAGAAGTAACGACGCCGAGAGAGAGAGAGAGGTACTGACTAAACGAGGAAATAATGAGAAATATTGATAATTTACCTCTGAGTGAAGCAAAATTTATCTGATTGTTTGTTTCACATTATTTTTATTTCAGCCAGCATGCACATTTATGATACACTAAACATGATTATGAAAACTTGTATTTTCAGCGTCGTGACTGGTGCCATGTACAAGTACTTATAAAAGTATTTCATATTGACTCAAGCTTAACATGTCGGATTTAACTCTAATGCGGTTAAGAGGAGGAAAGAAATGGTATTATATTTTATGTAGAACTACATATAACAATGTTGCACATGATATGAAAGTCTGGCTTATTGTTGAGAGTTTCGGTCGATCCTTTTTCGTTTATGTACTAATCTATTTCTCATTTCTTTCCAATTCTATCTTTCTTTGTCCCTCTTTCCTTATTTCCACCTCTTGTCCATCATTTTCCCTTATATCCTTTCTTCCCCCTTTCATCTCTGGGCCGCTACTGTGCTGGCATCCTCATTTCCATAGGTAGAAGACAACGGCAATAAGACCAAGCAAACATGCTCTACGTTTTGGAGGTAATCGACCCCCTTCTATCACATATTTACGTTACGATTTATATGAATATGATAGCACACAGTAATATTGTTGATATAGTCAGTATTCAATGACATAAGTAATGAAGTGACTATTCATACTGCTTGCATCATACGAAATAGTGAAAACATACCTAACTCAGAGTCTATACCACAATCTACGAAATAAAACAAAGCAGCCACTCATACTGCTTGCGTCGTAAAGCTAATGACCACATGCCTAAATCGACGAAAGTCTATTCCATAATCTACGACATAAATAACAACGTCACCACTCATACTGCATGTGTCGTAAGAATTAACGAAGATGTGCCTAACTCGACGAGTGTCTATTCCGTGACCTACGACATAATTAACAACGCAGCCACTCGTAATACTTGCGTCATAAGGATTAATGAAGACACGCTTAACTTTATGATAGTGTATACCATAATATACGATATTATTAATAAAGCAGTTACTCATACTGCTTGCGCCATAATAATTAATAAAGGCATACCTGACTCGATGAAAGTATAGGCTCGTATGGCTATATATATATATATATACGCTCATTGCATTATAATAGGTAAATACTCATCATAACTCATTGCAAAGGTAACTGCAAGTAATTACATGCGACATAGTAGCTAACTCAGTTAACTATACAATTCAGCCAGGATATTGTCTTACCGTTGAAAGTGACTTTACCATTGAAATCACTAACACGACTACGGTTCATTGTACCTAGAACTTGGCAGTAACATTCTGAAGCTAACGTGTCCTTCTCTCTTCAAATTATCTAGTGCACTACCCGAATTGAACTAAGTTTTTTCCTGCTTAATTTTTTTGAACAAAGGATTCCATCTCTCTGAGTTAATTCTGGCAGTCCAAAATAGCATAATACCTATGAATGGAGACCTCCCTGTCTCATAGATTAAAATCAATAAATATAAAATCTGGTCACACAGATCTCTTACGAAACAAGAAACAATTCGTTAGAAATATGCATAAAAACTAAACACTTAAGCTTGAATTGTATATGTTTATAATGTTAACAAATTCTGACTTGTAACATTTATCTAAGTTGGATTATATACTTGAATGAATTCTGACATATAGTAAGTATCTACGATGGATCAGATGCTTGCATAACATTATTTTGTTTTATTAAAAAAGATGAAACATAGAAACCAAATGTAACTACTGTACATCCATGACTCGTCGTCACCATACAGCTGTGATACAGAATTTCAGCGGCAACTATCAGCAGCATTTGAACCAGTCTCTATAGATTTCGTACGAGCAATCGTGATGAAGAACGCACCGAAGTCATGTAAACTTGATAAAATTCCATCATCAGTGCTGATTTAGTATTGACTTCACTAACTGATGTTATTAATACCTGTTTCTCATCCGGGGAATTCCCATCATTTATCAAAAATGCCATTGTAAAGCCTCTGCTGAAGAACCCAACACTAAACCATAACGATTTAGAGAAATACTCCTTCACATCCTTTGCCTCAAAAAAGAAATACATGCACCAATGCACCACCATTGCACCAACATGTCATGAATATATGCAAGGCTGCATATCTTGAGCTGAGACACATCAGCTCCATTCGCAAATATCTTTCAGCTGATGCCACTAAAACACTTATGTGTTAATTTGTACTTTCAAGACTGGAATATTGTAACTCAATTATGTCTGGTTCAGCTAAAAATCTACTTCAGAAACTTCAAAAAGTTCAAAACACAGTTGCTCAGATCATAATACAACTATATTGTCTGCAGAAGAGTTATCATAGTTGGCATGATGTTTAAAAGTAGATAATGTACAATGTTTCTGTTTATGTGTGTACCTCTTTAGGAGCTGAATGTATGAAGCTTGAATATCACAGTTTTACTGAACTCATTCCACATCAGTTATTATGAGGGTAATCATATTTTGCTATGATGTTTTGGGAGGATGAGTTGAGTACAATGAAGGTTGGAAACGAAAGCAGGTGGGACTGTTGTTGAGTGAGTTGAGAGATGGCGAAGTGGTTTTACCTCTTGGAGGTGAATATGATAAACGCATATATATATATTATAGTTTTCATTTGTAGTTAATTAGTAATAATGGTTACACTATTATTATTATTATTATTACTTTTATCATTATTATATGTTTTACATACATCTATTTTAATCTTTCATCATCTAAATACATCAACAATATCTGTGCCATTGGTGTTATCATCATACACCTGTTGTTAGCATATGCAGGATGGTAAAATCATCATCCACTGTGCTTATATTTTGTCTTAAGGTTTAGCTCAACGGTTCATATATTCACTGAAATGGTAAGAATGTGACATCAGGTTAGTCCTAAATGAAATGGGCCAATCTGATTTCTTATGTAGCTGCCACAGTGACCATCTTGAAAATTTGTTCCTGATAATATTTCTGAATGTTAAGTAATATTGCCATGAGTTGTACACCAGAAGGCGTCTTATGATGCATAGTTAGTACAAAATAAACAATGGTGTCTATCTCGTGTCCAATATGGTTGACAATCATGACGATATTGTTATTAATACTCCTAATGAATGGATGGTTTGTACTAGCAAATTATTATGTTGTTAGTCCTAATGGTGCAATTCATACTTTTTTATTATTGATATTTCTCCTGAAAAAATGGTAATGCAAGAATGGTGTTTTTGCTGAAAGACTTCTATTATGTCGAGTTTGTCATAAACAAAAATAGTACTGATCTGATTTTTGACATAGCTACAGCAATCACCATCCTGAAAATCTTGTTCTCACTTCTTTTCCAACGTGTCTGATAAAATAGACAACTTACTGTCACGAAACAACTTATTGTGACGTCTAGTTTCTACTAAGCATAAAGTATGCCAATCTGATATCAAATAAAAAACTACCATTTCATCCAACGTGAAGATATGTTATCTTTGCTCCACCCTAATATAAATCGTATAAATGTAGAATTTTCAGCAGGAAACCTCTTAAAATGTCTTGTTTGTCTGATATAAAAATCGTGAATATTAACATTATATTAAATTTATCAAATATATTTTCAGCCAGTTGTGTCAGTCCTTTCAAACGTCTCGATTTTTTAAATGCTTCTCCTGATTTAGAGCAGACTTAACTTTACCTTTATCACCCCACCCCTACCCAAACAAGAAGTCCAGTGTTGCACCCAATGATATATGATATCCATGTATAGTAATTGTGGTAATGCATAAGTTGCAATCAATTGTATAATTGTCTAAATAATGGTCTCCAGAATAATTTCAAATGAAGTTTCTGTCATGGGTTGAGTGTTTCTACCTTTGAGTGAAAATGATTGGACTTGGTCTATACATTTAATTTGAAGTTATCACATGGCAGACAAGTAATTCCGATTATGTTCCTTGAAACCATAAAAGATTGTAGTGAAACTAATCTGAAATGCAATGACTTGAACAGTGCAGATTATTTGTGATCTAATGTACTTTTATCGCACCTTTAATGTAAACTAATGTGATATAGATTCATGTATAATATGGCCATAACAAAATGATAATGTTATTAAAGACATTCAAATATAAAACAGGAAGAGGCAATTTACCCAGTGCAGGATGTGTCTGAAGCAGAAACAAAATGGAAACCAGACCACTCGTCTCATCCTGCATCTTTACCTCTGGTGCGGAAGTTGACAGCTGATGATGTCAATAAATGGATTGAAGACCACAACCTTCCAAAGTAAGTTAATGGTACACCTGATAAAGAGGTCACTCACTTTGACTCTCAGTAGACTGCTGCCTATATGATAATGTTATGCAGTAATAGATCACATTAAATGTTAACATATATATATATATATATATATATATATATATATATATATATATATATATATATATATATATATATATATATATATATATATATAATATATATATATATATAATATACTATGGATCAGTGGCAACATACCTTTGGTCGTTGGAACACAGATTTGATTCGAGAGCGTTTCAACATTGTCAACATATCTATATTTAACAGTGTATCAGTTTTTATTGCTATTAGAGAAGCTTCTTGTTATTAAAAATGTATTTTGTAACGAAAATGAATATAAAGTTCATTATTCAATTAAATTCAAATTTTAAACATTTTCTTTACTTTCATTATTTCGATCTTTGTACATGTATTGTTTTATACATACCATCTATTAGGTGATCCCTTACGAGGATCAGCATGTGACTGGTTTTGGGTTGTTTAAAATACAAAACTTTGATATTTAAAGCGGAGAAAATATATATTTCCCTTGGCTGTCAGCATTCACTGATTACAGTATAACCATGACATTCAAAGTTACTGGCTGATACTAAAGCTTTGGAGTGGTTAATATTATGCGTTAAATCCCAAAACAACAACTTTGTTTCTGAATGTGTTCTTTCACTTTGAATTGAGAACACAGCAGAACATAAACAGTAACCGCTTACTTCCGGTAAGAACTATATCACATTAATATGATTTCAACACACATTGCGTACCTATAAGTTTGATCTTAAAATTAAAAGTAAATTTGCCATCTATGACATCCATACACAAGAAGAGACAATTTACACAGTGCAGGGTGTGTCTGAAACAGAAACAACCGGGAAACCAGACCACTCGTCTCATCCTGAATATTTACCTCTGGTGCGGAAATGGACAGCTGATGATGTCAATAAGTGAATTGAAAAACACAACCGTCCAAAGTAAGTTAATGGAACACCCTGATAAAGGGGTCACTCACTTTAAGTCCCTTAGTCTACCGCTGCATCTATGATAATGTGGGCGTGGCAATAAATCCCATTAAACGTTAACAAATAGAAGAAGAAAAAAATGCCTTACAAAGCAAATACAGTGATCCTTGACAGTAAAGCAGCTCGTTGTATTAGTGCGTCACAAGTTCATGTTTAGTTCAAAAACATAGTTTGGATCATTGACAACATACCATAAGTCGTTGAAACTAAGATTTGATTCAATGGCGTTTCAACATTGCCAATATATGCATATTTAACATTGTATCTGTTTTTATTGCTAATTGTGTTGGAGAAGCTTCTTATTATTAGAATTGTATTTTGTCAAGGAAAGGCATCTTAAACTTCATTATTCAATTTAATTTAAATTTTATACATGTTTTTTTCCACTTTGTTTCTATCGATCTTTGTAAAAAACAATCTTATGTTCACATCCGCGTTCAAAATATTTCGGTTTCCGTACATTTCTGAGTACCTAACTTGTTTTTTTGTCATATGATAGCATGCGCATGTAAATTTAATCAGCATCCAATTACATCAGACACTTTACGGAGGATAGTAATTTGTGAGGTATTTAGACACGACAAAAGGCGTTTAGATTGTATGTATGAGTTATTGAAATATTGCTCAAAAAGTGGTAGCTGGATAGTAATAAAAAAGTTGATAGTTGGTATGTGCGTTGGATTATAATCGAAAAACAGATGTTAGAATACCAACACGTGCGTGATAATAGTATGCTTATGAGATTCCATCGCCATTCGTTTACATCATATCCTTTTCGCTGGATAAAGGTGCGGAATGTTAAGACACTATACAACGCGTTTTGGAATGTGTGAGATAGTATACAAAGCGTGGGTGTAGGACAATAATTAAGTATTTAGTGTTGGATGGTGTTTAGAAAACTTCATCTACTTCTTTCACTTCCCACCTCCTTTCTGTGATTGCATGTTAATTCGTGGTATAGTTTGTATATCAACATTTCCGACACCGTGCCTGCTTGAAGCACATACATTGAGGTGTTTACCTATATTGTCTTTTATCATATATCAGATGTGAGAGAAAAACAACTATTGAAGAGGCCTGTGATGTTGGCAAGTTGAAAGAACTAATATCTTTGTTGGAGGGAACTGATCACATTATCTGTGGTGTACAATAAAGAGACACCGATCACGTCAAAAGAGGGCGACGAGTTTGTTTCATATTTTAGGAGTTGCTTGTCAGGAACGGAATGCATGAATGTAATGCAGGAGGAAATCCGCAATATAAAGGCAGCATGTATGAATGAATGAAAGGCAAAATGACATGGAATAAGGGAATGGATGAGTAAGGAACGAGAACAGAGAAGGAACATGAATGGCTAAATAAGAACCGGATGAAAATCCAAGTGAAACGTAAAACGTTTGGCTATCCAATTTTGACCCCAGATGAGACTGGACTAAGAAGGCCACAATATCCTAGTTTATGACTCGTGTTCTATACCAAGACGTGTTGGATCAAATATAGTCAAAAGCCTGTCAGTGTGTGGGACCGCTAATGGGGGAGAAGAGTACTGACATAATTATCATCGGTCTTTTTCAGAGTCCCTAAGATACCTAGAAAAGAGATAATCTTATTTGCGAGACATTTGTATTCCTTTATATCTTGTGTGCATGTGGTTTGTATGGCCATGTCTTTTCCTGCAAAACTGTAAACGTTGAAACAATGAACCCTTCTCCTATGTTAGTAATTGTGATTGTGATATAGTATTTTGTCAAAGAGCACTTCTTTGTGTTTACGTAAGGATAGAGCGTGTTTATGTATAAACATCAAATTTTCCTGGCGTGAAAGGTTTGTACGTATAGAGCGGCTGGTTAATGAGTGTAAGTGTTTCGGATATTAGCCAAATATGTGATTTCGATTCTAAGTGTTAAAGTTGGATTGTAGAAATTATCATTCCGGTACTGCTCTATACAAATGACTGCATGAAAACGATCTAGCACATTATTCAATTTAACATTCCATTTTCTGCTACATTATATAGATATTACTTATGCAAACCTAATGCACTGATAATGTTCCGGTTTCGATATATAAATACTTTGCTTCATAACACCATTCCCATGTTAAACCTCTGGACATTTTGACTTGGGATTTCTGGTTTAGTTGTATGTTCTTTGGATCTATAATAATATGCTCATGAGATATCATTGGACAATTCTAACAAAAACCTTCCAATATAATTCTCTTCAGTCACATAATTAAAACATATGGACTAATGTTGAATACACATGGCTCTCAGGTGACAGATATAGCAAATAGCCTATTTGCTATATCTGTCACCTGAGAGCCATGTTGTAACCTTCAACATTAGATACCATACTGTTCCATAAGTATGCAGGATACTAGATGATATAGATTGGAAAGCAACAGGTGTGTCGAAATTAATCACAGTGAAGTAAATATCTTCACTACCTGGGAAAACAAATATAAGCAGGTGAAGAAAGCAATCAAGAAACTAATCAGATGCAGCAACATTTTCAAAGAGTAACATGATACTTATTTTGCACAAGGGGTTCTAACCCAAAGGTTCCAAATGTTAGAAATACTTAAACTAACAATTATAACACGAAATGTGACGAATTACAGTTAGGAGCAATATCTAATGGATGCATGCGTTTATCCCATACGAAGAGAACAGGATAAATACAATAAGCTAAGAAGTCTACAGGAAACAAAATAAAGTTTCGAACTTCAATGCACAACAAATATAATTATGTATGGTAAATTGATTTTTAATGTAGGTAAGACAATTTGTTTAATGAACGAACACCAATATGTCCTAGTACTAGAACTAAGAGAATGAAACAGAATATGAACAAAGTTATCAGCGACAATGAAGGACGTAATGAGTCTTGAATATATCATTTACAAAAGTGTTTAACCCTGTACAATTATTAAATTGTGTACATATCAAACTACTGCTGCGAATTGCTATCATTTTATACACATAGATCTATACAGACATAGGCTTAATGGAACCAGTATAAATTTGTAAGTGGGGAAACGATCGATGGCGTGATAGCAAAGTAATGACATGCAAACAATGTAACTATTTGCAGTTCTGAGAACGGCAAAATAAGGCGCTATTAAAATACAAAAACGAGACGAAAAGCAAACTGAAGTGTACAAATAGAATGTAGTAAATACGCAATATTATCCGAACATAAGAGTGAGATTAAACGCGTTCGTTACTCAGAAGCTGACTAAATTTATTTAATCTTATTCCATTCACATTTCTGCATTAAGCTAATGCAGTTCTGTTGAGAGGTTTAGACATCATAGATCAAATATTGTTTTATGTACATCGTGTATTAGGCGCTACCTTACGAGGTTCAGCATATGACTGGTTCTGGATTGTGCATAATACTTAACCCTAATATTTAACGTCAGAGAAAATATATCATATTCCCTTGACCGTCAGTATTCACTGATAACAGTATAACCAAAATTAATAGTGGACTATAAAGCTTTAGAGAGGTTAATATTGCCGCATTAAATCCCATAACAAATATCAACTTTCGTTCTGAATATGTTCTGTTACATTGAATTGTGAACGCATCAGAACATAGCTGACATTGTGCTGGATCCAGTAAGAAAAATATTACGTTAATATGATGTCAGCACACCGTGCGCGTCTATAAGTTTGATCTTAAAATTAGAAGCAAATTTGCCGGCTAGGACTGTAATAATGATATATTATATCTTGACGGTTGGATCAAGTAATTATATTTACTCACACGATGAAAACTATCCAAAAATTCATTCGTTTCAAACCAATATCCTTTATGAGTTCCTGCTATAATCTCGAGGTTGAGTGAATCCTTTTTTCTAATCTTGCAGCAAATTAATGAAGCTAAATAATACTAATGTCAATATCCAGGTAACTTTGTATCGCTACGAAACAGGTAACACCACATAGTGTTAAGCAAATCCGTCTTACACATCTCTGCATTTCACATACTACATGTAGTATCAAAGAAGAAAAAATACTTCAAGTACAAACAACTGTAATGGGAGTTAATGTTATCACTGCGCCAGTTATTATTAGATGTAAAATTAAGAAAACGTTGTCAAAGTTGCATTAACCTTTTGAGATATTGCATCTTAGATATATAATCATGTATAAAGTTCTTTTGATATTTGCAGTTTGAATTAATACAATAAATGTATGGCTTTCACATATGTTTGCTTGTCATCGTCCGCAAGATCAGACAAAATAAAACAAGGTATCGGGAATAATACGTTGAGAATATTAAGGTCAGGGGCGGCAACAAAAAGTAATAATGCTCAATTGTTGTTTCTGTTATGTGGAGGATTGTATCTTTGTCTCACAGTAGAAAATGATGGAAAAAGGCAATCCATATGCGTTTTCGTAGCGATAGCACAATCCATTCTTATGTAATCTTATTATATGGATGCAAACGCTTTCCAGTTTTCAGTCATGATTTTCAGCTCTTTTTCTCCCGCCCCCGTCTCTGGCATTACGTTTGCGCCACGACTTCAAGCACCTTATTGCATATGCCAAATAGTTCCTCAAAATTGTAGTCGTTACTTAACTATATCCTCCATACATGAAAACGAATGTTCATATGTGTACAATTGTTGTGTAGATAGCCTTCTAATTAATAAATCTTGCCAATTTTGTAATATACTCTGCGCATTAATAAACTTTTGTTATTTTCGCAAATGGACCTTTCCTAGTATGTAACGTTTTGTTACAAATATTGATCAAGGCTCCCAAAAGCGAAGTATGTTTCGGTTATTGCGATTGTTATTTTTAAGAGTGCCCAACATGAAAATGTCAACAAACATAAAAAGTCGAAATGATTACAAAATTTAAATGTTTTCTGCAACCATTTAAAGTCAAATTAGACTCAGCTCTTTAAGTATGTTTTCGAAATGCTAATGAAAATCAGGAAAATAATAGATGTGAAATTCCATTTTTAGACTAGTTGTTATTTGGTTGAATGTAACTCGGTAGTGTCGGTGATGTTGCAAATTATGAGACAATATGGATGTAGTTAATGTAATAAACAAAACGTTTTAGCACTAATAAGTTAACTTACATAACGAAATAGTACTATATGCACAAATGAGATGGGCTTATAAAGTATTTCATTGTGTCTCTACATATTATAAATCTCATACTGAATATTGAAACATCGGTTTCCCCTGACTGTTTTGTTCTGACAACTTCCAAAAATATTCTTTATCACAACAGCAAATCGTTAAGCCAAAGCATCGCCCCATGACCACATTTTACTAAAACTGTGTACAAACGAAATGCCTTGCCACGATTCAGGACCAACCTGTTTGTAAACAATCTGTCCTTTTTAAGCTGCTCAGCGTTTCTGACATGCATTTTGATTCCCTAGTTAAACTAAGTCAGTAACAATTAGATTTCGTTTTCCATTCAATTAGTAATAACATATAGCCATGTGCTTCATATCGCTGGGTTAATAAATAGTGTCAGGAGAAAAAATCTTTATACGCTGTAATGTATATAGGTCGTTAAAGGCCGATTTATGTGCTGAGATTTATTTACTGTGCTTATTTTTACTATGCTTAACTAAACTTTTTATTGTGAATACATCCTGTAAACTGAAATGACGGTTACTTGCTGCTAACGTTAATTTAGGTCACATTGAGGAGCATAAATATGAAGTTAGGCTATGGTGATTTAACATTGTGAAACATACTTTATTTGCTATCAAAGATTTATTGATACTAGTGAGAATTATTAACCACTGCTTGGGTATATGAAACCACTTGAACAAAATTATTGTGATTCTTTGCTATATAATCACAGAGGAGATACCATGTCATATATATATATATATATATATATATATATATATATATATATATATATATATATATATATATATATATATATATATTGTGTCAGTTGTACAGGTCGACCATAAGTTATCTTTAAATTCTATTTAAGGTTTAAAGAAAAACAAATAAATTAATAAATAGGAGAGACATGCATAGTTACAAGCAGCAGAGAAACGATTGAAGCCTTCATCATGAGAAATTGTGCTAGATCTCTGTTCGAAGCTATCGATTATTCGCATTTGAGCATTACTTATTTATCACTCTATTTGAACTCGTCACCAAGAAGGGTCAGAATTGTATTATGCTACACCAGGGTTTAATTAAGAAATAAAACGATCTTGACACTTTGAACTTTTCGGAGTCTATTAACCTTACATCCTAATTTTGTCAATTTGAAAAAGCGAGCCAGTAGTATTGCTTCAGATTTTGTTATGACTTTGAAATGTGTAAGATATCCATGTTCTCTCATTATTAAATGCCATCCTTCGTTTATCGTGCATAGTTCCTCTCATCTTGCATTCTGAAGTGATAAACAACATGAAGTACAGCATACATACATTGATCATTAAGCAATCACTACATTCATGAGCATATATGTGCAGTAACAATGCGTACTGACCATCATTTATATTGTGAGTGCCGATGGCACCTTTTGGTGAAGGTACTATCGTTAATGGGATTGTCTTAATCCGAAATTCACGAAACCTAATTTTGCAGTGTGGTCACGTTTTTCTGTATCAAAAATAATACTTTAATGACACTGGTGAGTTCGGTGACAATAAGAATTAAAGAACACAGGGTTAAGTAGAAGCTAAGATCTATCATATTTACTAATACCTAGATCTCGAACATAAATCACCGAAGGCGTTCGTTCTTCATAAGTGATTTTCTTGCGGCAGGTAATTTAAACCAAGCAAACAAATACCGTACACTCAGTTTATCAAGACAGAACACATATAAGTAAAGGTGACATACTTAAAAAACAAAACTATTTTTATTATCACTGGCCATACACATGCTTCTGATACAATATAATGTCCTAAAATAATGTAACAATTTCTGAGTTATACATATTACCAAGATATCCCATAGCAATATTATCACATCAAAACGGAAAAGGTGTATGTCTTGTACGATAACGAAGACAGAACCCATGAATCTACCTATGTTAGTAGATGGTGTGGTAACGTGTCATTAAATGTATTTTGATCACCATACATATCTTGTTATTTTGCTTTCAGTTGCCGAGAATAACCGCGAGTGATCTTGCAATTCAGTTCTAAATAGCTAAACAGAGCTAACCTAATCATGAAATGTTAAACCTCTTTATATAATGTTAAACTTTTTAATACTACTTTAAAATTATTCAATACAATGAACTTTGGAAAATAAACTCACAATTCATGTATGGCAGAATTACAACAGGAGGACATATCTAGGTTTGTGATTTAATTTGCGTGGAATTTTAGAAACGCATCTGGTAGTTGCTCTAAAAGGTACTGTAAGCACGTAATCTAAATGAAGCTGTGGAATCACTGCGATGGGCTGTTAATTCTGTATGGACCAGTTGGTTGTATTATATACAAAATCAACTCATTGCACCTTTAAAACCAATTTAATTCGTTTTGACATTATACGGCTCACCAGCAATGTAAGGGTGTAAGAAGAGGTCATATTCAGATTATTCATTGCTAATTAAAGTTTAAAAAATCTGTTGTTATTCTCATATGTAAAGGATGTTTCACAATCATTTTTTTAAAAGTATATACAGACTACGTGAACCTCTGGAATGTTCAATAACATTTAAGTTAACATTTGGCTGAACAATATTAAACATGAGGTCAGGAACATTCTTAGAAGTTGTTATATTACCTATATTTGTAAACAATTTATTTTTCATCTGAAAAGTTTTTGCTGTGCTTTAGTTAGTAAACAAGGATATGTGATTTTCAGGAGGTTGTGTAGACAGACTTAATTAGTTTTGAATTGTTTGTTACCAGAAGAGAGTTTTTGAGAAACCATTCAGCATTTGTGCTAAACAATTCTACTTTTAAACTCCTGCTTCACGCGCTCATTTGGAAACTTCTAACTGTATGGATTTACCTACATTTTACAATATCACTAATCCTAATTACAACCTCTCGCTCCTTAAGAAATTTAGTGTTTAAAATATTATTCAATAAATAAACAGCACTAAATATTATCACAAATGATATTACACATAACATAGATATGCATAACATAACATAGATATACATAACATAACGACCTTTTCTTATCAGTTAAGAGCATCTCATACAATTGTCCGACCTGGCTGGATATTATTGGACATTTTGTTCTGATATGTTCATAATTGCCGACCCGCCGGCCAATTAGTTAAATAAGGAAACAAATTTGCATATATTTAGCAACTGATATAAGGCTTTTGAAAACATAAATGTCATAAAATGTTATCGAATTCGATGTCAAAGTAATTATCTGCCATTATCATCTTCACGATAGTACCTCTTTTCAAACATAATACCGTATGTCGGTCAATTTTAAACAGAACGCAAGCACAGATGACAAGATTGAAACAAGAATTTTAACCAATCGCAAATGATATAGCTGACACAAATAATGAACAGGAAACCATAGTACAGCATCACTTGCAGCCAGCAAAGGTGACATAAAAATGACGAACAGACAATCAAAATGAAGCTTATATGGTATTACCACTTATAATCATTTTTAAATTAGTGTAGCTAACGTTGTTAAACATAACAAAACCATGTGACGTATACAATATATCAGTTCCGACCTGTGTGTTTCAGAGAGAAAGCGCAATTGCAAATACCACTAAATTTATGAAAGTGATAAATTATTATGCATCATGTACTCTAGGTTATGTATATATCAGCCGTACATGAGTGTTTTCTTTTAAATGAATATCAAATATATGGAATACTGCTGCATGCAAATAATTTGATTACAGTGAGCAGGAGCATTACAAATTGGCGTACCCACCAGCAGTGTAATATATTCTTGCGGTGTATATTTTATATTAGCCGGATTTGAAAACATGAGAAAAACAGGTGTGCGAACTGACGAAATGTAGTTTTCTCAACAACTAATCACGATACGTATCCTTATTTTCATTCAGTTGCATATCATCATAACATTGCTTACTCTTACAAATATGAGTTCTTTTGAAGTCCAAATGAGAGAAGTATAAAGGTGTATTCGCATCTATAACCGATCCATGCCTGATTATTTACTAATGTCTCATGAACTATACATAATCTACTTTGCCTCCACTGCCTTTTTTACGTAACGAAAACACATAAACAACTGTTAAAATCAAACTAAATGTATTTATAATTATAGTACAAACACAAATTACAAAGAATGTCCATGAACTCTATCTTTACTGTTATTCATCCATAGGTTACGTTAAATAACACAGTTTGTCCTAGAAAATCTGTTAGTATTTATATATTTTCAAAAAAACGATTGTGAAAAATCAATTGCGGTTAGCTTACGTGTTTTAACAAAATACATAATATTGTTTAAAGGTCAAAACGTTTGCAACATGAGATAGGACGTTGTAAGGAGTACTTGATAATTATCATAGTTTGGTAATGTCATCAATAGTGACGATTGTATTAGCTGTAAATGAATTAGCATATTATTATGTAAGCTCTTCTGTGCTACTACATAGCAGTAGATTGCCGATAAAATTACAAAACGAATCTAACTGGGTATAAAAGTATCATCGGTTGTGTTGTGCTAGAGAAAGTTTCAAAATTCAAATTGTCAAGTTATGTCACAAACGTCAGGGTTTATATATATATATATATATATCACTTGATAATTATACTAGTTTCTTTACTCTGTCACTTTTGCTTTTACATATTGTGTCGTGATCAATCCAGAGCAGTTCCAAATGACCTACTATATCCGAGTATGCATAATTGACATTTGCTGGATTTTAAAATAACGAGGCCGCAAAATAATCACTTATGAAGAAAGATTGCCATCGGGAAGTGGTTTACTTAACCAGCCTTAACTTTATACAGGTTCCGATTGATAACAAAGTAAATGTAGGTGGCGTTGGAATCATATCAAATACATTAGTGTAGATGCAGAAAGATATCTCATTACCTTGTAGATATCAGTAAAAGAATTATAAAGAATTTCAGCGTGGTATATCTTATTTGTATATATTTGGTTTCGAATTTTGTGTTTGATGAAATATCTGTCTCACTTTAGTCATTAAAATGTCGTTAGAATGAATTTAGATTATTATTTACTTGCTCATACGGGAGAACAATCAATATTCCCTCTCTTAATCACTAAAGTATAAAAAATGCAATTAGATTCGAAATCAACACCAATAACAATATTTCTTCTCCAACTATATTCAGCTCTTTATTTCTATTTCTCGTTCGAAACGTCCAATGTTCTTTTATAATTTAATTTTATATTTTATTTATGTTAGTGACCATAACTTCACAAACATTTTCCTTAATATATTGTTTGTGGCATTCCTGTTTCGTTTGAAGATTATACCAGATATTGAATATATTCATTTGCATATATTTACAAAAATAAGATGTACATATATTTTATACAATTTGATCGTTTTGCAAAACTTTTTGTAACTTCTAAAGTGTAGCTTACGCTGATTAGAAAATACACCTATAATCATCAGACCAATAAGTGTAGCAAGACAATCCGCTAGAGAGTAGTACTATTTGAATTGCACAACGCGTATCAAAACAGTTTTAAGATTTCATTCAAAATGTTTTCATGCACAATTAATCTGAACTCAAGGGCACCATTTACGTCTTTTGCCCTCGTAGGTTGCATCATATTCATTTCTGAAAAGGAAACTTTAAATTGGATTTAAATGAAGATCTGAGAAAAAGTACTTACTTTATAACCACCTTAGATCATGTTTTGTTGGCTTTATGATTCATCTTTCAAATTAAAACTATGTTAAGTTGCATAATATCATTTACAGCATATATACTTACGATTTCTCCAACACTTAAAGTAGCGCTGTATATGCATATATATATATATATATATATATATATATATATATATATATATATATATATATATATATATATATATATATATATATATATATATATATATATATATATATCATCAATTTCAAAATAATATCAAACATGAACCTATCAGATCTACTTTACTATCGAGATTTAGGTCTCAGTTAGGAGAAATGAACTTCGCTTAACCCCACCATTCTTAACCCATATTGTAAATGAAATAACGTATGTCACTAAACTGTTCGTTACTGTAGAGAAACTCGTGACCGCATTGTGAACTTAAGTCTCAAACATTTTGGATTAAGACAAAACCATTGACACAGTGGCTTAAAAACAGTCTGCCATCGGCACTGACACTTTAGTTAATCGCTTGTATGTATTGTTGTAGATATAGGGCTGCACGTGTCCTAATAATGTTAACTTGTTCTGTAAATCCGACTTAAACTGGATTACATAAAGACGATGTCACTGCGAGAGATGTACGTTTGTTGAATGATAAGAAAAAGTGGATATGTACAAAACGTTCTGCTGAATACTGCATTTTATTCCACAATGCTGCCTGATCAGCCTACCTTTGCAAATGCAACTGTTTTCACTATTATTCGTTAAGTAATATAATTGTCTTAATTGTATTTCGTTTACAATGTTATTTTCGGATATATGTACTGTTATAAATTCAACAATAAAACTGTACCGAACATATCCCAATGATATTTGCTGGATACAACAGAATAGTGTCTTTGAATTATATCCTCGTCCGTTTTTCGACAGTTGTCGGACGTTAGTATGAATCATTTTCTAATGATTGTTTTAAATGTAACGTTTATCGGATACAACTTGAGTCGTTGGATCATTTTGCAACATAACCAAAACATCCCGTATCATTTTCAGCAATCAGAGTGTCAATTCTTTAAAGTATATTGGTATATCTTCTAGGAGCTGAATTTCCGAGACCACGTATGCGAAGTTTCCTCGCCTATTCAGTTACTTTCTTGATGTGACGTCATAATAACGACTCTATCATCCCGACTGCCAGAGTAAAGGACGATGTCGATTTTTCGTTGCTTACGGTTGTAATAATAGAATATTGCAAATAGGCTATGGACAACTTATTTTCTTTTCCAAAAGATAAAGACTCAAAGAAAGTTTAGAAACATTATTACAAGCGAGTCGATTTCAAAGCATCACCATAGAGAACTATATGCTGATTACATTTCTCAAAGGAATGCCTCGAGGGGGATCATAAAAATTCTACAGGTCTAGGATACTCAATTGCTAGGCATAGACTAAACGTTGGCGCTGTTCCCGACATACCGTTGGATATTTTAAATCCTGTGAAAAGTGTTCTATGTTTGTGTTACGAAAATAGGCAAAAGACCGGGTAAGTGAGCACAAAAGCAACACTCAGTTCACATATATTGTATCTACACCAACAGTGCTAAAATAATCTGATAGCCTGACACCCAGGGCCCCTCTAATTTTAGTTTGGGCCCATCCTGTGTTCAAAGGGAGGTCCCCGTCGGGCTTGTCGAAAACATGTTGGCCTGAGGAAACTTTGATCGTGCTGATGAAATGAGAAATGTTTTTTTCAAGATATTGAAATAAATGCCTTAACACTGCCCAATGTAATTCAAATCACCATTATCCTAGGTGAAATTTAAATTTTACATTGGACACCATCACTTAAGTCTCATCTCATGTGTGCACAGCACACAATGTATAAGTATTTATGTTAAAAATAATATGTTGTTTTAAATTCCAAAGTATGAATTATGTGCACCATCTTACTGTTGTACTTTTGTGCTGTCGGGTCTTAAACAAAGTTTTAACACACAATTCGACAGCTGTAGTTATGAGCTTATCTCGGAAGCAGACTCAGCTTTTGAATCTGCTACCCAAATCTGGTCTCTTCCTGTCTGACTCGGTTGCCGTATTTTTTTGTTTTGTTTGTATTCGGGGACTGGCTACTATTGCATCACGGGACAACGTGATCTGTCGTCTCATCAAAACTCGAACGGAAAAAACTCGGTATTTTTTGGAATAATGGTATGTTTCACACAATATAATTACTACCCGCCTACGATAGTTAATGTATAAACATTACGGTCTAGTTAAACTCTATAGAGAATTACATGCATACAATGAAAAGTTTTATTCTTGTCTCCTTTACAATGAGTAATTCATAGTTCGGACTCTTGCCGCTGCTCTCCTAACGAACAGTTTGCGTACATTTTTCAGGCGTTGTGCTAACTCCTCTATCCTTGTATTACAAATTGTCCATAGTTTTAGATTTGGACCTTTTTCACCTGTCACACTAGAATGTAAATTCCCAAGTGCTCTCTTCTTAATTTGATACCCAGTTAAATTTTAGAGAGTATGAGCCTAAAAGGCGAGTGCCTTGCGTGCTTACGAATTCACTCAACGGCTGAATCTCAAATGTGACTCATATTTCGGCTCCCAAATGCGTAGTCCTGTTTGGTGAATGCCTGTCACAATAAGTTTGTCGTGGAGATCAAATGCGTAACTTGTGCTGAAAATTAATCGACGATTTGGTTTAGTTATTTGTGTATGTCTGCTACAGCAATATCAATCTCAAAATCGAGATGGTAAGGAGTGATTATAAGCATGCCAACGTACTATAATACCTGTGTTTTGTAAACATACATAAGGTCCGTACTGAATTTTTTTGCAGCCGCCATCTGAAATGAAAACATTCATATAGCTTTACACAGTCAAATACGATCAGTACATGTTGGGGTTGGGGTCGTGTTAGTTTAGTGGAAAAGGGTTTTACAGTAAATGAACCTGAATACCGTAATTAAAGTATGATACGCGTGGATTTTGTCATAAGCGTTGTAAAGTTTATATCTGCATCTTTTACTGTAGATATATTCTCATATTTTTCATTTCAGATGACATTAAAAGACACAAATATAAAGGCTTAGGCGATTAAACTAAAACAGGATCTAGACTGTCAATTTCCGTTGAACGTTTGAGAACAAACGATAAAACCTCGTTTAATCTAGTGGCATGTATTGAATATTTCTTATAGTTTGCAAATACAGTATAATATATGTATCAACCCTTGTCGATTTAATTTATAAAGTATAAATTCCCTGTTTTCAGAGAAAATCATTTGGCCGAAATATACGGTGTAATTACAGCTAAAGGTTCATGAACATTAAATATATAGCAGAAGAGTATTACTAGACACGTAGGATGGTACATAATAATGCGGGAAACAATATAAATTACACAAGCCATACATAAATCCAAACAGTATTAATGACTCGCTTTGACACAATTTGAATTTAAGGATTATATGCTCGGAAAAGAACATCTTAAAGACATTCGACCTAAGTAAAAACGAATAAAGTTATATATTTAATTTCAGTTCATACTTACATATTTTTGACGAATAATTATGATTCTTAATCTTACTGAGGCCGAAATCAGGCTAGTATCGGAAATTTTGTAATAAAAAACGCGATTCTTTATTATTGTCTGGGGCATACAGAGAAACTCGCTGCTTGCCACACCTATATTCATGTAACCTCTTAGTTGACCTTTCCAGAAGATTAAGAACTTTAACTAGATCGAAAGTCGGTAGAATGCGAAAACTTACGGATTATGAAAGGGAATATAATAATTAAGCTATTGGGCAGATTATGATAACACGTGCATATGGATTGGTGACCAGCATGAACGATGGAATGAAAGGAAGACCACCTTAAGCCGGAAAACTAATCCAGAGCTAGCCATATTCTTGCTGGATAGGAGAGACAATTTTGCAATGAACAGTCAATTTGTAATGCCACCATTTATTTCAGTATAGTTAATTCTTTATAATGTCTTTTAAATTAGTACATTTTATGTAAACTGATATTATTCCATTTATCTTGCATTACAATGCTAAAGCCCTGCATCAATATAGCCTGTACAGGGCATATCGCTGGACACACGTGTAAACCATAACATGTACTGTTGCTGTGTTTGAGGCTACCAAATGGGAATACAGGATCATCTTCATTTTCGCAGCAACCATAAAACTGTATTTAGAAGCAAGCAGTCACTGCTGTTTTTTTATATAATGTAAATGGTGATGATTGTAAGGATGCAATGCAGTTGAGAACATTTTATGCATGAACATTTTTGTAAAGTATATAGAATTATTGTCTCTAATGACACATTTATTTTTCATGGGTATTTATAGTTAATATTTCAATGGCAATGCGAGGAGAGCGGTAAAATTAATTAAAAAAAACAACAAAAAGGAATGTCACAGAAAACCTTTCCAAAACGTCTAGCCCCGGGCCAATAGTTCATCGGATACCGATTCCTGCTGTGTCTGATATAACCACATCAGAATCAGATACAGCTTGCAAATATATTTTGATATTTAGATAGGAAAATAAAACTTAGGTAGGGAAAGCTGGATTTCAGCGTTTACTCATTAGTTTCAGGCTAAATCCTAGCTCTGATCATGTTATAGGTTACTCAAAAACAACGTGGCAGTCGTTATTATAAGATAGCTATTATTAGTATTTATTACAAATGCTTATATGAAACGTAGAGCCAATATGAACTGCACCCTGCTTTTAAGAGGATGCTAGAATGGACATCACTGGACATTCAGCCCAGTATTGCACATGCACATTCATGGAAAATTCCAGCAAGAAAATGTTGTGCATCATAACAATGGACAAAAGAATGACAGACAGTAAAAGCACAAACTTAGAAAAGGCATGCTTTGTAAAAGGGTTGAATTTCTGAAAGGAACAAAATAAAAAAATTGTAGAAGACGTCACGGATTCACATTTACAGAGAACTGCTCCGATGAACAAGTTGGCTTTTGCTTAATTGCTCTGATTGTTTAATTGCTTAATTGCTCTTGTATAATGAATAGACCTGAACGTATGTGCATGTTTATTTTTTAATAAACAACAATTGTAAATTATGATAATGATTGTTTTAATATACAAAACGTCATGTATCAACATGTACTGAATGCTGGTCAGAAATATACATCATCCTGAGAAATAACTAATATCGAATTTCAATTTAATGGCACTTTATGAAAATAAAATGTATCCCACTTTCATTATGTATCTAATATTTGACTGCTAATAAACTGAAACTCAAATGTCCTTTTGCCTAATCACACCAATGTTGGTTTGTGCAACAAACAAACGATTGATTTTTGTATCTTTATAAATTATAATCCATAGATGTACGTAGCTATCGATTAATCGCGCTTGAACCCTTACTTATTCATCTCTCCATTTGACCTCGTCATCAAGAAGGGTCAGCATAGTATTATACCACACCTCAGCCTAATTCGAAAATAATACCACGATGACACTTTGAACTTTATGTTTCCAAATAAAAGCATCACCTTTTACGCGATGATCTCCACGGTTAACATAACATGCGTCAGCTTGTCAAAAGAAATGATATGCAGATTAAATAGACTTACAGATATGAGAAAAATTACAAGAAGTTACCGACATGTTATATTAACGTATTGCCAAAGACTTAACGATGCACAGATAATAGTCTCAACATTAAAAAGTAATACTTCTTGTATTGCTATGAGTTAAGGGACCACATTATGATTTATAGGATCTGCGGAAATAGACTGTGTTTCAACGCCAGAATTATATTACTAGACAAAGTTATTAGCCCACAGATTTTTAATTATGCTTAACTCCTTGACGGTGTTAAGTTCAGATACAATTCCGATTTGGTAGTTGGCAAAGGCATGACAGTCTGCAAATATTTCTTATCGGAGATATTTTAGATTAGTTACGACTATATTTTTTAAAGTGCAGACTCAGACAATTATATGTATTTTGTGTGTACAATCCTGGAAAAAGTTCCAATGTTTGGGAAATAATTGTCATTTGAAACATTGTTTTTAGTCAGAACTCACTGAGCAACATTGATAGTGGGGTGCAAAGATATTGTCAGAAAATACGTCAAACAATTACTAAAACCCTCCGTTTATACTGCATATGTAATCAGATAAGAAGGGTTAATTTACAATCAAAATAGACCGTAATATGTGGTGTCATAAGTCATCAAAAAATCAAGATCTCTCTTCCTTGTTCTACTGATCGCATATATATTGGTCTGCATAGGAAGTATATGACATTATATCTGTCGTTTCTGAACTTGAATCTGAATCTGAATGTGTATAGTACAGGTTCATTTACGACATACATTTTCACCGGAAGAGAACCAACCAATTATATATTATTATTTTAGGCTAAGCAGTGAATTACTTGATTTTCTAATTAAAATAATATTGATATTTCACTGCAGTGAAAAAATAACAATATTTGTTTCACTACATGAACTACTTTTTGGGTCAGAACATATTTACCTTCCTTTGATTTTTTGTCAGTGAACTACTTTTATCTTATGTACATGTCATTGTCATTATTAATAATCCCAGTCTGTTATCCTTGAAACTTGTAGTTTGTTAATCTAGAAATATCAGTTAATTTTTATCACTCTGATGTGGAACTAATTTCGTGCGCAGGTACACATAGCACAGCAGAACATGTACGGTAAACAGCTGACATTACCGTAAGAAATCTGCTAATTTACTGTGCCACAAACTTTAGGTAGACAACTTATGTGAGCATAAAATAAAAATAATATTTGACTGAAACGAGTGAATAACGGATACATTTCATCTCGTGGGTGAAAAACTCTAGTATTTGCACTCGTGGCTTCGCCACTCGTGATAATACTGAGTTGTTCATCCACTCGATGAAGTATATCTGTTATTCACTCGTTTCAAGCAAATATCCTCTATGTATTGTTCAAGAGCTATCTTGACGCTCTCCGCTGGTTGTGAGAAAACAACACTGTCACTCAGATGATTCCAGTCCACAATTGCTTTTACGAAAAAAAGAATTTCTAAATTGTCATGTTCTACTTATCCTCCATTTCCTACAATGTTTATGCTTTCAAAGTTTGGAAAAGATTTTGATTGAATCGACATGTTTGTCTCAACCGTTTTAAAAATATATTTGGTGAGAATGCCGGCACTAAGCCCACGACTACTTCATACAGATATGTGAAACGAATCCTACTACACCTATCTTGGAGTGTTGGTAGACCCAGATGCGTTAACATGGTGACGCATACTGCTTATCTGGTTTTGTAGTCACTAAATGCTACTTTATGCGCATGACCAGTAAAACAGTCTGGCTATGCTATGTTAAGCGTCTAGGTCATTCGGATACCATTATGTATTATGTGGCGAAGTTGTTTCGTAGCTTAAAGTTCACAGTGTCAAGATGGTATTATTTTCCAATTACGCTGAAGTGTGGCATAACCCATTTCTGACCCTTCTGGATGACAAGGTCAACTGGAGAGATGTATTAAAAAGAGATTAAATGCGATTCATCAGTAGCTACGAACTGAAATCGAATATTATTTCTCAAGATGAAGGCTTCATTCGTCTCTTTAGTGCTTGCACCTATGCTTGCGATTGTCTCTTCTGAAGGTGTATATGCATTTAACTGTTTGTTTAAACATATTTTATAGACCATCGGTACACATGACTAATATATACTAAAAACACATGCAGTAAGTGTGCCACATACAAATAGTATAAGTATTAATACACACACACACACACACACACACACACACACACATATATATATATATATATATATATATATATATATATATATATATATATATATATATATTCTCATACACTCTATATTATCTCCCTTCTAAAAAGCTAACTTTGCTGATATAAAATTTAATATGTGACTACTAATCAAGGCATCAAAACATTTCTCTTTAAATGACTTATTATACGGAAGCAGATGTTAATATTTTACACGAATAAAAATCAAACCCTGATATCATTAAAAAGTTGTTCCCATTTTACTAAATCACAGTAGTCTATCTGCATAGTTTATATTCTCCAGGCGAACTGAATTAACGTTAGCTACAAGAAACCTGTAATTCAATTTACAGGATGTGCTTCCAGTAAAAGGTTTTTCTCAGCAGAGTAAATAAGCATAATAATTAATCTTCGGCACTTAAATCTGCCTATAATGACATATATATATATATATTATACTGTACAAATATATAATTCAGCGGGACAAAATGCTACTCCGGTGGTATTACATACCAGGAAATTGTACAGTATTAATTACAAAATGCGAAATCTAATTCTTATTGACTTAATATGCCCAGATAATCAAATCGTATATCAGAAAGGATCCTTAAGTCCACTGAGGCTCAGACGTTTAAAAAAAGGTTATAGATTGTTTATAAACATGGTTGTCCCGAATCACCACAAGGCATCTCGCTGGTGCACCATGTTAGTAAAGTCTCATCTAGTGGTGATGCATTGGCTTACCCATTCAATGTTGTGATGAAGATTATGTTTGGCAGTTTTCTAAGCAGAAAAATCCTAGCAAACATATATTTCAATATTTAGCACGCAATTTAAAAATTACAATATTTATATACACGAACAAATGGGTTATGATTTCATCCAGTTTGTGTATATATTACTGATTCGTTGTGTGAATCAGTTTATGAATATATTTCGAAACACTGTTAAAATCAGTTTTATTTAATCCATATCCATATTGGTCCATAATTTGAAAACATAAATGCAAATACTGAATCACCTTCAACCAAATAACACCTAGTCGCATAAGCGGAATTTTACATATACCATTCTTATGATTTCCATTAACATTTCCAAAATATACATAAATCGTCGAATTTACAATTCCTCAAGAGGGATGCAGTGCATCTTTAAAATACTCGAATTATTTGAAATTTTGATGTTTTGACGATAGAAACACTTTATTTACATTCCCATTTTGATATTTAAATTTAATGATTTAGTCAATTATTTTTAATAATTCGAACCAAGATTGGTATAAAAAGTAATTGTGTCACAAATGGTGATGCTGATAAAGAAAAGACGTTCATGCATTTCAGAAGGTTAATTGATATATTCCAGAGTTATAACTAATTTATATGGGTAGTGAACAGAACATCAAAGTTACTTGGTGTTTTGAGAAATGTAAGATCTTTCAATGTTTAATCTTTCAATTAAATATGTTTCTGGGGGAAGTTTAATAATTCGCAATACACTGTTATTACAAAGTTTAAAAATGACAAATGATATTGTACGACCAAGCCAAATGTTGGCATTGAGCAGAAATATGGCACTAACACTTATGAAAAATTACGAATTTAGTTGTTCTTACAATAACAAAAAACATTTATTCAGTCATTCAGTGTTTTAAAAGTGTCATTTCAAGTCATCGTCTGTCTCAAAACCTATTTTGAGGACATCTTATATTATAATGGTAGACATGTATAAGGTGCATCAAATTGAAGACATAATGTAAAAATCAAATTCTCGTATAACCTACACTGATCAGTCTAGATATAATGCTTTCATTTTTCAGCATTCCCTAAAGACCAGAGATTTGAAATAGTGTGCAATTAACATTGACCATTCGAAATGTCAATTAAGGGCATTTAGAAACCTATTAATAAATTGATTGATAAATAAATATTCAATGATAAGTTATTTCAGTACTGATTATTGACAACGCAATTAATGCCTGGTTACAATCTCCAACAAGAAAAATGTATGCCGTATTATTGTCCAAATGGAAGTGAAAGAATAAGGACATTAGCTACTAGAAACATACATTTTATTCTAAAGAAATCTTCATAAAATGACATTTAATAACGATTTTTTTCACGCTAAAGTCAATGCACTTTATCGTATCCAACACGAATCAGGACATAATTGCAGTAAGCAGCATAATACGATTTTAGCTGTTACATTTGCTTGTTTAGTTTTCTTATATATATATATATATATATATATATATATATATATATATATATATATATATATATATATACATACATAATACTAATTAAAACATTAAAATCAATATATTTATATTTTCCGCTGTTTAACAAAACTAAAAAATCCACGTTGTCTTTCAAGTACCCGTTTCTACTTACGAAAATCTGCTTAATGATGTAATGGAACGCTGCGGCCTAAACAACGATGGTTATATTGATTTGGAAGAGTATAAGTATGTATACGTCTTGTTATATCGTCGTCACAAACATAGGGTTAATGCATGCCATAATTACGGTGTTATAACTATCGTGTCTATCACGATTTTCATTTTGTCAGATCGAAAACACTTAATTAAACGAATGAATATGATTCCTCTATTTTACTAGTGTGAGACCTCATATGCACTATTTCTGTTGATTTCAGTAAAGTTTCCTTTAAGAAGCAGATTGTTCTTATCTAATACACGCTTAAAGAAGCAAGCAATGTATATTTGAGGACACATAATCTTAAGTACATTTTGGATTCGCAAATATGCAATTGTGATATATTATGGGCTGCACAATCTGGTGTAACCTTTGCAATGCTGTATAATATACAACTATTTTGTGTCTGTCCCCTAGATTTCTAAATGTAATGTTTCTCTAAGTCGGCTACACTCAGGCTGACAAAAATCACAATCGGTAATTGTATATGTTCTGTACGATTATTGTTAACTTTATTGTCTTTTAGGACAACTTTGCATTCGTTGTAATTTTTTGTCTTGTCTGGGACCAGATAGTGTTTGTTAGTGTTGGTGTGCTCTCAAATCAGAATTATACAATGTGTAACACTGCAGTCAAGTAATCATATTTTCTAGAATTATGTTCGACTAAAACTTATCAGTTTACGGTTCATTGTGCCGCGCTATTCTTTTGAACTGTTTGGATTTTATAATATATATAATTATATGGGCAAGCTGACATACAAAGTTATTCTATATCTATAACATGTTACTTACATGGATTTTAATGGTCTGTAACTTGATGCATTCTCTCTAACTTCAGCAATTGCATTGATAGTGTATGTGTAATTAAATTAATGTGTCTGTTTATGTATCCCTCAATTGTCAAAGTAAAAAGTATTAGACATTATAAAACGAACATGTATTGTAGATACGTGCTAGCTAAGAACTTGAGCATTTGAATTCGGGAATATTACAATAATCTATGATTTTTAAATTTCCTATTTAAGCACACTAACCGAGCTCAACGTAGATTCTTTACCGAGCGAATTCGACCTTGATGGTGACGGGAAATATACTAATGAAGGTATTTAATTAATTGCTAAAAGATGTTAAAGATAAATAAGTAAATGCGTAAATAAAGAAAAGTATATACATAATAATAATAATAATAATAACAGAGAATCACATTCTTTTGTTTGCAACCCTACGTATAATCCCCCGTTCACTTGCCACTAAATCAAAAAGTACTTTTCCTTAGTTATAACGGTTGTTTCCTTATTGCGATTCTAAAGTGTTTGAAAATTACTATTGCATAGTGACTGTGTTTCCAATGAAGACACCTAACAGTAGTGTCAATGTAGTCTGCTCCTGAAGCATACATGTAAAGAAATATTGATAATTCTGTATTCTTCAGTTGTATATCATAGTTGACATGAACACAGCAGAAATGAATATAGTTATCTTTATCTGTTCTCATTCTTGGAAAGGGCATTTGCCTGAGTGGTCTATACACTTCGTTCGTTCTACAAGTACACGTGTCAAACATAATTATCCAAATCAGTTTATGATTGGATGCACGTGTGAAAATATTGTACCAAACTGACTGCTCATTATGTTTACATATTATAAATATCTAGAAGCAACTCTTGCAGCTTTTGTAATAATAAATACATTATTTATATCTAAATGTCTCTTATTTTATACGTGTTTCCTTTGTAGTAATGGCTATTGACATCATAAGAAACAACACACTGAAAACCTAAATGATAGAACATATATGTGGTCAATTCATTTTCCTTGCTATATAAAGTGACTCCTCATAAGCAATACCGAACTTGCATTTAAGATTGTTTTTCAATTTCCTTGCTATATAAAGTAACTCCTCATAAGCAATACCGAACTTGCATTTAAGATTGTTTTACCTACCTGCATATTCTTTAGATGTAAGAACACCATTGCAAGATTCTCATTCATTTTGACTAAATTTAATATTGTAAATAAAACAATTTATTTTGTGTCGACTGAATATCGTTGACATCAAGCGAAGTAATTCTACTTTTCTATAAATACAAACATAACTAATTTTGCGCTTCTAGTCTATATATTTGTCAACTATATTTGTCCCATCTTCTAACATGTTTTCCTTTATTGCATTCTTGACCTAAATCCATTTGGCAATATTTTAAAGGTATTTCGTGCTGTTTTGCCCAAACTCACACGATCGAACTTTGTGTCTTCTTATAAAACATTCTGTGTTTTTTATTCTAGATTTCCCTATATCTGCTTTCTTTGTTTTCATTTTCCCCTAATTTTTAATAGCTTTCCAATACATGTCATCCGACAATCCCTTGTGAAGTTCCAATATTTCATGTTCAAATGTCTTTAACTTATTTCGTTTTTCTTTGGATTTACTAATGTAATATTCTCTAGAATATTTTAGTTTTCATTTTCAAAATCCTAAAGAACAAATATTTGATCATTTGAGAAAAGTGAAATATGAAGAGAGTCATCTTTATTTCTCCCTATTTAAAATTCCTTAGTATGTGAACTACATCCGTTTTCATCACGTAAACATAATTAATATCCATCAATAATTCAGCAGTAAGTTTCCAATAGCCTTTTCCTAGTGGACACCATGAAAAAACATCACTCTAACAATATATGAATGATACGTCATAAGCCTGATAAGAAATGTGCATCAGCCATCAATATCGACATGTGACAAAGTGGATCGAAGACTGAATGGTAGAGAAGTTTTGAGAGGAATGCTGCTATTAATTTATGCAACAAAACATACATTAAATGCTTCAGTCAGAGTGAATGTGGCCCGAGATGGAATCTATAAGTTGTGATTAGTTAATTTCTACTTCAAGACGAAACATTATTATGATTTCCCTATTCGGTTTCTTGGGAGCATATGAACAACAATCCTGCAGAATAATTATTATAGTTCAGAATCACCAATTATATGTCAATGGTGTGCTGGTCATATAAGTTTCACGTTCCCAAACTGAGATGAAACTAATTTATGATTTCAAGACTGTTTGACTGAGCATAAAGAGCAACACCACCCATTCTGTATATGTTCCACAGGGTGGTATGTGTACATGTAATCCGCCAATATTGTCATTGTTAACAAGCTCAAGGTATAACAAACATCGTCTACTTCATCTACTTTCAATAAACGATTTCAGATGTCTACTTAACATCTTTATGTGATTTGAATTGTCTATTGAAAATAAGATCTTGAGTTATATTTGGCACTTGATGGCTCACATATCGGCTCAGTTCTCTCTAATTATTTAGATTCTTCGATACCTCCAGATGCAATATGAAGGATTAAATTACATATACTCAGCCAACTCAACTCAGATCAATAATAACCTCTTGATATAAAGCATTAATAGTCATCGTTGATTAAATTGATAGATGATATTGTCTCTTGTTATGTCCTTCGTCCCAGCCAAAAATCGTTGGTTTCATACCACAAGATTAATTACGTGGGTAAGATACATTTTGTAATTGTATAGGAGCTTCATGCGACTTTAAATTAATACAAAGCGTAATATTTTTTGCAGATGGATGAAGGATGTAATTAACATGAACAGGAACATTCAACTTCTGAACACATTTCAACGTGCCATTGCTATAATTATAATGTTTGGTTGCCAGCTAAAAATTGCACTTAAATAAACATTGTGTTTCCAGTAGTTCAATATTGCTACACGCGCTTGACAGTGAACGGAGCAAAGGAAAGTTTTTTTAAAAACAGTTTTGATTCCCTTATTAGTCTTTAAAATTCAGATTAATTTGTTTTTCTTGTTTTAAATAAAAATATAACATATGGTTTCAAAAATAAAACTTTTTATTGCTAGAACATAATTTGGAGAAAAGAAGTCCATTTTCTAGCAATTACATCATTCTGATAGTACATTTGCTACAAGTTAATTAATGGTCATAGGTACCCTTATGGTGTGGGATGGAGCTATATATAGAGTAATCATTTCAGTCTGTGCATACTCTACATTTAAAATACTTTGCTATCTACAGTATATCGTTGTATATTTGTGCTTAAAATAAAATGTTCACGGGCAGCGGATCCCATCCCTCTCCCAAGAAGCGGAATGTGTATAATATGTACAACAAATACAACGCATAGGGCAAAACGTTGAAAAGAAGGAAAGAAAAAAACACATAAGGAGAAATTTTCTCCAAACAAATAAAATTCGTTTAAATCAAGAGTGTATTTTTATCCAATAAATCTAATTGTTGTAAAAGATCCAGTACTAGATCTATGGACAGCTGGACAACGATCGCATGATGTGAGATTTTACATTAAGCATATATAACACTCCAGAGTCCCATGCTGTACTAATACTACTAGTACTAATTGTTTCCCTTTCGACTTTAAAGAGAAAATATGTTCTAGTAATGTAACTTTCTGCGTTATAGTTAGTGTTATATGTTAAAGAAGTATACATTTTTGCATAACCCTTCACAAGTAGTAGCAAACGCCAAGTAATGGATTACATCTTGGTAGGTTAATACCACAAAGATGACGTGAGGTGTTAGTCAGAGTTTGTTAATTGATCACGATAATTGAAAGACAATTAATGGCAGTGATGCAGAGAAATTACGAGGTTACTTTAGTTAATGTTATCATCTCAATTTGCAAATTTAGAATGGAGCTTTATTATACAGAAGTCACATCTCTCCAAATGTTCATGACACATAATCAAGTGTCATAAGTACATCTGTATCGCGTCACATTACGAATGTTTACACAAGTAATAGAAAAAAGTATTGTTGTACACAAATATACGCTCAACATTGCGATTGCCTATCGAGCTACATCTCATGCATCTCGAGGTTTCTCGATCAATCATAGTTGCTTGTGTTTTCGAGTCTCCTTGGGGACAGGTACGGTTACACTCGGTATGGGATATATCCTTGCTTGGAACAAAATGAGTGACCGAGTGGTTTAAAGCGCTCTCCGTGACGCTTTCACCTCTGTCTGCGTGTGTCCTGTGATTGTCATCTATGCTTTGTCAAATATGTGTTCAAATTTAAAACAAATCCACTCCACTTATGTGGTTTATAGTGAATTTGGTATAGGCCTTCTACACGTATAAATACAAAAGAAAATATTTGGTAATTGGGGAAGTCTTATTGATAATAAACAAATATAAGCAATCTAAATTATCGTATGCAGTGTATCTTAAACTATTGCAGGGTTATAAGATTGATATGTGCAGACGTAAATGAATCGCGATCATTCAAAGCATAGTATTTGATTTTTATTTGAGTTAATCAAACTATTCCCAATAAATCTTCGTTACATACACTTTTTGAGGAACGAATTGATGATGCGTTTATATAGATGTTTGATTTGTACATTCCAACTCATCAAAATCTGTTTCTTAGATACAATTTGGAAAACGGAACGACAATAAAGAAATTTTAAATTTAGTAGTATAATGAACATTTGAGATACTAATACTTTACTTTATACGTTGCAACCTATGTGGAAAATGTATGTTTGACCTGGCATTATCGTACAGATTTTACTCTATTTGTTATATTTAGAGGGGAACATATTAAGAAATAAAGTGCTTCTACTCGCCGAAAACATGGATTTCATAGTTAGATAAGAATCTGGATAAAATACGTCATCCACGCTCCCAGGATTTATTGTTATTTTAACCAGGGAAACTTTAAAGAACTACGCTGGTAATGTCTGCATACACAATATATCATTAAGGAGATTATTTCTATATTACGCATTTGCTTTCTGGAGAAGGACATATTTTAAATGTCATACAGAGTTTATCAGACAGATAAAATCAAATAGATATAATCTCAATCATTCCGTAACCATGGTCTACGACTGTTTAAATCATATTGTTGACAATGGAAAAAAAGAACAGAAAACTAATAGTAAGTCAATTTTATACTAAAGAATCATTTGATTGTTCATTAAAATTTTAAATTACGTATTAAAATGTTTTGGCAAATCAGTTATATTTGTCACAATTTAGTCTCGACTATTGCAAATACTTCACTCGCATATATTGCACGTGTAAATTAAGTTATGATGGGGGACGAAAGGGTTGAAGTGACTGATTTTCTGAGCAAATCTACGTTTCAAAAAACATTTCGGATTAAAAAAAAATCGTTCTCAAACTTTGGTAATTCGCCAATGGTATCTTTAAGATTGCGTGGATCCAAACAGTACAATCTTAAAAGTTTAAACTTTTTGGATCCATTCTGTCGCTGCTGTTTGTTGATTCGGCGGGTAAGGCCATTTTCTCAGGGCAAGTCGTGTTACACATGGTGGAAAGTCATGCTGATAGAAGTGGAAGCCGGAAAACCCATCTTAAGAATCACCGACCAACGGAAACGTGTGGGGTCGCATTATCAAAAACCCACATTGCCGAACCTGAGACTATCGTTGAAAATCCCAAATATGCACAATTGAACAAAGATTACCATTTCAATTCGCGGGTTTACAACAAATCATTTCTACGAGGGTTGACAAAAGGCCATGGGCACACCTTTTTGGAGCATCACTATTTTTATACTAACTCAATGCATTTCCTATGGTCAAGCATGTTCAAGATTTATCATGAATGAAATGAGAAAGAAGATAAAATTCTGCAGCGAAAGAAAAAAGTCTGGTAAATTTTTATGTGAACTTGATGGAGACTCAAACGCTGTTTTTTTTTGACACAGCACTTATCATCTAACATTTATATAGTTTTTAACCAAAAAAACAAGCTGTCATAGAATAAAGTTAGTATCAGGTAGTCTCGAGTGTACATTAGTTGTACGTTTTATATTTGTCTTCTGCTAATATCAGTGTTGTAAACTTCTTTTATTTTCCAAACGAATTATGACAGTTTTTCTAAAGAGGTCGAATCAATGTATGGAGGTTCTCAGGATATTTTTCATTCCCCCATTGGCTTTCGTTATGTACAATTTTGAAGTTGTTGTTATGACATACAATGAGAGTGAAAATCATTAACTGAGACCATGAACAAAGAAGTTAAGGTTTTCAATGATGGAAATTTCATGTCATTACAACGAATAAGCAGTATAAATCATTTACTGTAGATAAATTAAATCGAAAAAGTGCATTGAAAGTGGTTTCATCATGTATACATGTACTTTATCTATTTTAAATTAATTTAATATGTATTTGAACTCTGAAAGATAATTATACATGTTGATATGAAATATTTGAAGGCGATTACAAATTGCCACAATATCCAGGAAGAAAAATATATGCCGTATTATTGACAATTTGACGGTGACAGATTAAGGACATATAGTAAGTTATTAGAACGTTAAATTGATTTGTAAAGAAATCTTGAAGGAAACAAAACCCATTTGATAACGGATTTTTAACACAAAAAGGTTCCTTTATCATATCCAACACGAAACAGGACATAATGGCAGTAACCGTTAAAAGACGATTGTAGCTGTCACAACTGTTTTTACTAGTTTTCTTATAAATATGTTCTTCGAACAAATAATATAATTTTATAGGTTACTCTAATAGAGATGAAAAAATGTCTTGTAAAATTGAATTTTTGACACGTTTATATATATATATATATATATATATATATATATATATATATATATATATATATATATACACACACACACACACACACACACACATATATATATATATATATATATATATATATATATATATATATATATATATATATATATATATATATATATATATATATATATATATATATATATATATATATAGTTCAACACCAATTAAAACTAGTTCAACACCAATTAAAACATTAAAATCAATGAATATTTATTCTTCCGTCTCTTATAAAATGCTCGAAAATCGACGTTTTCTTTGTAGAGTATGACTCTCATGAGGAACCTCACGTTAATACTATAATCAAAGACATCGATCTGAACAAGGACGGTTATATCGATCAGGAAGAATACAATCGCGTATACGTCTTGTTATATCGTCTTCACAAACATATGGTTAATATATGCCATACCTGCCGTGTTATAACTAATGTCTCTATTCCTTTTCACATTATGTCATATCGAAAACATACGCAATAAAACCAAGGCAATAGGATTCCTCTATTATACTAGTGTGAGACCGTCTATACACTTTTTCTGCTGATTTCAGTCAAGTTCCCGTTAAGAACAAGACTGTTCTTATCTAATCACTCATAAAGATGCAAACAATGTATATTTTGAGGACACATAATCTGAAGCACATTTCGGATTCACAAGTATGCAGGTGTGCTATATTGTGGACTGCGCGATCTTGCTTTATATTTGGAATGTTGTATACTAAACAACGGTGTTTTTCTAGTCGCCTAGATTTGTAAATTTAATGTTTATCTAACGAGTCTACACTCAGGCTGCAAACATCATATTTGGTAATAGTATATGTTCTGTACGATTAGCATGAACCTTATCGTCGTTTAGGACAACATTGCATTCGTTGTATATCTTTTGTCTTGTCTGTGACCTGAGATATTTTGTCAATCTTGGTGTGCTCTCAAAGCAGAATTATACAATGTGAAACGCTATGGTCAAGTTGTCATAGTTATTAGAATTATTTTGGACTGGAAGTAACCAGTTTATGGTTCATTGTGCTGTCCCATTCGTTTGGATTGTTTTAATTATAATAGATAGAAGTATATGAGCATGCTAACACATATTGTCTATATCTATATCATGCATATGTTACTTATATGTTAAAGGTGCGTAACTCAATAACTTCTTTATATTTTCAGAAATTAAATTGAAATAGTATGTGTAATTAAATTAATGTGTCTGCGTATATCTCTATTAGTTGTCGTTGTATAAAGGTATTGGACCTTATTAAACGAACAATATGTATTTTATTTACGTGCTAGCTACGACCTTGAGCATTTGCATTCAGGCATTTTACAATGATCTGTAATGTTTAAAATTTACTATTTAAGAGAAGCAACTGGTAGAACCCTAGATTTGTTCCCGAGCCTATTCGACACTGCCGCTGACAGGAAATATACTTATGAAGGTATTTATTTTATTGCTAAAACTTCTTAAAAAATAAATAACAAATAAAGACATTATATATATATATATATATATATATATATATATATATATATATATATATATATATATATATATATATATATATGGATAGATAGATAGTTAATATAAATACATTTGCTTCAGATAATCATATTCGCTGGTTTGCAACCCTAATGATAATACCATGTTCTCCTCCGGGTACCTGTCACTAAACTAATGCACTTTTCTACTTACATTCCTGAGTTAAAACGGTTGTTTCCTTACTGCGTTTCTAAAGGCTTTGAAAATTACACTTACATTATGAACGTGTTTTCAAAGAAGACACCTAACAGTAGTGTCAATGTAGTCTGCTCGTGTATTATACATGTCAATAACTATTGATATGTTCTGTGTTCTTCAGTTGTATATCATCGTTGACAATGAACAAAGTAGAAAGGAATATCACATAAAATGGGTCTATGAGATAGTTATATTTATCTGTTCTAATTCTTGGAAAGGGCATTTTCGTGATTCGTCTATCCACTTCGTTCTACATATACACTTGTTAAACATTACAAGCCAAATCAGTTTATGATTGGATGCACGTGGGAAATTATTGTCGCAAATTGACTGCTCGTTATATTGTCATATTAGGATTGCAAGAAACAACTGCTATAGTTTCTGTAAAAATAACATTAGTCTCATGTAAATGTCTCTCTTTTTATTCAAGTTTGCCTTCTATCCATATATATTGACATCATAAGAAACAACACAATGAAACCCTAAGCAATAAAACTAAGTATGGTAAATTCCTATTAATTGTAATAGATAGTAACCGCCTCATAAGCAATACTGAACTTGCTTTTAACATTGTTAGGGCTACCTGCATATTCATTAGTTGTGAGAACAACAAGATTCTCGTTCATCTTGAGTAAGTTTTATATTATGATTAAACATATATTTTGTTTCGCTTGAATATTGTTGACATAAATCTGAGATATTCTACTTTTGTATAATCACAAAAAAAACTGATTTTGCACTTTTAAGTTATTTATTTGGTCGGCTACACATGTCCCACCTTCTAACATGATTTCCGTTATTGCCTTTTTGACCTAAATTCAATTTTCAATATATTACATATATTTCGTACTGTTTTCTCCAAACATATACCATTGATGTTTGTGTCTTCATATAAAACATTATGTGTATTTTATTCTAGATTTCCCTACATTTGTTTTCTTATGTTTGTTTTCTACTAAATTTGTAAGAGATTCCCAATATATGTTATCCGACAATCCCCTATAAACTTCTAATATTTCATGTTCATTTGTCTTTAATTTACTTTTTTTCTCTTTTGTTTTACTAATAAAATAATCTTATGCTACTTTCGTTTTTAAAATCTCAAAGAACAAATACTGGTTCATTAGAGGAAAGTTAAACAGGAAAAGAGTCCTTTATATTTCTCCCTATTTTATATTAGTTTACAGTGTCAGCTACACATGTTTTGATCACGTAATCATAATTAATATCCGTTAATAATTAAACACTAAATTTCCAATATCCTTTTCCTACTGGACAACTTGAAAATACACCACTCTATGCAATAGCTGAATGATATGTCATAAACCCTGGTAGAAAATGTACATGAGCCATCTGTATTGACCTGTAACGATATGGATCGAAGACCAAATGGTAGCGAAGTTTTGAGAGGAAGGCTGCTATTTATTTATGCAACGGATAATGCTTTAAATGATTCGTTAAGAGGAAATGTGACCCGAGTTGGAATCGAAAAGTTGTGATTAGATCATGTCTATTTCAAGACGAATCGTTTTTATGATTTAATTTTTATGTCTCTTAGAATCGTATGAAAAACAATCCTGCAGAATAAATATTAAAGTTTGTATTGTTCATTAGCATCAATTATATGCCTACATGATGCAGGGCAGTGACGTTTCACTTTTCCAAAGATAGATTAAATTAAATTATTATTTCAAGACTGTTTGATTGAGCATAACAACCAAAGCCAATCATTCGATATAAGTTTCAAAGAGCGGTATGTGTTCATGTAATTCGCAAAGATTGTCATGGAATTATAGAAGATTATATTTTAGAGACATTAATGCATGTCATATTAGCATTAAGAAGCCCCAGGTGAAACAAACATCGTCTACTTCATATAGTTTTCAAAAAACGATTTCAAATTTCTGCTTAACGTCTTTTTGTGATTGGAATTGTCTATTGAAAATAAGATCTTTAGTTAATTGTGGCACTTGATGACTCCGATATCTGCTCAATTCTCTTTGACGATTCATATCCTTCCGTAACTCCAGGACCAATATTAAGGATTAAATTACGTGTACTCAGACTACTCACTTGGAGCTTGTATTAAATTACTACTGTTGTGCAGTATGCTGCTGGAAAACGTGGTACCCTTAGCTACATTTTATGAAGCTCACGTAAAACATCACTATTACAGATAAAAATATTATTAGTTATGAACTGAACTAATTGTAGTAGTTCTGTGTTTTGTACGAAGCGCGTATGTTATCCACTTTCCATGTATTCTCAGTACAAATTCGCTCAGGCCTATTTCATCGACTTATGAAATAGTTGGGGTAAAGATTGTATACACTAAAATGGTAATCTTAATTTGTATTTCAGAATTGGAAAAGGAGTTGATTAATTATATCACGAAACTTTCATTTGACTGAGGCAGCTGCATCTTATTAACTGTTCAATAAAGGAATTGAAGAGGACGTATTTCAAGCAATAATCAGCCAGCCATCTTCTACGCTGATTCCTTGATGAAATACCTGCACATAATTAATAGGTTCTTTATGCAAAGAATTCATGGTCTTCATTGATTAAAGTGAAGATGACTATGTCTCCTTTTATATCCTTTCCTCCCCTTCTCCGACTTTAAACTGATATTTCCCCGTTCACAAAGCGCGATCATTTTACAGATGAATAATCAATACAATTAACATAATAAAAAATACTCAACTTCTGAGTACATTTAAACGTGCCATTGCTATAAATATAATGGTTTGTGTAATGCTGAAAATTGCACTTTTATACACTTTGTGTTTTCGTTATTGAAATATTCTGAGGACATAGGTCATAGCAAATTATTTACAATATAATATGGCAAGTGGACAATAATTCATAAAAGTCACAGACACTATTACAGATCGTTCGCATAGAACTTAGAATGACATCTCCGTCCGTAGTAGTGGACAAGATTGCCAGATCAGTAGACAAAGAAACACTACTTATTCCCGTATTACTGAAAGAGTACAGTCTGAGTACCTATAATTATTCATCTTTATTTGTCCTGGATTTATGGAAGAAGCTAAATGATCAAAGAGAATTGGACAGGTTAAGGAGCCGTCACGAGGGACAGATAAACAAACATATAATCGTCATTAGCCAAATCACGATGCGATGTCAGGTAGAAATGTAAAGTAGCTTAATGAAAATTAGATGATGTAGACGCTGTTTTCTCCCCTGTGTTTTGTGAATGCTTATATAACCTTCTCCGATTTGTATCCTTATTGGACTCCTTAACTTTATGAAAATGATGGCGGGTTACACGTACACAGACCACTCTTTGGGACATAATCGAATGACTGGTGTTGTTTCTATATATGCTCATACAAACAGTTTTGTAATCATAATTTAATTGTAACGAAATTTGGAAATTTGAAAATTCACTGACATGCTGACCACTGGCGTTCCATTGGCGATGCTGAACAAAGTGGACTATAAGAATTATTCTACAAGATTGCTTCTCGTATGATTCTAACAGATACATATGGAAATCGTGAGAACGATACTTCTTGGGTTAGAACACTAAACACAAAATTTCGATTTCAACTTGGCACGCATTGTAACATATGAGTACAATTCTCAGGTTACAACAGTAACTTGAAGATAAACATAGTGTCATAACGAATACAATGGTGGAAGTGACAGTTCTAATTGCCTCTTTTCAATGCATTTCATTTAAAGTATTATTCCCTTGATCAAATAAATAGCAATATTCCTCCCCCATATTAAGTCTCATTTGGTCTTCGTTACACGCAGATTCTTGGTTTATGCGTGAAGGCAAAACAGCGACACAGACGTACCTATTTCAATGAAAATATATGTGAATGTAATTTTGCATAGATAAAGACTAGCTGGAATCAATTGAGTTGGTGATAGGTGAACGGAGGAGAACACGGAATTACACTTAGAGGTGCAAGAAAGAGAGTATGATTCTCTGAAGGAAAACTATAATTTATTATTCTTATTATTATTGTTAAATACTTGTAGCAATTAACTAAATACCTTCCTGAGTACATTTCCCATCACCGTCAGTATCGAATCGACTTGGTTTGGAATCTGCATTGAGAGAATTTACTTACCTTGAATAAGAAATTTACAAATTGAAGTTCATTGTAAAATGCCTTAGTTAAAAACTAATGCTAGTGCCAACACCCTTTGCTAGCAAGAATTAAAAATGCATTTGTTTATTTTAAAATGTCCAATACTTTTATAAAATGACACTTATTAGCGACATAAACAAGACACATCAATGCAATTGCACGTTGAAGTTCAATTCAATTGCTGAAAATATAGAAACTCCAAACCTTTAAAGTCATTGTAATAAATTATGCATAATATGTGTGTATGTTTGCCTTCCCAACTACTGCAATATATGCATCTAAAAAGTATAAAGCAATCCTAATAAACATGACTGTTTGACTGTTGCAATATAGATTGTATAATTCTGCTTTGTCCAGCACAGCTGCATTGATGAATAATCTCTTGGTCAGTCGAATAAGAACTAATATCATTGCAATGTTGTCCTAAACAGTAATAAGTTCACAATAATTGTACAAAGAATACTCAATTATCAAATCTGATTTTTTTTCTCCACAGAATATAGTCATTGTAATTATTAACATTGACAAATCCAGGAGATTGGTACCACATATTTTCTTTGTATTTAATATTTTGTCGACAAAGCGTGATTGCGAAGTCGACGATCTAACGCATATGTCAACATGCGAAACCAAACAATACTCAGTATTGTGTGTGCCTGCTATGTGCATTATTTTCTTCCTTAACATTAGAAAGTACGTGTTGGTTCTTAACGGTAGTTCAGCTGAAATTAGTGGGATCAATACACAAGCGGTATCACACCACGAAAACAAAATCTTAATGCATCCATTTACTTTAGCTTGTTATTGATCTGTAACAACGCAAAACGTGTTAGAGACAATATTTATAACACCGAATGTATACCATAGATTACGCTTATGTTTGTGAAGACGTTGCAGCAAAACGTAGATACACCCGTACTCTTTCAAATCGCTTAGATTTCATAATTAAGTTCACATTCCCCAAGACTGGAGCACTCGTTTTCTACAACGACAACGTGGATTTACGAGCTTTTAAAAAAGTAGGAAAAGAAAGATGTAATGATTTTAAAGAATTAATTAATAATGAACTGTACAAATAAACGTGTCATGGAATTTAATGTTTGTATGACAATTTTCGGATAAGGTGAAACTTACATTCTTATTAATTTGGTTCGAAGAACATGTGAATGTAAGAAAACTAGAAAGCAAATGTAACAGCTAAAACATAATCATCTTATTCTGTTGACTGCCATTCTGTCCTTTTTCTTGTTGGCCATGCTAGGAGGTCATTGATTTTAATACTAACTTCATAAAGGTATTATTCCTTAATGTTTCTGTATTAAACACTTTTCTGACTGGTAACAAAATGCCATTAATTTACGTTTCAACTGGACAGTGTTAAGGGCATTATTCTTAAGACCTTTGATATATAGCGGATGCAGAAAAAGAAACAATGAAACAAGCTTAAATGTTGTATGCCTGGCAATTCATACAGTATAAGTCGACCTTTTCAAAGTTTGCAATCTAAGAGTCTTTCGAATTATTAAAATTTCAGCTTACACAATTATGTAATGAGAAGAATAGCTATTGAAACATTTCTCAAACCGCCAAGCCATGCTGTTTCAGTTTTCTTCTCTTACTAACGTAGTATAGCGCGAATTATTAAAAATAATAGCATTGCAAATATATATATATATATATATATATATATATATATATATATATATATATATATATATATATATATATATATATATATATATATATATATATATAGATAGATAGATATACATATTCTTGATGGTAACATACTCAGCGTGGATCATTAGCAAAGTATCTTTTGTCGCTGAAACTCAAATTTGATATCACGAAATGTATAATAACCTAAATATATGCATGCTGTCCAGTGTACCCGTTTGAAACATAATTGTGAAGAAAATGGTGTTGTCATGTTCGTTATTCAATAAAATGCACATTTTCAACATGATTATTCATCTTGATTCCATTGGTCTTTCTTCAAAACACAATATTTTTTACACGCCTACGTTTAAAGTCTTTCGGCTATCATACACGTCTGCGTACCTAACCTGGAATTCATTGTTATATGATAGAGTGTGCATGCAATATTCATCCCCTTTTTACGTCATACTGTTTCCGTTGGACTATAATTAAACATTGGTGCTAAAATACAATACGTTCGTCAAGATGTGCATATTAATAGAAAGGCTTGTAATACGCAATATATGAAGTAAATTAGTAGTACCGTTAGTAGTAGCTCACTTTAAATAGGTGTGCATCAGCCATGGAAGACACTAATTTTCTAGTAATTCCCAATTCGTAGGTAGAAAACTAATTTAAAATGATAACATATGGTACATTTCTACTCCTAAAAAAATGAAGTGATGAAAAAATGCATAAAAATAAACTTAATTTTTTAATAAACCCTATAGTTTATAAAACTTTTCTTTCAACGTATTGTTCTTAGAACTCAAATATCTATTATACTAATTATTTTAATGACATGATGTTCTTATTTTCATTCTGTTTTACACTTAAATTGATGACAGCCGTTGTCCAATAACCAGTTGTATAACCGTCAACTTTCTCAAATACCACAGTGCGGATTAATGTTTAGATTACCTCTTTTGGAAAACATTGTCTGTTGATTTAACTAAATAACGCCCGATTATAATGGGTTGGATGAAGGGTTTGTTGGTAATAATGTATTTCCAATATTAACGGAGTCTTAGAACATTTAATAATTTGTCGTGGTCACGAGTTCTCTACAAATGATGCTAAAATAGAACTGTGGCTTTCTGAACATTAATACTATCATATCATTTTTTTTAGACTCCGGTTATTTAACATTGTCAGTACAAGTTTTTTCTTTCTATTCTGACAAAGATTTATTGATAGTATTAACCAATGCTTCCTTATCTCAGCCCACTTTGAAAAATTTATTGTCATGCCTTGGTAAGTAATCACAGAGAATATATAATGTCAGTCTTCACTCTTTGCAGTAAGAACGGAAATATTATGAAAATACAACTATTAACATTTCCTCTCCTTGTTCATGTCATAATCATCTGATGCGTTTCTTTAACATAAATTGATAACAGTTGAACAGGTGGTCAATAAGGTATGTATTGACCCTTTATAATATTAAAAGAGAAACATGTGAATGAATACATATCTTCAGAAAAGACGATCACATACATAGTTAAAAACAGCAAAAACGGATGAAGCCTTCATCCTGACAACTTTTTCTCGATTTGTGTCCAGAGCTACAGATGAATCGCATTTAAACCCTTACTTATACATCCACCCTTTTTACTTTGCCATCATGACGGATCTGAAATTTATTCTGCTACACCTCGGCGTTATTCGTCTTGACATTTTGAACATTATGTGTCGATACAACTGCATCAGTTTTTATATAATGGGATCGTGAATAGCGTCAATTGTTAACATATCAACAGTGAGACTATTTACATAAATTATAAGCTTGTAAATGGAACTAAAGATATGGACATCATTACAACAAGTAACCTGTATTTTAATGTACAAAGGTAATAGGTTGATTATTTGATTGGCAATACTTCTTTTATTAATATAAGATAAGATATCAAAGTCTGACATAAGATCTGAATACATCAGTCGTGTTTGAACTGTAGAATTATATTACTAGAAAATGTTATTGGTTCTCAACTTTTTCTTTATGTTTTATGTCTTATATATGGTAGATTTATATACAATTCGGATTAGGCAGTAAAGAGAAGTCAGTGAAATCTGCATATATATTTTACTTAAGTCATGCTACCTATATTTTATCATAGTGCACACACAAATAATTGTGTTAGATTTATTTTCGGCTCATTGGAGAAGCAGCTGTAGAGCCGATCGGAGGTGACGTGGTACCATCTGTAAGCCTAACCATATAAATTTACCATAGCAGCTGTAAAGCTGAACCATATCAGCTGTAGAGCTGAGTGAACGGCGTAACTGGTCGAGTAGCAGGTGTTTGATTATTGTTGACCGATTGGTGGGTCCTGATTGCTTGATGGACCAAGGAATCGAATGGTTGTCGGTGACTAACTGGAATACTGACTGCTTGATTGACCATTGTGATTGGTAGCCAAGTGTGCTAGTGACGGAGTGTGTAACACTATACATGTAATGTTTTAGCCTTGGGCTGTTTTGGGGTTTATAATACCCAGTGGTTTGGGATTGAAAAGAAATTTTGTATGATATCTGTCTCTTTGTTTTCATAATTTGACTTTTTTTTAGCAAAACACCTCATTATTCACTATTTGAGTGAATTCGTCTTCATTATTTGTGTGAAACACATTCTTACGTGACTTGTTTAGAATCTAATAAACAGTAACACAAGAAAGAGTGAAAACAACAAACTTTGAAAAAAAATACAATACTTTATTTCCCTGGAAAATTTCTGTAAAAATGAAAAATATGAAATTACTGTTTTATAGAATCAAATCCAAAAATATTCCGAGAATTATCCAAGAATAAAATTTTTGAAGCCCTAATAACAAAATGTTTTACTGATTTCACGTTCGAATCCTGACGAAGAATCCAACATGGAAGACGACGACGTATGGTGAAATATGTAATGTTGACGTCTACAGTTCCTTGTAGAATCAAGAATTGTCACTACGGTTTCTGATAGCTGCCTAATTTTTTTTTTTATATAGAAAACTGTTTTGTTTCACAATATTACATAAGCAAACGTATTTTCAAGAAAAATAATGGAATTAATCCATTTGAATTCAAGTAATTTGAAACAATTCCACACCGAGTAATTTGAAATAACTCCAAACAGCACAACACACAACAGTTTAACAATCCAACATCTACTGAAATTATTTCTCTAAAACATGGGTTATATCGTCTTGTAAACGTAAACAAGGGTCACGTGATCATCTTCTGGAAGGCTCTAGAAGCCACACAGCTGTGAAATATCACGTCCACCCAGTGTGACCCTGACGAAAACCAATCATATTTACTCTATGAAAAAAATAATTTTAAAAAAGTATTTATAACTTAAAGACATGGTCCCATCATGACCTTGGAAACAACCAATCGATTGAAAATGAAATAAAACCTTTTTTTGTTACCAAGGTTGCAGCATATTCTGAAACAAGGTCAGAATTTAGATCAACACTTGATGTTTACAAATTTACAGTCAAGGTCAAACTATTTCCTGAAAAAATAACATCTCTAGTGAATAAAGTTACATTATAATAGCATATAATAGGATACAAAATTTAAAACAGACAAACAATTCATTTAAAATAAATATGAATCAAATCATATATACGTAACAACATCTTTCTTTTCGTCGTGTGAAAATACTGTTAATCATTCACCTTTGTCCTTGTACTGTTTAAAGTCATTTACGTTTATCCTTTATTCCAACTTTTCACTCATCATCAAGAACGATCAGGAAATTAGCTAGCATGGCGTACTTTACAGCTATTTCACCACATTCTCCTGACTTGAAGAAATACTCTCTCCGATTCTATGAGCAAAGTGTGGATATTTATTCTGCCAAAAGTAATTTTGACTGAGGACAACGTGGGAATGCCGCTGGTATGCCTTGATTGAGCTTGACTAAGACATGCATTCTTACTAGAAAGATGTTCAGTCCATATTTCAAAATCATCGTCGTTTCATTCTTTTACATTCATACGACAGGGCAATCTAGCTCAAATTATAACTTCACCTACATTTATCTCGGTACGTTTTCTTAGTCATGAAAGTCCACGCAGAGAAAGAAAAAATGGTCAAGGGAGGCAACCCATATTGTCTTCTGCTGTGCCTGACGGGGTTGTTCAAACATCAAAATCAGCCGTTATTTGAAGAAGTGTACCAAAATAGTTAGGAGAAAATAAACAAATAAGTTGGATTTACGTGAGTGCCTATGTAGAATGGATGGTCCGAGTCACAAAAGTGGTTGGAACGTTTTTTGTTAAAGCCATTGTTGATATTTACAAGACGCCTGTCTGGAATGATAAATTAGAGTACATCCATGGTTTTCCTTTCCAGGCTTCGTCTGTCTATCGTTGAAATTTAGATATTCCATTTTTTATTGTATCTCTTTGTTGTTCGTATTTGGAATTTATTTGTTTTTCTTCTCCTTACTTACAAAATGCAAATTACTCTAAGTTCTGTAATTTCATACTGAGAATTAGGGATTAACTTATATACGACATAATTTTGCTTTTTATCTAGCAAACTCTTTAAACACAGAGTCAGAGTATCAGTCCTAGATCTTTTATGTTTTGTGTTGTACCATATTGTTCATATGTAAATTGAGCGAAGGACCAATATTACAATGTTACAATACTACAACTGCCACTAATCTTCTTCTTCTTCTTCATCTTATTATTATTATTATTATTGTAGTCATACATATCCTAATACAGTTTGCAATGAATCGGCTAAGTTTCAGTAAACTATATTAGCTTACATCATATCAGAGTAAAAATAATTTATTTCTTCCAAGCTGACATATAAAGGCACAGGCGGTGAATTGGACATTTAAAGCAGAATCTGTCAAAGCCCAAGCTTTCTTGCTGTAAGTGAGTGTATTTTTCCAACCTTGGAGTATAGTAATTATTGATCCTAAATTATCGTAAAATATAAAGTTTAGTTTCAATACTTTAACACATGAAATATATTAACTTGTTAGTTATCTTTCAAGAGATATTTAAAATTTAACGATTAAAATACCCTCTGTATCACTACATTTATCTCTGACAGGATAGCGGGACTTTGGTATATAGCGTTTTTCCGAACAAAATCACACATCTTGCATGTACCATGTGCTTTTGAGTTTCAACTTGACCAAGGTGAGTATGTGAGAAAGCTTGCCAGTTACTTCACGTGTGTATGCGGTTATTCCTGGGCCTTGTCGTATTTGTAACAACTTTAATTTGCAGGTCTTATATAACAGATGACCTCAATAAATTGCATCCACAGTTTAAAGATTACATGCTTCATGATTTAGTTTAATTTAAGCTACACTTGTTCAATAACAGTTTAAGTTTAAGGGGGAAAAAACAGTTGGTTTTCAAAACAAAATTGTTATCCATCCGATCGAGTTTGTATGGAACTAGCTCATTCAGAAAGTGAATAACAGTTTTGACTTAACAAGCAGCGCTAGCTCTATTCAAGGCTCCAATCAAAACAAGGCGGATTCTTATCGGTGGTCAATTGGAGTAAACATCACATCTTGAATAACGAACGCTTTGCATGGATGGCTTGCTGTCCGTTCGAGCCGTCGACGCAAATAATAAAAATAGTGAGACATAAGAAAAGATAAACCCATTTATAATTAATATTAAAAATAATTATGTTCAGTCTCTGATAGCTTCAATATGTAATGATCACTAAGGGAAACAGTCGTTAGTAAACTTTTTTAAATCTTGATTACATCACTTTTACAAAGAGAAATATAGAAGCTTACAATCACTAGTAATTACTACACAGCTGAGTTTGTTCTGAAACGGCAGGCAAAACACTGCATATCTCTTTTATCTTTGGGATATTTTGTAGCCAATATTTATATATAAATCTGGTTTTCTTAATTTAATTTTGTTGATATCATTAAAAGAAATACATAAAACCAGCAAAGCTGATACACATAGGGATAAATGTCATTACAATACAGGTATCTCTATAGAGATTCATACCCGGATTAGAGGGTAAAAGCACCCAAATTCTTTCGTGTATGCAACAAGCCATATACAACCTCGACCATAGACAAAACAAGATCCTATATAAATGATGGTATAGGCATCCCTATCTAGGAGACACCCACATATCCACCTCGTAACTACTTGTCGTCTGAACATAGTCATTCTTTAATAATAAAACAGAAATCAACATAAATATAAATAATTCTGGAGAATTACAGAAGAAAAAAAATAAGGACGAAAACTGTAATCGATTAATTACAGTTCTTACTCCTTCTTCTTTCATTTCTTCTTTCCATCTAACGGCTATATCTTCCATCACAATAAAGTGTGTATGTAGTATGTCTGTCTGTCTGTCTCTCTGTCTGTCTGTCTGTCTGTCTGTATGTATGTATGTATGTATGTATGTATGTATGTATGTTTAAAAGTATGTGCAAGTACACCACTGATTTCTCTATTCACTCAAAATTTTCATATGCCAAACAAATCTGGAACATTAAGTGATTTTTGCAAGAAAATATTTAAAATGCTGTCCATACTACTAATAAGCCAGATGACATTAAAATGTCTGACTAAATGCATGCATATTTTGTACAGACCTGTATTGACCTGTTCAACTTTTGAGCAATGTAAAAGTAGCATGGGTTGATCGAACAGGGCATCAACCTTCAAGTACCTGTGAGCAAGTTTCACCTTACTACAGATAATTAGTTTGACAAAGAACCTATGTTACATGACTAATTATTTATTTTATACAACTGAAATTGAATACGGATGCGTTAAAATGAAAAAATGGAGAGAACTTATATATATATATATATATATATATATATATATATATATATATATATATATATATATAATTCAATATGAGATCAATGCTAGTGTATATGCTGGTATCTCACATATATATAATCAGTTTACGACCTTAATCCTTTTTCTTTCATTCATATCTCGATCTAAAGGCTATCTTAGTTCCCTGCATAGTACAGTGGTATGTATGTATGTATGTATGTTGTTATCGGGTTTAATGCCATTTTTCAGCACAAGATAGACTATACATGGCACAGCCAGTATTAATGGTTGAGGAAGAACCCGGGAAAACCCATGAAAGAACCACCGACCCACGAGAAGTTACCGGCAAGCTTTCTCACAAACCGACATTGGCCGAGCCCGAGTCTCAAACCCACGCAGAGAGGTGAGATGGCAGTGATCCGTAACAGTGAGGTTTTAGACCAATTCGTGGCCCCTTATGCATGTATATACGTTAGTACATAGTGTGGAACATTATATATATATATATATATATATATATATATATATATATATATATATATATATATATATATATATATATATATATATATATGAGATCCACTTAAGTCTCTAAGCTGTAATTTCGCACATATAATTAGTTTACCTGCTTATTCTTTCTTCTTTCATTCTTTCTTTCCATTTAACTGCAATATCTTCCAACAACTTATAGTACAGTCGTATGTATGTAAGTACGTACGTACGTATGTATGTATGTATGTATGTATGTAGGCATGCATGCATGCATGCATGCGTGTGTGTGTGTGTGTGAGTGTGTGTATGCATGTATGTATGTATGTACACATATGCATGCATGCATGTGTGTGAATGTATGTATGTATGCATGCATGCATGCATGTATGTATGTATGTATGTATGTATGTATGTATGTATATATGTGTGTGCGTGCGTGCGCATGCGTGCGCGTGCGTGCGTGCGCGTGCGTGCCTGCGTGCGTATGTATGTATGTATGTATGCATGTATGTATGTATGTATGTATGTATGTATGTATGTATGTACAAGTAACCCACTCATTTCTCCATTCAGACAAATATTTGGAACCTTAAGTGAATTTTGCAAGATAAGTTTAATATTCTGTTCATAGTCTTAAGCCCGACGACATTCAAGTACACGACTAAATGGCTGACGAAACTATATATTATATTTTGTACATTCCTGTTATGAGCTGTTCAACTTTTGTGCAAAGTAAAAATGTCATGGCTTGATCCGAACAGGTCATCATCCTTAAAATACCCATATATGTGTGTGTGTGTGTGTGTGTGTGTGACTGACTGGCGGACTGACTTTATTTCCTCTTCAACAGAGATTACATCAGATTAATGAAATTCAGGATAATACAAGATCATAAAATAGAAAGTGACAAAAATACAATAGTAATATTGTGTCAGCAACCGTTTTGACAAAACGAAATATCACAATACGTGCAATTATGCAAATCTGCAATCATTTGGTTGACCATGGCACTGATCATTTAACAACTTGATGATGATAATATTTCGGAAGGTTAGTACGTCTATAATGGTATGTGCTTAACATTAACTTTGATATAGCAACGAAAAGGAAATTGAAAACTTATAACAGTGTAATTCTATATGTAATTCTTTTTATAAGACACATGTATTTATGCATATATGTACTTGTTTGCTCGTATGCGTGCGTGCATGCATTTATCTATGACTGACTGTCTAAATGACGAATTACCTCTTCAACAAAGATTATATCAGGTTACTAAGATACATAGTATACATGTCATAAGATTATGAGACACGGTATAGACGAGAACGCAAGCATGATAAATACATCCTCAACTTATACATTTACAAAATGAGATATATAAACATAGAAAACAAGATAGAAATCTCTAGGAAATATACATAAACAAATACATAAACACACACACACAAATATATATATATATATATATATATATATATATATATATATATATATATATATATATATATATATATATATATATATATATATATAGTGATCCGTACCGGTGAGGGTTTTAGACCAATTGGCCAGTCGTGGCCCCTTATCCATGAATATACTTTAGTGCATGGTGTGGAAAATTATATATATATATATATATATATATATATATATATATATATATATATATATATATATATATATATATGAGATCCGTTTAAGTCTACATGCTGGAATCTCGCACATCTAATTAGTTTAAGTTCTTTTTCCTTATCCATTCCTTCTTTCTATCTAACGTCGATATCTTCCATCAACGTATAGTACAGTGGTATGCATGTATGTATGTACGTATGTATGTATGTGTCTATGTATGTGTGTGTGTGTGTGTATGTGTGTGTGATTTGGATTTTTAACGTAGCTTTAACAATTTTTCATTCATATCGCTACGATGTCTGCAGTGGGACAGTTTATACAAAACGGAATATAAGGTAGGAATTACTAAGATGTATATATGTATGTATTAGGAATTACTAAGATTCCTACGAGCATTGGCCTAGGGAAAATTACTTGCATTCATTTTACTCCTAATTATTATATCACATAGATTTTCATTTCTCCGGTATCCTGTCACAAGTTTGTAGCGAAAGACTCAAGGATAGTTATCTTGATTCACGCAATATTTTACATGTCACACAAATTTAGAACCTTAAGTGATTTTTGCAAGATAAGGTTTAATATTATGTTCATAGTATTAATGAGCCTGACTAAATTGAAATACACGACTAAATGGCTAACGAAATTAAAATATAGACAGAAAAGAAAACAATTGTTTTATATTTTGTACAGACCTGTCATGATCTGTTGAACTTTTGTGTTATGTAAAAATGTCATGGATTGATTCGAACAGGTCATCATCCTAAACTTACCCGTGAGAACGTCAAACCTTACTAAACGTACTTAGTTTGATAATGAACCTTTGTTGCTTGGTTATATTTATAATTTTTATTACTGAAAATGATTACAAAATTATTACAATTAAACATGGACACAAACTATAATTGTATATCAATTCTATATGAGATATATGAAAGTGAATATGATAACATCTCGCATATACAATTCTTTTACTTTTCTTATTCCTTCTTCTTTCAATACTTCTTTCCACCTGACGGTTATATCTTCCATCACTGTATAGTACAGTGGTATGTATGCATGCATGTATGTATGTATGTATGTATGTATGTATGTATGTATGTCTGTATGTAGGTATGTAGGTAGGTAGGCATGCATGCATGCATTCATGTATGTATGTATGTATGTATGTATGTATGTATGCATGTATGATTACGACTTTTGTAGCGATATTGTATCACCTGCAAGACTTAGGTTCTAGTTTTTTGGGGGGACATTGACATTCTTTTGGTTGTTGAAATGAATAGCATAGAGAAATGATGATGTGACCAAATCTGAGATGCTATTCTCTGATAGAGGATGCCATGTCAGATTTGGTTGCTTAAGCCCCTAGCAAAAGTAGCATCCACTTTCTGTTGAAACATTAATACATAAAAAGGCATTTGAAGCACGAATCTTCATTTTTGTTCATGCAAGTGGTAATCTTGTTGATTCAGAGAAGTAACTGTGAGACAATTTAAAATACCATTGGGTGATGCATGGTTATACTAACCACAATTACTTAGCCAATGTTACAGTTAGCCACTAGGGTGATATCAATCATAGCTTTCAGACCCAATTTGATCTTTTGAGTAAAAAGATGCAGTCATTATTGATAGTGACACTGTATAGTATTTTTTTAAAAATTGTTATGACTGGGGGAAAAGTCTTCATATGCCCATTTCCTTTCAAGAATTATAAATGGGTTTTCTCTATATTTCAGTCCATTCTAGTTTAAGGAAGTGATGGAAAAAAAGAGAAAAAGGAAACACTGTCAGCACTGTGATGATGAGTTTTCAGATCGACACTTCCGACGTCATAATTACAAAGATGTTCATTGTGGATCAGGTGAGGAAGAGGAGCAAGGATCAGTTGAAGAAAATACTACACAGTACTTTGAGAGCACAGATTTACCTTGTCAAATATCATCGCTGCCCTTGCCAAAGAATATCACAGAGGAGGATAGATTGATGTATTTTGAACCAGTTCAGAGTCAAGGCATCAGTTCCGCAGACAGTGAAAGTGACAATAGCATGTATGAAGCAGCTTTTGAAGATGCTATGTCTGACTGTGAAACAGAATTTCTTACTGAAAAATCATCTGGAAATGATTATATTTGGTGGATTCTAAAAGCACTTTTAAAGTGGCAGTCCTGTTTTTTTATACCTGATAGAGCCTTTTCTTATATTTTGATTCTAATAAAATCTGTGTTGTACTTGTGCTCAAATTCATCAGATTTCATGAAAGCTTTGTATCAGGACTTTCCAGTAAACATTTATCAAATGAATAGATTTGTGTCTTTCAGCAGACACAATTTTAAGAAATATGTTGTTTGTACAAAATGTTTTACACGGTATGACTATGAGGACTGCATTGGTGTTATTGAAGGTCGTAAAGTTTCACACATTTGTGGAAATGTAGCTTATCCATGTCATCCTAGTCCACATTTACGAAGAGCTGGTGGAGAGACATTGTTAAAAATTGTAAGCTCTCAAAATGGGGATCAATTAACTCCTTTTAAAACATATTGTTATAAGAAATTAGAGGACAGCATATCGGATTTGATAAAAAGACCGGGTTTTGAAAAAAATGCGAATCATGGAGGCAGAGAAATGTACCTAATGATGTTTTGATGGATATGTATGATGGAAAAGTTTGGCATGAATTTTCAAGTGATGCATGGAATTTTTTTTACTAGTGAACGTAGTTATGCATTAATGTTGAATGTTGACTGGTTCCAGCCATTTAAACATACATGCTATTCTGTTGGAGCTATATATCTATGCATATTCAGTTTACCTAGACAAGAAAGGTTTAAGCAGGAAAATATGATTTTAGTTGGTTTAATACCAGACATGAAAACTGAGCCTCCAACAAGCACCTTTATAGAACCACTTGTAGAGGAGTTAAAAGCTGCTTAAAATGGTTTTTATTTGAAAAGTTACCAATCTCCAGATGCACCAGTTCTTGTCAGGTTAGCATTGTTATGTGTTGGTTGTGATATTCCAGTAAGTAGAAAATTATGTGGCTTTTTAGGCCATTCTGCCACAATGGGGTGTAACAAATGTACTAAAGCATTTTTAGGTGGGATTGGAGAGAAGAATTATGGTGGTTTTAATTTATCGGAGTGGAAGTTGAGAAATAGCTCATCACATCGAAAATTAGTGCAAAAGGTCATGAAAGCAAAGACCAAAGGTTCCAGAGAAGAGTTAGAAAGGAAATATGGCATACGTTACTCTGTTCTCCTTGAATTACAATATTTTGATCCAGTTAGAATGCCCATTCTTGACACTATGCATAACTCTTTCCTAGGAAGTGCAAAACATATGTTAAAAATTTGGAATGCAACAAAAATACTGCGGGATGAACATTTAGGGATGATACAAGAGAACATAGAGCTGATTCAATGCCCCTCTGATGTTGGAAAACTTCCACAAAAATTTTCATCAAGTTTTGGTAGTTTTACAGCAGACCAGTGGAAAAACTGGACCATACTTTTCTCAGTTTTTGCTCTGAAAGATGTGTTGAAATCAGAGATTGCTGGTTGTAATACGGTTGATTTGATCCCATGGCCAGGTCAGATTGAAAAACTTTTGTTACACAATCTGTTTTTGGATGGGAAATTGTGTTTGCATTTATTTGCAAAAGTTATTTGGTTTGCAGAATTAGATGAGTCACTTAAAAATATGTATGGGAAGCCAGTTGAAGTTTGGAGAAGTGATACATTTGAAAGAGAGGGACCAGCAGTATTTATACCTGTGCAAAGAATTAAGTCAAGTTTGTTTATGCATACAAAACAATCAAAAGCAAGGAAGTCATAATTGTCTGCCCTTGTGATAGATATCTTGTGTAAGATAAAGGGATCTTTAGGTAAGCAAATTAACACGATATTATTACCATTGATATGTTTAATGGACTAGTGATCAGTTTCTAAGTGTTTACATTTTTCTTTTAATTGTGACCACATAAACTGATAAGTGTCATAAATTAAAACATTGTGATGTAAATGCCTAAACATGTATGACTTTAATATGCAGGTCCTGAATAAGTAAATTAAGTATTATTCAGCTGTAAATTTGCTGATGTAGCTGACATGCTTTGTGTTGGGTTGTTAAAGGCAAATTGTGCTTTTGATGTCCACTTTTGATGGAAATACATTCTATATGTCTGGTTTTTTAATAACTAAAGCCATTGAACAGTTAATTTAAATGTTTATTGTTACAAGCAAATTCTTTTTAAAGTGCGCTCACACAAAGCTTGTGTGAAACTCAGCACGTGCATAACTTACATAAAGCTGGTACACAAAGAACTTGTGTGAAACCACGCACATGTATGACTTACATGAAGCTGGCAAAAACACAGAACTTGTGTGAAACCACGCACATGTATAACTTGCATGAAGCTGGTACACACAGAACTTGTGTGAAACCATGGACCTGTGTAACTTGCATGAAGATGGTACACAAACTTCTGTGAAACCGTGGACATTTATTGCTTACATGGCACATAGCGATGGGCCGAGCATTGATCATAATAAAAAAATTAGTTGATAGCAATGAAAAACTAAGCACTCGAACTCAAAATTAAATGTTCAGTTAATCGGAAACAAGGATGACAAAAAAATCAGAAGATAGTTTTTAGAAGCCAGTTATTCACTTAATTCGCCATTTTTGATAAGCTAACATTTTCTGATCAGTTGTAGATTTGTATTATGCCAAGCAATGATTTTTGATAATTTTCGTTCGTTTGTTTGAGATATTTTTGAAAAAATTCAGATCTGTTAGGTATTGATATATGGTAGTATATTGGATACTAAACATGAAAGGTGTTATAGATCATCAATGATACTGGCTCATTGGTCTGATAGAGATGGTAAGATTGCTGGTTGTAATACGGTTGATTTGATCCCATGGCCAGGTCAAATTGAAAAACATTTGTTACACAGTCTGTTTTTGGATGGAAAATTGTGTCTGCATTTAATTGCAAAGGTTACTTGGTTTACAGAATTAGATAAGTCACTTAAAAATATGTATGGGACTAGCCAGTTGAAGTTGGGAGAAGTGATACATTTGAAAGAGAGGAACCAGCAATATTTATGCCTGTACAAAAGATTAAGTCAAAGTTTGTTTATGCATACAAAACAATCAAAAGCAAGAAAGTCATAATTATCTGCCCTTGTGATAGATATGTTGTGTAAGATAAAGGGATTTTTAGGTAAGCAAATTAACACGATATTATTACCATTGATATGTTTAATGGACTAGTGATCAGTTTCTAAGTGTTTACATTTTTCTTTTAATTGTGACCACATAAACTAATGAGTGTCATGAATTAAAACATTGTGATGTAAATGACTAAACATGTATGACTTTAATATTCAGGTCCTGATTAAGTAAATGACGTATTATTCAGCTGTAAATTTGCTGATGTAGCTGACATGCTTTGTGTTGGCTTGTTAAAGGCATATTTTGCATTTGATGTCCACTTTTGATGGAAATACATTTCTATATATCTGGTTTTTTAATAACTAAAGCCATTGAACAGTTAATTTAAATGTTTATTGTTACAAGCAAATTCTTTTAAAAATGCGCTCATGCAAAGCTTGTGTGAAACTCTGTACGTGTATAACTTACATAAAACTGGTACACACAGAACCTGTGTGAAACCACGCATATGTATGACTTACATGAAGCTGGTACACACTGAACTTGTGTGAAACCAAGCACATGTATGACTTACACGAAGCTGGTACACAGAACTTGCGTGAAACCACGCACATGTATAACTTGCATGACGTTGGTACACAAACTTCTGTGAAACCGTGGACATTTATTGCTTACATGGCACATAGCCGACCATTGATCGTAATAAATAAATTAGTTGATAGCAATGAAAATCTAAGCACTCGAACTCAAAAATAAATGTTCAGTTAATCGGAAACAAGGATGACAAAAAATCAGAAGATAGTTTTTAGAAGCCAGTTATTCACTTAATTCGCCATTTTTGATAAGCTAACATTTTCTGATCAGTTGTAGATTTGTATTATGTCAAGCAATGATTTTTGATAATTTTCGTTCGTTTGTTTGAGATAATTTTGAAACAATTTAGATCTGTTAGGTATTGATTTATGGTAGTATATTGGATACTAAACGTGGAAGGTGTTATAGATCATCAATGATATTGGCTCATTGGTCTGATAGAGATGGTACGATTGCTGGTTGTAATACGGTTGATTTGATCCCATGGCCAGGTCAGATTGAAAAACATTTGTTACACAATCTGCTTTTGGATGAAAAATTGTGTCTGCATTTAATTGCAAAAGTTACTTGGTTTACAGAATTAGATAAGTCACTTAAAAATATGTATAGGACTAGCCAGTTGAAGTTGGGAGAAGTGATACATTTGAAAAAGGGGGACCAACAATATTTATACCTGTGCAAAGGATTAAGTCAAAGTTTGTTTATGCATGCAAAACAATCAAAAGCAAGAAAGTCATAATTGTCTGCACTCGTGATAGATATGTTGTGTAAGATAAAGGGATTTTTAGGTAAGCAAATTAACAGGATATTATTACCATTGATATGTTTAATGGACTAGTGATCAGTTTCTAAGTGTTTACATTTTTCTTTTAATTGTGACCACATAAACTAATGAGTGTCATGAATTAAAACATTGTGATGTAAATGACTGAACATGTACGACTTTAATATTCAGGTCCTGATTCAGTAATAACATTCAGGTCCTGATACAGTAAATGAAGTATTATTCAGCTGTATATTTGCTGATGTAGATGATATGTCTATTGTTAGCTTCTTAAAGGCAAATTGTGCTTTTGATGTCCAGTTTTGATGGAAATACATTTCTATATGTCAGGTTGTTAAATAACTAAAGATATTGAACAGTTAATTTAAATGTTAATTGTTACAAGCAAATTCTTTTTAAAATGCGCCCACACAAAGTTTGTGTGAAACCATGCGCATGTATGACTTACATGAAGCCGGTACACACAGAACTTGTGTGAAGCCATGCACATGTATAACTTGCATGAAGCTGGTACACACATAACTTGTGGAAAAACCATGCACATATATCACATACATGAAGCTGGTACACACAGAACTTGTGTGAAACTCTGCACGTGTATAATTTACATGAAGCTGGTACACACAGAACATGTGTGAAATCCTGCACATGTATGACTTACATGAAGCGTTGTACACACAGAACTTGTGTGAAACCATGTACATGTATAACTTGCATGAAGCTGGTACACACAGAACTTGTGTGAAACCATGCACATTTATTGCTTACATGGCACATAGCGAAGGACCTACCATTGATGATAATAAAAATATTAGTTGATAGCAATGAAAAACTAAGTTCTCAAACTCAAAAATAAATGTTCAGTTAATCGGAAACAAGGATGAAAAAAATCAGAAAATAGTTTTTAAAAGCCAGTTATTCACTTAATTAGGCATTATTGATAAGCTAACATTTTCTGAACAGTTGTAGATTTTTATTATGTCAAGCAAAGATATTTTTGAAAGAATTCAGATCTGTTAGACAGGTATTGCTATATGGTAGTATATTGGATACTAACATGGAAGGAGTTATAGATCATCATGCTGGCTCATTGGTGTGATATAGATGATAAGATTGCTGGTTGTACTACGGTTGATTTGACCCCATGGCTAGGTCAGATAGAAAAGCTTTTGTTACACAATCTGTTTTTGGATGGGAAATTGTGTCTGCATTTAATAGCAAAAGTTACTTGGTTTACAGAATTAGATGAGTCACTTAAAATTATGTATGGGAAGCCAGTTGAAGTTTGGAGAAATATACATTTGAAAGAGAGGGACCAGCAATATTTATACCTGTGCAAAGAATTAAGTCATTATGCATACAAGACAAGTTTTTACATTTTTCTTTTAATTGTGACCACATAAACTGGTAAGTGTCATGAATTAAAACATTGTGATGTAAATGGCTAAACATCTATGACTTTAATATTCAGGTCCTGATTAAATAAAGGAAGTATTATTCAGCTGTAAATTTGCTGATGTAGATAATATGCTTTGTGTTGGCTTCTTAAAGGCAAATTGTGCTTTTGATGTCCTTTTTTGATGGAAATACATTTCTATATCTGGTTTTAAGTAACTAAATCCATTGAACAGTTAATTTAAATGTTAATTGTTACAAGCAAATTCTTTTTAAATTGCGCCCACACAAAGCTTGTGTGAAACTCTGCACGTGTATAACTTACATGAAGTTGGTACACACAAAGCTTGTGTGAAACTATGCACATGTATGACTTATTTGAAGGTGGTACACAGAACTTGTGGAAAACCATGTACGTGTATGACTTGTATGAATCTGGTATACCCAAAGCTTGTGTGAAACTGTACATGTATGACTTGCATGAAGCTGGTACACACAGAACTTGTGGAAAACCATGCACATGTATGACATACATGAAGCTGGTACACACAGAACTTGTGTGAAACTCTGCACATGTATAATTTACATGAAGCTGGTACAAACATAACTTGTGTGAAACCATGCACATGTATGACTTACATGAAGCTGGTACACACAGAACTTGTGTGAAACCATGCACATATATAACTTGCATGAAGCTGGTACACGTAGAACTTGTGTGAAACCATGCACGTTTATAACTTGCATTAAGTTGGTACACAAAACTTCTGTGTAACCGTGCAGATTTATTGTTTATATGGCACATAGCGATGGGCCGACCATTGATCATAATAAAATAATTAGTTGATAGCAATGACTAAACATGTATGACTTTAATATTCAGGTCCTGATTAAGTAAATGAATATATCATTCTGCTGTAAATTTGCTGATGTAGATAACATGTTCATTGTTGGCTTCTTAAAGGCAAATTGTGCTTTTGATGGAAATACATTTCTATATCTGGCTTATAAATAACTAAAGCCATCGAACAGTTACTTTAAATATTAATTGTTACAAGCAAGTTCTTTTCAAATTGCGCCCATACACTATTTGTGTGAAACCATGCGCATGCATTACTTTCATGGAAATGGTGCACACACAAAACTTGTGTGAAACTATGCACATGCACGTGTGTACATTACATGAAGCTGGTACACACAGAACATGTGTGAAATCATGCACGTGTATGTCTTACATGAAGGTGGTATATAATGAATACAATTAAAATAAAGGGAGATAAGACCACATTGACTAAATTCTGTCAATCTTAAAAATGTCCTGCACGTTGAGTGTATATATTTTGTTAATCTTTTTTATTATATTATGTACAGATTGGAAACTGAATATAGTAGAACTGCATTCAGAGTGTGATTGTTGTTTTTGCATAATATACATTTTTCCTGAAATTCCAATATCTAGAATTTTAAATCCTTCTGTTTTATATTCATGAAATCATGTATTTAGTTTGAAGTTTTATCTTGTGTAACAATAAATAAAAGAATGTTTTTATGTGTCGCAGTAGTTCAGATTTTTTCCCAATTGTCAGTGTCATGTTTGAATCATATCAATCATCAGAAGCTTAACCTAGTATTAGGCATTTTTGATTTTGTGGTTGTTGAGTTAATATATATGAACATTTTTTTTTGTTTTGTTCCAACTGAAATGTAAAATCTTGTGATCAAAATATTAGTAAAAACTGACTAAACAAGCAAAACATGTTCTTATATACTTTCAGTGATGGACAAACCACATATAAGTGAATGTGTTTATTTATGGGCTTGCAACAGTATATCAGTTTCATAAAGCCGATCAGCCATAGGCAGTTGTCTTCAGTTAACAAAGTTGTGGAACACAAATAACGTAAAACATAAAAAAGTAACATTTTTATTTGGTTAATCGTATTTCTATCGATAAAAGAGATCATTCATGTTCATTTATTAACATTTTGACCAAGAGAGCAAAAATATAGCTGTATAAGAAACAAAACATGAAAATTTGCTCTCAGCAACTGAATTTAATTGATTATTGTTTGTGTGAAACTGATAATCAGCTATGCAATTCAGACCAATTCACATCACTAATTGCACTGGTACACACAAAGCTTGTGTGAAATCATACACCTGTATAATTTGCATGAAGCTGGTACACACAAAGATTGTGTGAAGACATGCACATGTGTAACTTAAATGAAGCTGGTAACGAAAAACTTGTGAAACTATGCACATGATAACATACAAAATATAACGAAACTGCATATGTATAACTTGCATGAATGAGGAAGATGTAAAGGACCATTATTGATATTTAAACAATGGGGCTATATAGGAGATTATTAGATATACAAGTACCTTGGTTTCTGCATCATGCTACTCTATATCTAAACATGTTTGTAGCCCTATAGTTTGAATTTCATCAATTACAATCAAGTTCATATAATTTGTATTCCATAATGGTTATGATAAGGCAGTGCTTATGTTGGAATATAAAATCCAAGAATCACAGAAATATTCTCTCAGTAAAGTTTTCACCAAGCAAATGACTCAATCAGAACTTACAAAGAAAAATTCATTGATTTCAAGAGATGGAATTGATTAATGTGTCATTGACTAGTTGTTTGATATGTTTGGCAATAGAGTTATTAATAAAATGTATTTCCCAAATGATGATTGCTTTTCTTTAATATTTATTTAACCCCTTTGTTGTTCTTTTAGAAATATTGGCCATTATCATGTATAAAAATATATCGATTAAAATACTGTTTCTGATTCTTATGTTGACTGTACATTTTGATGTAATGATTGCAATAAATTTTGTAAACTATTGATCATTTGCTATTGTTATCATTTTTCACTTTTATCTGGATTTTTTGTAGCTTTACTGGAACAGTCCCATTAAACAAATCTCTTTGGTAGACCTAACTATACCATCTGTCATTAAGTTAAATGAAGCAAAGTGGACAAACTATTTAAAGTCTGTAAGCATATGGCAAAAAACTTGCAGTTTAGTTTGGATTTAATATCTGTAAAGCCAATCTTTCAATGCCTTTTATTTTTGTAAAGACCACTCAACTGCTTTTTTAGTCTTTACAGTAACTAAAAATGACCTTTCATCTTTTTGTTATGTAAAGATATTGTAAAGGTGATACTGATACATTTTACATCTTTACATGTATTTAAGTATAACTTAAATATTTGTAAAGGCAACTTTTCATACAGTGTTTCACCAGCTTAATTAAGTTCAACAATGCAAATGCTGTCCTCAAGCTGACTATTCTGAATGGCATCACAAAGGTTAACACTGTCCTCAAGCTGGCTAATCTCCCTGGCTTTGTCAAGTTCAAAAATCCGCTTTCTGTCCTCAAGCTAGCTAATCCCCCTGGCTTTGTCAAGTTCAAAAATTCGCTTTCTGTCCTCAAGCTGACTATTCTGAATAGCATCACAAAGGTTAACACTCTGTCCTCAAGCTGGTTAATCTCCCTGGCTTTGTCAAGTTAAGCAATCCACTTGTTGTCCTCAAGCTAACTATTCTGAATGGCATCACAAAGGTTAACATTGTGATTACTGTCATCAAGCTGACAGTAATACCGGCATCACAAATGTTAACATTCTTACTGTTGTCAAGGTGACAATACTGACTGGCATCACAAAGGTTAACATTCTAACTGATGTCATCAAGCTGACTTGCATTATAAAGGTTAACATTCTGATTGTTGTCCTGAAGTTTAACGTTCTGAATTCCACAATCGTTATCATCTTGAAGAACACTGTCGGAGTAGTCATATTCTAAAATAAACAACTGGACGAATTCAAGTCATCTGCAACCTGAACACTCAGACCTGAGGCTTTTATTTTATTAAAAGCCTGGAACATGAATAAATACCTACAGCATTGTTGAGAAAATCAATTTGGAAAAGTAAACAAAGATATTATTTGAGGATACTGATGGAATATGGTTATAATTGAAGTCATCAATATACTGAAACGAGCTGGGTACGTATTGCCTGGCAACAAATATATATTTAACAGTCCCTTAAACGAACGCATATGGCACAAAATAGCCTTCAATAAGCATATAAATGCACAGGAGTCAAACATTTTCTCTGAGTTTAAAATCCAACTATTCTTAGATTTAGGACTGGTAGGAATATGCATGTGCAAAATTTTAAAAAGTGAGAACTAACCATTTAAATGATATATATGGAATAAACACTTACTAGACAATACGTTTGGCTCTGACTACAGCTAAAATCATATTACGCAGGCAACGCACAATAAATATATTGGTTCGAACATGCGATCTACCACATCCGAGGCGGACACTGTAACCACTTAGGACACTGAAGTTGTTCCCCAAAACAGACACTAACTAACAATTTTTACTCTTTATAGCAACAAAATCTAGCCTGGTCAAGGACTCGAATGTATATACCGTTTATACTCGCGTATAAGCCTGTTCGCTTATAATCCGAAATCCAAACTGAACCGGTATAAACACTAAAAAGTGCGTGACCCGGATATAAACCGACCTAAATTCTAAATGCATTTATTTAAGCAAAATTTTATTTACAAAAAATTACATGTATACTTATCTCGAAGTTGGCGTGCATGGTTATTAAAAATAAATAGTATAAACATGTTTGAAAAGTACTTTATTTTTTGATTTTCTGTTTTCTTATTGTTTCCGCACAAATTTAGATTTGTCTATAATTTGATCGAACGATGACGAGAATTTAGCAATCGCGAGATCATGTAACACTGCCCCTTCCTTTTGACTCGATTATTGTTTGTGTATGCATTATTGAATTGGAGATTTTTTATCAGTGCACCGGTAATTACGTTTTTACTCTGCCACCGCATGTACATTGTAGGTTTGATTAAACTCTGAATCCCTTGGAGTCGAATCATGGGCACCATGCGCTCAACTTTTATGATATCTCCTAAATACAATAATAAAGTTTCGGAAATAATGCTTCGCAAATTATGCTAGTACCTTAAAAGCTGAGTCGTAGTTTGCTTTGATGTAAACGACCTTACACCATAACTGTCAATTTTCACGCCAGAAGGAAAAAACTCCCGACTTTTGTGGTCGCTCCACGCCTACCTCACGATTTCATAATATCTTCCCATTTTTGCAGAGAACTCCTGATTATTACATTATGTCTTCGATTTTCATTTCTTCTAAACAAGAAAAGTCCTACATGTTCTGTTGTATCACATGTGAAGTATTGTTGTGACGAAAACACTATTTTGGTATAAAGAATGCGCTTCTTAGCTAAATAGAATGTTAAGTTTAAACATTATTCACGTAAAATAATGATTTTTTTACCTCTAAAGCAATACATTTTATTAACAAAACCAGAACAACAAAATAAACCACAACAATAATGTCGTCAACAATTAATTTCAGTCCCAAAAATTACACTACGAACGCTTTAACTACATATGTTAAAGCTCCATTCCCACGAAAGAAACTTACACGAGTGAAAACCTGGCATTTTTATACCGTATATACCTATGTTAAGCTAGTATAGTTACCGGTAAAAATTCCCTCTTATCACAAGCCAGTTTCGGCCCCGATTGGCCGAGTGGTCTAAAGCACTCTCCGTTACGGATCACTGCCATCTCACCTCTGGCTGCTTGGGTTCGAGTCATGAATGCCGTTTGTGAGTGGCAAGTGCAGCGACCGCGCCAGGGCCCGCTCTTGAGGGGGGTCCCGCGCTTCAGGCCTAAGGTCGTCCTTATGAATTTGTCAAGCTATCTTCTCCTGTAAATTGGAAATGCTGTTACGTAATGAACGCAAAAGTTGCGAAGTCAACTTAGTCAACTTCGTAACGCAATTAACAGGTGGCAGTACAAATGCAGATGCAACCATTTTCTCAACGCCACTGGGTATGTGAGAAAGTTTGCCATTATCTTATCGTGGGCCGGGGGTTCTTTCTGGCGTTTTCCAGGGTTCTTCCTCCACCATTAATACTGGCCGCCATATTATAGCCTATCGTGTGCTGAATAATGGCGTTAAACCCCACAACAACAACAACAACAGAAACAACAAGCCAGTTTCAGGGTTTTAATGATTAACTGGCATGTACTGTGGTCGCAAAACGAAAGACAAATTCTCCGACTATCAACATAGGAGACATCAAACATCAAGCATTCCATTGTGTGGAAAGCTACTTTTGTTCAGCTAAAACAAAAAACTAAAATTGATTGATGTTGATCTTAGTTGATCCCTATGAGAAATTTAGTTTTTATTATTACCACTCTTCGTGAACATGTAAATTATGATGGTTACGTGCCTTGTACAAATATTTTTAAAAAATTACCTCAATTTGTTGGATCGCTTATATCATTAAAAATGAGTAACTCGTTAGCGCGTCATTCAACGAAAATGAAACAGCTATTAAGGACTACCTGAAATTTTATCTGGAAGAATTCAATTTGGTCGAAACAATAATAAAGCAAAATCTGCATCTATATTTGGGAATAAATAAGGATTTAAGTGACGCTATCCACGCTTTGCACGGTGTAAGTACTGTACATTATGGATCAGCATGGTCTTCCATGTAAACTGAACGAGCTAACGAATTATGAAGTCTATCTTTACCGTTATTTAACTTCGTGTTAGAGAAATCAGAAAAAATGGACATGCAAAAATATAAGAAAATCAACCATAGTACCTTATAACAATTTAATGATTGTCGTGTCATCGAAAGTTATTTTCTGTACATGTCTATGTCTTAGGACACGGAAATAAGTATTATTTCGTGGCTCAAGATTTACAGCCATTACAGTAGTCAACATTTAGACCTAAAAACTGTCAAGTGTACCCACTGGTCCGCTGATAATCCGTTCCCCCTACTTCCAGGCTTTTTTTCCTAAATGATTCGGCTTATACGCGAGTATGTACGGATACAATGAAGCAAATTTTGAATTAATTTATGTGGAAATGTTCCACTGCTTCATGCTGTTAATCTGATATCAAACCAATGATTACACTGGTTAAACATGATATCACAATTATATTTTTAGATCACAAGCATATGTATTAGCATATGAAGAAAAGTTTCTGATTTACTCATTCACCTTTATAGCACCCAAAATAGGTTTTACCGACGTTTAAAGTGCCTATTTTGTGAGTGGTCTGCTCTTTTTCACTTCTTTCAGTTACGTTATTTATTTTCTTCAGCATCAAAACTTGTCTTATTTTATTTGGAGGATATTCCATTGTAATTAAGGTACTAGGTGTTGACATTATTAGTGCTCAGTTGTAAAATCAACTGTAACGATGGTTTTGACTAGGCTTTGGGAAAATAATAAAAATCTGTAAATGTGAATTGCATATCTAACAATTAATGAAACAGAAGAAATAGTTGTCTCATACAGAAACAGATTCATTTACTCATTGAAGACACGCATGAATTAATTATATAACAAAGTGTGTAACCAGGTCACACAAACTTGATTAAATGATAGTTTAGTGACTGGACATAATCATTGTAACATCAGTAAATCACCTCCAAAAAAGGCACAAAATCATTTTTTTCAAAAAAATCCTTTAGCACAATCAATCCAATCCTGAAAACGATTCTCACTTGTTGGTTTATTAGACAAAGACCTTATTCACCCTCAGGCAATATGGATTAACTCTATAGACACAATATGTACATGACCACTACCTTAATTTTGGCACTACAATGGCAATTCACAAGATGTACTTTAGCCTGGTTTACGGACTGTACCATCCGTAACTTTATACAATCCAGTAGCCAGATCCTTTTTGTTTGTTGTTTTATTTTGTTTTATTCTTTTCATGCATGCTTCTTTATCAGAAGAGTCTTTACTATACAAAATAGAATTATTAAAAATGATTACATAAAAGTCATTGGTGTCTGCCTCTGTTCTCGCGATACGATTGTTCATAGAACTGGATAATGAAGCCTACCTGTAGTTACAATAAGGCCGGGAACCAGGCTACGAGTGTCCTACATGCACTTTAGTCTGGCTTACAATAATATATAAAACAGCATAAATGCAAAATTGTATTTACCGGTAGCCAGCTTTTTGTGTTTGGTCATTTGATTTATAAAGGTCATCGGCGTTTATCCCCGTTTTTACAATGCGGTCGTTCATTGCAGTGTTTGATGCATATTTTGCCAAGATATCGTGTAGCTGGTCATGTTCAGCAGGTGGTTGATCAGGACAGAACATGTAATAAAATCCGTGCATTACGATTGTGGTCGGAAATGACAGTTTTAATAAGATTCACAGACTTGAAAGAGGAGAGAGGTTTTGTAGCTTCAGTGCGAAAGGATTAATTAAATTTCTCTCTCTCTCTCTCTCTCTCTCTCTCTCTCTCTGTTCTAACGGATAGTTAGATTGTAACTCTACAGACAAGAAGGGTTTTCTGTGTAATGCTACACAAGGCTAAAGGAGGGTTCATAGTGTATTTTGTAAAATAAACATGTAAATAGCAGAACTATTATATGGATTTATTCCTGAACCCATCACGTTACAATATATATATATATATATATATATATATATATATATATATATATATATATATATATATATATATATATATATATATATATATATGTATATATGTGTGTGTGTGTGTGTGTGTGTACCGATGTGAGAGGAATGCTCCATCCTTGTTCATAAAGGGTAGTGCTTGATAACATTAAAACAATTTTTTAATTAATACGAAATAATATTATCATGCAGGTTTGAGGATGTTTAATTCGCACTCTATTCTTGATATGTTATTATAATAAAATAAGAAACCCAGTTTTTTTTTCAAAAAAGTTAATTTATTAGATGTTGGAGCAACGATTAGTCTTTTTATGAAACAAACAAGCTGAAATTCACAAATGTGTTCCAGAATCAATATTCGGACATGTTGACGACACCATTTTGGTAATTGTTTTCATTGATTTACATACGTTTTCAAACACAATATCGAATTCAAAATATAATATGGAATTTGTTAACAATATATAGCACAAATACGATACATACGTTATGGCAACATGTAGGTGTCAGATTCCTATGGCATATAGTGCAGCATAGTTACACCTTCTACAGAAGCATTTTTTGTATCATTAGAAATTGTATGTACATTCATGGAGGGTATATGGTGATAACTAGAATATGTTTGGTTAGATATTTGTTAATATTAAATATTTGTCTCAGACTGGTTAGATTCTGTAAATTATGAAAACAAAGGCTTACAACTAGCTCATTTGTCCATATTCTCATGCTACCTATGATAATGGTGTCAGGAGATATGTGCACGTCTTGAACATCATTTATAAACTGAACGTTGCTCATTATACGTCAAAACAGAAAATTGGATCAGTTTTCTTCACAATTGACATTAATCAGATCATACGAGTTTTTGTCATATTTGCCTGAAATGCATTGTCATTAGTGTTCTTCATTTGGATGAATTTTATTATATATGCAATATGCAATATAATTTAAGACGTTACTTTCGCTTACACTTAGATGAATATTATCTATAAAGGGTTTCTTATCTATTATCCATAAGTAATGATAAAAACAAGCTATCCTGCCTACAGTAACTAAGCACTGAGGCGTACGCCAGAGAAAGTGACATGGCGATAAGAATCTGAACTATCAAGCTCAGCATCAGCTCCACCATGTATTGCTGTCCAGACAGACTGACCAGCCCGTATGCGCAGAATGGCAACATTTCCACCTTGATCGTCATGTCCACTTCTGATGCCTTCGCTGACTGCATGACTTACACCAATATCATCTACAATGAGTTCAACCCACGTTTTGTGTTCGTGTAAAGTGGCAGTGAAAAAGGAAAATAAGTAGAGACCTTCCTCTGGACAAGTATATATACCAGTTATTGGGTTATAGCCATTCCCTTCATTTGTCAACACAAGCAGCGGGGGGGGGGGGCGAATCGGACATTTGTCTGAATCGTCATTTGGCTTAATTAATACTTTCTGCACTCAGCGGATCCGGTGTCGTCAGCGCCCGGTAAAAAAAAGACGACGTCGTCGTCGGGGGATCGTCCAATCGTCATTTAGTTTAATTGATACCTTCTGCACTCAGCGATCCCAGCGTTGTCAGCGTTCGGTAAAAAAGCGCGACGACCGCGTCGATGTCATCGCCCCCCCTGCTGCTAAGTGGCTACAATGATCTTACAAAGAGAGTGATCACTAACTCCTCCTCTTGTAGATCAATTAGGTTATTTGACTGATCGGTAAGTCTAAAATTAATTCTCGTTAAAAACCGATTATGGCATCTCATATAGACCGGATTAATTGGACTCTCAACGATTAAAAATCCCGGAGGGGCTGTTGGTGAGAATGAATAAAGGATATACCCCTGTTGAGCCTGATTTGATTGCTTGGTATCCACCTGGTAACTCCCTTCGATAACATCACACACTAGATTAATCGCTATCACCGATGCGATATTTACGTTGTACGGGGCAATATGCCTACCACCCTCTCCGTTATCGTGTCTGAGGATAGTTGATGGGGCGAGAAAATCATTAAGAGATTTTTTTAGTTCTGGTGCGTTGTATCCTGGAAACTTGAAATCGGGTAAATTGGCTTCTGTGATATTATACTCGGTTAGGAATTTTTGTTTATTATCATCGCTGTTAGCAGATATTGTTTTAACGATTCGCTCATTGATATATTCCATGTCTGATATAAGTTGATTTAACACCTCAGCGTGTTTTCGTGCTTTTGTTTTCCGTAGCTGTTCTAGTTGTAATCGGTAATTACGATTAATCTCGGCAAACGCACCAGTGATACCATTTAAACTAACTGTGACCACGGCGGATGATTCAGGAGTTTCCTTATACGGAAAATACCATTGCATGGTATTCCTGTCTTGAAATATAAACCTACTGGGTAATAACGTGTTTCTTATAATAGACAAATCATCTCGATACCGGGGGATAATCTCATGATACGATTGCTCATTCGTGTGCAAGTCCTCGGGGATTTCATGAGGTGGATTCTTGGGCCAACCTAGTATGGTTCTTATTGAACTGCCATAAATATCAACCATATACTCCGGTGTGCTTATTTCAATCGTCGACGATAACGTCGGTTCATGAACCGTAATAGCGATTTTTGATTCTTTTCCTGTGATCGATTTTATCCTGCGTTGAAATTCTTCATTGATTTGTTCTATTTGGTATGACCCAGTTGGTATTGTAACCTCCTTCCAGTCTGGGGTCCCATCGGGTTTATTTGTCCATGCAAAAACCAGCGAGTTATTAGGTTGTTGTCCGTTAAATGCGTTCGCTCGGATATTAGGCCAACTGTGATATATTCGCAATTTTGCCAGCGCTATTTCCTTCACTGGAACCGGTGATGGGAAGTTCACACTGAATTCGGGGTTCGTTGATGTTATTGATATCATATTTGTTTGTACCGGAGTGGCGTTCTCCGCGATCCGCTGAAGTAATTGAAACCCTTCGGGGTTCAGCGACATTATTATTATTCGTTGTTTTTAGTGTTTAATTTTGACACCGAATATTAACAACCTGTTTGTTTTCAGGAGAATGTTTTAAGCCATTGAAGTGGTTTCCGGCTTCCAGTTGAAAATTTTCGATTTTTGACATCGCGGAGCCATACAACTGGACCATCGTGGAGAATTCAACATTGGATATGAACGAATTATCGATCGACAACGAGATCAACCCGGATAATTTCGAGTACGCGTCGGATACTATTTGATGTTTTACTGTATACTCGTTGAGTTTTTTCTGAGAACACGATGATATCTTTCTAGTGATTGCGTTGGCAACTCCAGCAATTGTTGTCATTGCGGAGATAGCGATTGGAACAGCGATCGGGGCTATAGTGGTCACCGTGGATAAAATAACACCGGTACCGGCTACTATACCCGACACCGAGTACACGACCGCGTCGATGGCGGTTATTTTTCGGCGGTATTTGTTTATTTTTGCGCGGTATTGTTCGGAAAGCGTTTTCAAGTTCGCGGAGAATTCTTTTGCGGTATCGAATCGATATTGATGTGACGTCGGTGATACCTCTGATTCAATTACCCTGGTGGTCATTTTATTTTAAAAGAGCTAGTGTTTTTAATTACTAGGATTCGCTACTAATTCCATATACCATGTAATGTTTGCCTTGGTTAAATTTCTATCAACGGCATAAATTGTAAACGGTTCAGTTGCGTCCTTGTCTATAATTGTTGATATTGTATTGTTAAACCCGGATGAACTCGACGATAATGTATTAAACTGCATCGTTGAAACCAGTGTCAATCGATAAATGCCCTTAACAGTCGCGGTAATATTTACTATATTCTGTGTAGGAGTCCAAGTGAATGATCCATGCCGAATCGTGTATACTGTGTTGATGGTGTTCTCATGAGGGATTTTTATTTTTTCGAGTTGCTCTGTTATATTTTTTTTGTTCGCTGCAACATCAAGTTTGATCGTTCCTATTTCCTGTGTGTTTTCGGTCATACTAGTTCTGATCGCTGCATTATTAACAGCGAGTTTAACTATTTCCCTCCAATGCCCGCTCATACCTCTTTCGTTCGCTTCAACATAAGTTTTGAGCGTTATTATTTCCCCTCCACACGCGTCTATACTAGTTTTGACCGCTGCAACATCAGTTCTGAGCGTTATTATTTCCCCTGTATGCGCGTCTATACTTTTTTTGTTCGCTGCAACATCAGTTTTGATTGTTTCTATTTCCCCTGTATTCTCGGTCATACTTTTTTTGTTCGCTGCAACATCAAGTTTGATTGTTCCTATTTCATATGTATGCACGTCTATGCCTTTTTTGTTCGCTGCAACATCAGTTTTGATTATTCCTATTCCCCGCCAATACGCGTCTACATTTTTTTTGTTCGCTTCAATATCAGTTTTGATTGTTCCTATTTCCTGTGTATGCGCGTCTACACCCTTTTTGTTCGCTTCAACATCAGCTCTGATTGTTATTATGTCCTGTGTATGTGCGTCTACATTATTTATGATCGTTGTAACATCAGTTTTGATTGTTTCTATTTTCCGTCCATGCGAGTCTACATTATTTATGATCGTTGCAACATTAGCGCCGATTATTTCTATTTCCCGTTCATGCACGTCTACACTCCTTTTGTTCGTTGCAAGATCAGTTTTGATTGTTTTTATTTCCTGTCCATACGCAGTGATATCATTTATAGTTGTTGTAATCTCATCCAGCTTGGTATTTTTTTACCAAAGAATTTATCAAAGTTGTCATCGATCCTGTTAACATTTTTTCGTAACGTGTAAAATTGGCCCGACAGCGTTGTAAACTCCGAAATAGTAGTTTTTATCCCCACAAGATTCGGTTCGGTTACCGTCGGGGTCCCAAAAAAACTAGCAGTAGTGAGTTGTATATCGGTGACAGATTTTTTCACCTCGGTGACAGATTTTTTCACCTGCGCGTCGAGTTCGATCACCAATCCATTCAACCTTATAAAACCGTTCTGGGCTAATGTTACCCTATCCGTCACCGTCGACAGATGTTCACCCGGTTTGAGTCGTCCGTCGCTGGTATACATCGCGATAGCGTTCTCGGCGGCATCACGCTGTCGTGTTAAAACGTCATCCAGCGACACATTACTGGATTTCAATTTACCCTGGCGGTCTTGAAATACAACTATTTCACCTGGGTCAACACTTGTTAAATTCAACGTATCAGCGATTTCATCCTCAATTAGTTTTTTTATGTCATCGGTGGCGGGCGTTTCCGTGGACTTTTTCAGCGCCGAAACCGGTCGTCCCCAGATATCAATCATTATTATTGTAAAAAAAACCAGCGTTTCTAATTAACCCGCCGGGCCTCTACGACCCCACTAGTGTATTCGTTTACAACCACATGAGGTGGTTTCCGCGATGATGAAATCGCCACGAGTACGTTCAATACCTCACGGCCACATATCGGTGGGTCACTTAATCGCTGTGTTGGCAGAGTGGAATAAAAAACCCGGGCTGAACACGCCCGGGCTGAACACGCCCGGATATACCGCATGAACTCTTTCGGCGGAGCTAACCCGTATGAATCAAAAAAGACGATCGCACGCGGATCAATCGCGTACGCAACCCAATGAGTTCCCGCTCCGGAGGACCCATCGAGGTTAATTATGCCGGTTTCAATATTCCTTGGGGCCGCCGGTAATTGATCCCTCATAAAAACACCTCTGAAGTTTTTTATCGCTAACGCGTCGGCGGCGTCTATTAAATCAAAATTAGACATAGGAGTCATTAAACGGTTCCCGGTAGTCTTAGACCCTTTCCCGAATACCATGAATACGGGGTTCCCGGTAGTCTTAGACCCTTTCCGGCCACGGATCGTTTTTTTTTATAGCCTTTCCCGGTTGCCTTCTTCAATGCCATTCCCGCCGCGGTACCAACGGCCCCCAACGCCGCCGCCTTAGCCACCGCTGGTGCGGCCGCGGCAATCAACGCTAGAATCGCAGCTAACAGCGGAAATATCCCACCGGTCTTTTCCATGTTTTTAATCGCTGCGGCCGAAAAATCTATTTGAACACCCTTTTTATTCTTCATCGCATTATTGAAATGTTTTATTTGACGCGCCGTCAACGATATCTTATGATTACCACCTGCCATCTGTGACGGCTTCAGCGTTATTGTGGTCCCGCATTGTTTAGCCGACTTTGATCGTAATTTCTTGACTTGACCATCAGTCAACTCTACACTGACAACACTATACGACATTTTATTGTAAACGCGTTTGTGCTTTCAATTACATGTTTTCCACTGGCGCATCAACGATTCTCATTCGTCCGCCAACACCTTCTAGCAGCATTGATTTATCGCTGAGAATGACAGCAACCGCTCTATAATTGGCACCAGCCGGGGCTATACGAGCTCGGAAGTGTATATCAACGACGGATTGTCTCGTTAAATCAAGATGTTCCAGCGAAAAATAATAAATCGGATACAGGTTTTTAAAATCAAATTGTGATATTTGCAAACCAGTGGCGACGTTTTGATCACGACCCATATATGACAGCAATCGATGATACACACGTGCGATATGGTTGTCGCCGTAATTAAGCTGTATATCCTCGGATGGTTCCTGTTGTCCGTTTATTCTCAGCGAAACATCCCTGACTCCTAATTGATCAAATATCATATGGCTGCGTTCTTGATTACCCAATCGTTCCCTATTCTGTAGCGCTATGAATATATGACGCGGGGCTGAAACACCCTGTTTTGATGCCAAGTGCCATGTAAACGTATCGGCGACGTTATCCTCTTTAGCATCAGTTGTTACCGCTAGCCAACTCAACAACGATTTTCCTCCCTGTTCCATAAATGCTAACAATCGTGCTTCCGTGGTAACTGATGGAGTCAGCACCGGCATCCACAATGCCATTTTAGTTAAAATGACTTTACCGGTAGCGACGCCAGCAGCACGCCATATTGCATTGTTATCATCGCCCCTTCACGTCAGCGCGATTGTGTGCTTAGCCCCATAGATAACTTTTCTGACATTTCTGCAGAATCCAAATATGTGATGGAGTGGAATCGCGCATGAAAACTTTCGGCGTGGTCTTTGCAACATCCCTACTCGTGTTGCGAATCCTAGATTGTAATTATCGTTAAGACTTTTTATAATAGTGAAATCAGCGCCTGGTCTTGCCCTGCGGTCTGGATTGGCTGCTTCAGCCTGTGGGTCAACTGCGTTATCTCTTGCCGTCAGCACGTTGACGTACTGAAGATGATCAGCGTTATCGGTGGAGTCCTTTGCGAACATCATAGATGGGCCCGCCGATCTTGTATAATCATCCGAGTATCTCGCTAACCCAATTATCGTCGTTGCAACATCAACCTCGCGTTCTATTGATTCAATTTCTCGCCCGTCAATAAGATATCTGGCGCTCTCAAATAACGCCATGATACCGTTGTTGACAAAGCCAACTCGAACACGATTGTCATCTGCGTATGGTGCATTATCGGCAGCATTTGTCACGAGTTCTCCCTCGATTTCGATAAACGCTTCACACGGCAAAAAATATTTACTGGTATCTTGGACTTGAAGTTCAATTCGCGATCGTAGGTCGGGTTGTGCTGCATAATAAGAATAATATTGATAATCACGGACAGAATCATCCCTGCGCACTGGGGCATCCATATCAAACGCGGGATCAGCGGTTCGCGCAAACATTTCTATTATTATTCATGTCGGTGTTTTCAATTGAAATCCATCAACGTCGTTTTCGTCGTAAATTCTTTGAATTCTGTTTAAGACCACTTCCCGCTATCGCGTTCATGAGCGCGTTGGTTGCCGCATCGGCGGATGACTGAGCCGCCAACGAGGGAGTCGTCATCAATGACTGAGCCGCCAACGACTCTAGTTTTTCTTCCACGGCGTTATTTATTACTTTGCTGACATTTGCAGGCATCACCGTCGTTGATGGCATCACCGGTGGTTTCTGTTTTCTTTTTCTCACCAACGACATTAGTTTGTCCTTTGCTGCAGAAAACGCCTTTCCGGCAACATCTCCAATAGCGCTGATTCCCTTATCACGAATAACATCAATAGCCTTCATTCCTAATTGTTTGGCTAACGGCGCTACTTTTGGAGCCATTCTTGTAAATAACCCCGCAATGGTGCTACCGAGACCATCTCCATAGTACGCGCGGTAAACAGGCAATCGCGAGTTTACCACGTAGACGAGTACTGGTTTATCGTGGTTGTAGTGTATGATCATCTTTATTATAAAAACACCAGTTTTCCAATTAGTGATTGATCACCCCCCCCCCCACCACCGAATCATAAATTTTGTCAAAAACATCGATTTTCTCTAAATGATTTCCTGGGGTTTTCATCGGCGGTAAAAATCCGCGTTTTTTGTCAATTTTTGTCAATTTTTGTCGTTTTTTGTCAATTTTTGTCGTTTTTGGTTGGTTTTTGCCGGTTTTTGGTAAAAAACATCGATTTTCTCTAAATGATTTCCTGGGGTTTTCACCCGTAAAAACCGACCAAAAACGACAAAAAAACGACCAAAAACGACCAAAAAACGACCAAAAACGACCAAAAACGACAAAAAAACGACCAAAAACGACCAAAAATTAACAAAAATTAACAAAAACGACAATTTTATAATTTTTTTAATCATCCACTAACTCGTCTATGAGCGTTCGATATGCATTAATGTCCATGATACCGCCTGCAAATAACCGCTTGCAAATATCAGCGGCCTCATTGATTATTTCCGGAGAGTTATTTCCGGCTCGTTTTCCTCCGATTAGTACCTCTAGCCGTGATATATCACTGAGAACACTATTAGGACAGGTAACGCCGTAGGATTCTTTACCAACAGAGTATCCTTTTCCTTTTTTTAGTTTTACCCTTTTTTCAACTTCCTTGTGGAATGCGTCGTAATCGGGATCACCACGATGTGGTAATGCATTCTCATGTTTACTCGCTAAATACACTATTCTTGTCCAATCCTTTAACGTCTTTATATTTTTCTCGTAACTGCTATTGATATGCTCCTTATCTCGTATGCTCTTAGCAAAATTAGAGGCAGTAAAATCAACTAATTCTTCCCTGCTGCTGAAGCCTCTAATTTGATCTATTGTGCTCTTCTTGAGTACATTACGGGGTATATTCCCCCCTTTCTCTTTTTCTTCCGGTATTTCTTCCGGTATTTCTTCTTCTGGTTCTCTTGCGGTAGCACCTAGTTCTTCTTCGTCGGCCATTGTAACATAAGGTTCTTGTGGGTCCATTATAGCGAGTGGTGGTGGCCTCCGTGTTGTTTCTAAAGACCTCTTCGTTTGTTCGGTCTGAGCCGCTATCTTTTCAAGTACGCCAAGCAGTGACGCTTTTTTCTTTCTTTCTTCGTCGGGAATATCCCCGTATATCGCTGTTTTCACGTCTTTGGTTGCACTCGTTATCGGAGCAAAGAGTTGTTCGCTTCCAACAGTAAAATCGGTTTGTAGTTGCTGCCGCGTTTGAAGTTGTTCTCGGACCCTGTCTCGTAACGGTATGAACTTTTTAAGCGCCGCTAGCCGCTCTCTGGCTAGCCGAGTAGTAAGTGATTCGCCTACCATTATTGCAATTGCTCCGCAATTTCTAATTTCCCGCCGAGTGTACCATCGGGGGCTCCACGGAGTTTTCGTCTATAATCCTTCTAATGTTTTTGATCTTACTAGAAATCTCCCGGCGTCGTTCATAAACACGTCCGAGTTTTTTTCGTATTATTTCAACGGCAGTGAATAGTCCAATGAATGCATTTGCGTCATTGTGGTACAAGTTTTCATTAATCGTATGTTGTAATCGTTTTATAAAAAAGTACTCGCGGGCCAGGGTAAAACGCCCCCGTTTCGATTGCTCGTTAATAATCTCATAATCGGATAATATTTTTTCGCTGTCGAGACTATCAGATAATTCAATTCCTTGATTTTTTAATTTTGAAATCTCGGCTAATATATTATTGATGTCTTCGATATTCATTATTCTTATAAAACATCTTGTTTTTAAATATAAAAAAATGAACTCTAGGCAGTGTGTTATCATTCGATAAAACCGTAGAATAATTCGTTTTCTTTCGGTGTAGCGTTCGCACTGTCATGGCGACTTCGTCAGCGCCATGGGCGCCGGTGACCTTGTCACTCGCTGATATTTGTGTACGAAAATCGAATTCTGTGTCCGGTCCTTTTTGAGATCGCTGTTTGATATACTCGTTCTGCTACTTTTCGTATTGAGGCGATACAAATGTCAAAATATTTTCCTGCCTCATTCATCGACTGAAATATTTTTTCCTCGTGAGTTGTTGTATCAAATGACTTTACGGGTTTTGCTTTCTTTGAGTATTTACCAGTTTCGCCTTTTTTGGTATTTTGACTTTGCGAGATAGCTTGCAAGTTTATAAGAGAGTTATCAGTCTTATTATTATTAATATGATCAATCACAAGCCCATTCTCGATTAATCCGTTGAATACTTCAAATACCATCCTGTGAACATAATACTTCTTCTTTCCGGCACCAAACATCAAATACCCCTGATTATTTACGGTGCCAACCGGTTTCTTCAGTCTACAATTTCTAACAACACCGTCGCGAGATGCCTCGTAATTAACGAGCACAGGGTGAGGTCTGAACTCCTGGTCCATTTGTATAATAATACTACTTGTCTAATTCATTATTTGGTTTAATTATAAACCTTTCAACGTAGTCTTGGGGGGTTTTAATGACGAAGTCAGCGGTGGGGTCAATGACGGCGTTTTTTATTCGTTTGTCATAATAGCGTTTTAACTCCCTGTATCGCTTTCCGCCACAATTAATACACAACTGCGATTTTCCTCTTACACCAACGTGGCAAACCAAGCACGGGAGGGGGCCAAGAGAACCATTACGAACGCTTTGTAAATGATACCCGCAGAATTCACCTCTACATGATTTATTGCACGGGGTTGTCGACCCAATCATCAACCATTTGCATTTATTCATTATACTATATTCTTTCATTTAAATACTTGTTTTAATTATATGGATGAGTTCGAGAGATTAGCAGCAATTAAGCCCTGGAAAAATATTAAGTTCAATCTCGATAGAGTCCTCAAGGACGCACCAAAAGCGTTAATAAACGATAGAACCCTGTTGAGTAAAATACGCGATTGTATCAATGAATTCAAGCGTGATGGTGCATCTCATAGTTGGTCAACATTTCGAATTGATGGCGTTGTTGATGCTACCATGAACGACAACCGCGCAGCAACGATAATATCACAACTTGGCTCCAGCGAGTATTTCTTCAGAGTAAAATTCATTGTCCGGGTGGAATCAGGTAATTGGATCATACGTGATAAATTTGAACCGGTTCTCAGCGACAAGAAAACAGTCATTGTTAGCCGCGACTCCAAGCCGGGGCTGTTAACCGGAATTGACAGACCATACTATGAACGAGCGTATCCTGAAACAGCAGTTGTTTATGGAATATACCCGTTAAATAAGAAACCTGATATCGGAAAACTAGCGCCGATGAAACAGTCAACGGGGATAAATTGTGTAGCAGAACGAATAATAGAGCATTTTACAAATGCATGTCGAGGAAACAAATTGACTGATTTACGACGTAGCAAAATCAACCAGTGGGAGGAGACAGTGCGCGAGCGAGGAGCAACCATCAGCGACATAGCGAGATTAGAAACGTCGTTAAGATTTCCAATAACCGTTACAACGATAACCGGTGAAGTATTACACGAATCGAAGTATAAATCAAAGGGAGCCCCAATTAAAATTATTGATCATAACGAACACGCGTGGACGCCCGCGATCACAGTGTTTCCACGGGATAGAACAGTAAAGTATATCCCCGGGGAATTTATACAAGATGGTTTTCTCGCGGAGAGGAAACTATTTGATGCTATTGCCTGCTTGTGTAAAAACGACCCTGTGTCAGTGTGGTTACTTCGCAGCGCTGAAAACGATGCGGATACTTTTGATCAGTTTGTAAGACCAAACGGTGAATTATACCGCACTGAAGCGTTTCACAACAAGATGAAAAAAACCGCCATAGAATTTGAGGAGCATGATGAACAACTGCTAACAAATTGTTTTACGATTTCATCGGTTGCGGCTCATGTTGCAGCAAGGAAAAATGCGTGGAGTCCAACACGCAAGGAATTTCTACCGGATGTACAATCCAGTTGTTTGGAATACTATCACGGTGGACTATGGAACACTGAATACAGCCGCGACGCTATGATTTCCGTTGATATGGTTGCCTGTTATCCAGCGAGTTTTCTCGGGTATGGATCCGCCGCTGAGTATTTCAAACGATTTGGACACCCCAGACATGAAATGACTCGTGTTGCTATTAATGGACCACTGCCTGATTTTGATTTAACCGGATTCGCTCGCATAGTATCATTTGAGTTCGCGGCAGGACTTCATCGCTGTTGCTATATTTGGATCGGTAGACACATGGCTGAAAAGAAGTGGCTGCCAATAGCGCTGCTACGGTATATGATTGATTGTAAAATGCTAGTTTCGTTGATTGTCAGTGACGCGATTATATCATACCGAGCGCAGACTGAAGTCTGGTTACCAGAACCGGAGCGTCTAGATAGCATAATTGACGAATCCAGAAAACACATCGATGCCGACGAGGAATATATCATCGAATGGTCCAGGAGGATATTCAACCAACGAAACCGCGAGGCAAAAGATCTCGGTAGAAGAATAATCGGCAAGTTCACACAAGGTGGAAAAAACTGCGACTACAAACGATATTACTCACGACTGATTATAGATGACGCAGAATATGATTTCGTAATCAAGGACGCAGTGGCGAAAAATAAATACGTGAACTGTAAAACAGCTTTCTTGTCCAATGGAACAAGGTTGGGTACAGTTGTTACTTACAGCGATGGAGACAGCCCGGCATACCCGCATTTGAGGGCGTCTATGCTGGGTTACGCCGCTATCAATTTATTCTCGATGATAAATAGATTTCCCAACACCGCGGTTAGAGTAGCCGTTGATTCATTTTACATAGACGCGAAGTATAAGGGAAACATAGCCGAGTTTACTAGTCCGGACGAGAGTTGGGGCACATGGAGAATTAAAAATGAAATACGACGCGATTATTCCCCGTCAGCAGATGTCACCGTTGAGAACAATTACTTACGCGGTGATAAATTGTCAGAATGGTCTGATGCACCACCGTGTTCTGATCCAATTTGTAGATATAAAACAGTTTATTTAAGCGGCTGTGGCGGGTCAGGAAAGACGACTCGGGCAATTGAATTATTTCGAACGCGGGCAAGTATAATCGTGCTTACACCAACCCATAGACTAGCGCGAGAGATAAAACAACGAAATGTTGACGCCGTTACTTATCACAGCTTTTTTCGATACAGTGGCGGTGAGTGGACTCCTGATCGAATGGGGGAAAAATTTATTCCTGAGGTTATCATCTGGGATGAGATATGTACTGTTTCGTTAGATGTTTTACAAATGTTTCTTGAGTGGTTGCTGCGCGCGAATACAGCGGTGATCATGTGTGGCGACCATGGCCAACCACCACCATTTGTCGGCGAGGGTCCACATGATTGGTTAAAGGGTTTTGTGGACTATTATGAAGAAACCGATACTGATTACCGGGCACTTGATGAACAACTGCGCGAGGTTAAAAAATTAATCAGATTACAGCCGGATAGAATTCAGTGTGAAATAATCCGCGAGGTGATTCCGGAAACGCCGTTAAATGAATTCTGGGAAACATGGAGACCAAATGATTTGATTGTAGCGAGTAGAAAGATAGTCAGAGACACACTTCAGCGGAAGTTGTTTACGTTGCATAAAGAAAAGTTTCCAACGCGTCCAGTGCCGTTATGTTATAGACCCGCGGATACACGGCGGCAGAACATTGAAGTTGAAATCCCGGCCCCGACAGCGTCAGGGACAAAAAAACAAATTCTCGTGCTAAATGATATCGTGCTCGTTGATATCAGCGTCGTCGAGGACGCGCTACGTGCTGATAAATCCCCGTGGACGGTAGGATACGCAACGACAATACATTCCTCGCAGGGACTAACCATCACGGACACAATTGTTTGGATGGTTGATAATCGCATCGAATGGTCAAATCTAGTCTATCTTGCGGTGTCCTGAGTACGGAGAATAAATCAGCTTCGAAGAATTGTTGTTGACGGAGTCAGTGACGAAGCCAGTGACGGAGTCAGTGACGGAGTCACCATCGATGCAAGCGTCATTGATAGAAAACTCTCGGGTTACCGCCAACAGGATAAAAAAAACAGCGTCGTTTTGATATTGATGCCGAATTAATAATTGCGTTACGACAACAACAGAATAATCACTGCGCGAGTTGTAATTGTGTAATGCGTTGGCGTTATTTGGATAAAGACGCTCGCCAATTTACCGTGGACAGGATAGATAACAGTCTCGGTCATGTCAAAAACAATGTGAGATTGACCTGTCTTGAGTGCAATAGACGCAACGGCGCTAGTTAAGACCACGCGGGGGCAATTGAGTATCGTCAGGTATCACTTGTAGTTGCTCGCGTGTAAACCCCCGCTGTGGGGCAGTTGAATCCAGTCTATAAATCGGTGGTCTATTAGTTGATCGTGTTATCGTTGATATGTTATGTGTGGTAACACTCCAGATAGGATCAGTAGCTCTTTTTTTACCGCCTTCAAGCTCTCCTGGTTCATACAGATATCTAACAGTGACATCGCCGAGAATCGGCTTGGAAACGCTATCTATTTTTGATCTTCCGGGTATATACTCGTATTTAATCGCGTCGCTGGGCTTCATGTTGATTGCTCGGGTAATCTCGTTATTTAACGCTGCAATTACGCCTGGCAACCTTTTGACCCATTCACGAGATCGTTTTTCTTGGATGAATTCCTTCGCGTATTGATACCCAAATAACCGTTCAGCAAGAGTCCGATTGAATCGTTCAACAATTGCCTGATCACGATGTAGCGCAGTATGACCTCGTCGTACCGCGACGCTATGATGTTTCAGCGTTGATAAAACAGCGTCGCGAAATTCACTACCAGGATCAACTTGTAATAGATTTGGCCAGCGCAGAGGACCTCTTCGATAAATCCGCTCAAACGCATTGGCCACTTCAGTTGCTGACTTTGTTTTCAACGGCTCCGCTTGTTTGTATCGACTCGCAACATCAACTACGGTTAGCGTGTATTTGTAACCTTTGTCATGCGGCAGAAATAGTATATCAGCCTGATGAACTTCATTAGGTACGATGACATCAAAGCGCGAAAAGTTGATTTGTTTAGGCGGTGGTAGATAGATTTGCCATATAGCCTGTTTGGATAACCAATTAGCCGCAACGGCCCTCGTTACTTTTGCAGCGCTTGCAAGCTTACCAATTGCGGCCTTCCCCTTCCAGTATCCTCTCGGAGAATAATAGATGGATTCCATGTTGTTATTATAAACGCTAGCGTTTTCAATTACCAGCGCGAGAAGCTTCCAATCATTAATTTACCTTTCATAACCGATTTTACCAACCATGAGGCCAATTTTTCTTTGAAGGATTTATCAGGAATAGCATTTAGCGCGTGAATTAATTTTACGTCCGCGATATGACGCTGTTGCAGATCGCTACTTTTGTAAGCAACATCATGAGCATGACACGCCTTATCGATAGCGTTTATTGGATACTCACCGGGTTTGGGCTGATTTTGATCATCGAGTCTGATATCTAATCGCGTTCCGGGGCCACAGTAGCTATATCCTGGGAGGTGTTTTTCTCCTGGATACTTTGCCCACGGGGTTCCGGGGAGTTTTGATAACTTGGCTGCAATATCACCTCCTCGCTTTTTTTTAAAACATCTCCGGGTCTAATAGAAATAAATCTAAATTTCTTTACACCGCATTGTACACACTTACCAGTAAGCGCCGATCTATTATTTCTTGTTGTAACGGTTGTCATATCATTTGTGCCAGTACGCACTCTGCACTTCACACAATATAGATCCATAATTTATGTATAGAGATATGAATATAATTGATTTTTCGGCGACTAAAACAAGAGAACCAGTTAAGCATGTTGCAGCGTTACCAAACTCGATCCGGATGATTATCATCGGACCATCTGGATCCGGCAAGACGCAATTGTTACTTAATTTAATAATAAGATGGATGAAGTGGGATAAGTTGTATTTGGTTGCTCCTAGCGTAGATGATCAACGATGCTACGAGGTGTTGAAAGATTTCAACGAGAATGCATCAGCGATCGCTGAAAAAAATGTTATTGAGTTTATTACAGATATCAATGATGCACCAGGCATCGATTATATTGATGGCGACGTTAACAATCTAGTCGTGTACGATGATGTTATGTTAGACAATCAAAAAAACCCAGCTAGGATATTTTCCAGAGGCAGGCATAAAAACACTGACGTGATATATGTCACTCAACGATACACTCAGATTCCAAAAGTAATCAGAGACAACTGTAATATTCTTGCTGTATTCAACGGCGTTGATACACACACGCTACGAAATATTTGGCAGACATGGTGCGGCGGTGACATGGACTTTAACGTTTTTCGAAACTTTTTTAGTCATGCTCAGTCGACCCCACATGGATTTGTAACGATAAATTTACATGATCCTCGGACACGATATCGTATCGGACTTGACCAAATATTCGGTTAAATTGTAAATAACCACTTAGCAGCAGGGGGGGCGATGACATCGACGCGGTCGTCGCGCTTTTTTACCGAACGCTGACAACGCTGGGATCGCTGAGTGCAGAAGGTATCAATTAAACTAAATGACGATTGGACGATCCCCCGACGACGACGTCGTCTTTTTTTTTTACCGGGCGCTGACGACACCGGATCCGCTGAGTGCAGAAAGTATTAATTAAGCCAAATGACGATTCAGACAAATGTCCGATTCGCCCCCCCTGCTGCTACACACCATCATATTTTATAACCTGGTGATTTCCAAGATGGGCCGTATAATGCGTCAGATACACCGAGAAAGCCACTGCCTCTGTAATTCAATAAAATGAACAACGACGAAATAACAACAAAAGAATAATGACATAATAAAAAATTATCTTAATAACACTCTTAAGATTTCATATTTCTTAAAGTGATCCACACTTTATGTCTTTTCATGTTGACAAAGATGGAATTTGTCCGTTATATTTGTCTGTGACAAGGTTTGTGCTCTCATGACGACAAATGTATAAGTACAAGTTCATGCATTGGAGTAAAAGAGAAACGTAATCAAAAGTAAACTAATCACCGTTGTCTATGAACAAGACACATTTTGGTATACAATCTGATTCAGATTAAGATCTCCAACATCTTAGAGATCTGACCGACACGGATATACCATTATATTAAGTTAACAATGTGACTCACCAATCAAATGACAGCTGTAACGTTTATAAAATTGAAAACCTTAATACGTCTCTATTTCTCTCTCTCACACACGCACGTAGCATATATATATATATATATATATATATATATATATATATATATATATATATATATATATATATATATATAATACAACGCTTATTCAGGTAAATTACGAAAATAAGTGTACCGGGAATCGCAAAGGACATGTATCTATGTGCATACATATATTTATATTCAGGACGCTAATATATCTTCCAAGTTTCCAATGACAGAATGGCAATTAATTTTCCCCAAAATAAGATTGTTTGAGTTTTGCCAGAGGTTAATGCATTGCGTGTATTAACATTTAATTCCATGACTGATGTGTGATCTAGACTGAAGCAACTTCATAGTAACGGTAGATATTAAAATTCTTCATGTCACTATGTAAAACTTAACAGTAATATTCGAGAAATCTAAATGCATTACAAAATCATTTTTCTGATATACGCTGTGTTTTGTTTGACACAACCATTATGTTTCATTGTGTGATACAAATTGTATATGTGTTCTCATTTGAAATGAAATTAATCCCGTGTAAAGCATATTCCAAATGTAAAGCAAGGATCGCAAAAGATAAAAATGTTTGAAGATATTTTTTTAATAAATCACATTCATAAGAATCAGTCATTGAAGGTCTTACATATTTTATGTCATATTTATATTATATTAAATGTGGCCAGAGTGGACAAGTAGTCTAAGGCGCTCGCCCCTTGAGATCGCTAATATCTCACTTCTCTTCGCGTGGGTCTGGGGGTTGGTTTGGCTATTGTGGGAATATGAGAAAGCATGTCATTATCTTCTCCTGGATTCACTCTTCTTTCCGAGGTTCTATATGATCATTTGCTAAAAAACTCATAGCAACAAGAACGTTAAATATAATAATAAACACTCTTCTTCAAATGAACATGAATATATTACGCTTAGTCATCATTTTACTGCTTGTTTTGGTTCTATTGGTCGGAGATAAGGTGTGTACCAGGGAATCTATGCAGAAAAGTGGTAGCCTTTCCTGCATTGTGTCCAGTCCTTACTGACTGAAGAACTAAAAGTAGGTCAAATTACCTTTCCCAGTTAATGATGACAAACTACTATCACATATTTCGTCCTTTCAGATGTTTAAATAGTGCTCTGAAATCACTTATATGATCAATCGTTTTCTAAGTTAAGTTATTTTGGGCATTGATTTATATATTTTCCAGTCATATATAAGATGGGTCTCTGAATCAAACCTATCAAATCCGACACCGATTTGGTAATTCGATATGCTTTTGTTTTGCTTTTACTGAGCGTCTGAGATTAAGTTGTGTATGTCATTAAATGAGTATGCATGTGAGTATGTATGCAATTAAGCAAACACTAACCATTTTAGGATATGCATGTACGAATGTATGCAATTAAGCAAATAGTCAATGTATGTATGCATGTAAGTATCTATGCAATGGACGGTTCCGATTAGGAACGACAAGCTCGGCCCACTTAGTTAACGTCGCTTTGGTTCACAAGGTATCGTGAAAATGACAGTTTTTATAGCATTAGCAACATATGCACTGGAACATATTCTCGACAATATCTCTGAAAATATCCTGCCTTACTGCAAAGTTCTTTCAGATCATGCATTAAAGATAAACTTGAACTAAATCGCATAAGGATATAATCATGAAATTATAATTTTCGAATTAGGTCGCAGCTGTAACATATTGCTGGGGATCTATGACGAAGAACGAATATCCTGACAAACTAAAAGATAACATAAAAAGGAAAACATAACAAAATCTATCAGGTTTTGCAGAGGTAGGCAAATTTATTAATTATCAGAATTTCAAATGTGACTAAAGTAATTTTTAAAAATTTAAAGTGCAGCTCTCGTTATGTATTTGCATCCGTTACACTTATATCGCTTCTGAATAATTGTCATATAAGTAGAGAACAAATATTTTATATGTACAATTAATAAATTCATTATTGTCAGGAAAACAAATATTAAGGTTGTAATAAAAGAATAAACACTTGATACAAAGTTGCCTGAGCGATTGAAGGTAATGTGTTACTTACTTTAAACCGCGTTAACATGTCTTTTTGGTTGGACGGATAATATAGTCCTTGAGGTTATTATTGATAAACCAGTAGATCTGAATTATATCAGATCCATGCAAAATGATCATTATCATAATATCTTAAAAAGGATATAATAATGGCACATTGAAATAACCACCAACATTAACGTTGACGGGATATATTTGCATCCGCTTTGACCTTTGTTTGCTAACTAGAGTGAATCGGTTTATTTTACAATATTGATGTTTTAACAATTTGCAGGTGTTTTAAGATAAGCAATTTGTATCAGTCTAGTATTAAGCCAAAATGATAAAATTGATATAAAAAGAACACTTTTGATTTCCAAAAGCCTAATAAAGACAATAAATATTTTATGACAGTTTCACCTCTTCATAAATTTAAAATATTTTAAAAAAATCTTCCAGTATAAAAACTGTATTCAAAAAAAGTTAAATTTCAAATTTTGAAATAATAGTAGATACTCGATTGTGAAAAATTTAAGAAAATCATCACTATTAAAGCATGATGAAGGTTTCCAATATTTCAAATTTAATTGTAAAAAGAAAAATAAACCAAGGTAATAAAATCAAAAATAAACATCACACATACATAAATTTTCTCTACTTCATGTAATATCATGGATTCAATAAGTTATTCAATTTGAACATGAGCCATACAATTAGCATCAAATTGTACTCAATTTTGAACAACCACAACAATTACTATCATTATATAAAAACAATTTTATATATTTATATATGAAATATGATTATAAATAATGCATCATTTACGACGCGGACATTTGTCCGCATTAGTGATTGGTTACGTTTTTATTTAAATCCCTCTAGCATTGTTTCATAAAAACGACAGTCTCCATACATGTGTCACACGCACAAAGGTGAACAATTTTTCTGATACTTTTCAGTATTTTTCAGCTTAATCTTTCACATTCCTCTGCAATATAATCAAACGTGGTCTCGTGTTTGTGAGCAAATTTGGGGGATTGCAACGCGTAACTACGCTATGAAATCGTTACCTTCGTTTCATTGGTGAACCTAGCAAGTTTGATTGACAGGTCGGAACTATCTATGAAACAAACAGCCAATCTAGGTACGCTCGGACGTACATAGGTCACAAAATAGCAATTCTATATGTTAGAGATTACAGGCAAGTATTTTACTTAGTAAAGTATCCTTATTTAATTTTACAAAACCCATTTAAAGAAATAGCTGGGTAAACACTTCGCATCCTTGACTAGGTCTGCGAATACATTTATATTCCCCTATGGCAGATTCGGTGCAATAATACTGTAATGAATTAACTGTTTTGATGATAATGTGGAAACTGAACTTCGGCAAGCAAAATATGCATATCTTTTCGTAAGTGTATGGAGAAAGAAAAACCTATTTAATTGCATTTTTACAGAATAAATTCTGTCAGGTTTTAATGCTAGCATCAGTCCGTAATATTATTACTGAAATGAAAAATATCATATATCGCGTAATTTACCGAGAAAAGAATATACTGTCTCACATGAAGATAATCTGATATTCTGTTTTAAAAGCATTATCCTGTTTCTTGTTACAAATGAATTAATCCCTCAGTTTAGTGGGGGATGAAATGATTTTTAGTGTATCTGCTAATTTACGGTAAATTGTCTGGTGCAAGAAATGTTTTTCCTAAACAGGAACAAAGAATAAGTATTTTGGCTGGAAGGAAATTTCACACATCCTCATTTAATTAAAGTTGTATCTCTTCAAATACTATAAATTAAATCAATTGAAGATGGATATTTGTTTAAACAGTGCGCCGATTCGTAATAAAGAATATGCTACTTATTAAAAGGAATATATAGAGATTAGTATTTTGTCTTCATGAACTGTGCCCCAAGTTTACCTGTAACAGTTCATGCATATACATTACTTGTGAGATATGTGCAAGGTTTCAGAAATAGTAATATAGAACAAGAATTACTGTGGGAATAGCCTTCGACCTAGTACATTTCTTATTTATGGAGTTGGATCCAAATATGAAGCTTCTCTGCGGGTTAGTTTTCTCCAAAACTATCTACCAGCTTCAATATATGAAAGTAAAAGGATTGTCAGGTGGGTTGTAATTGTAGGTTACTGCATTTGCTTTAGTTCATTTAAAAACTAATTTAATCAAGCGCCTATTTATGTGAGTGTACGTGATTTCCTTACACAGTAGTTCCTAATACACCATTGGGCACACGTGAGTACATTATGAAGTGCGCGTGAGTGCAACAAAGTAAACTACTGAACGATTCTGACATTGTAAAGTTAACGGAGAATAAAATGTGTATACAATAATGGCACGTTTGAAGCAATGCCCTACTGATAAGTATCTTTCTTTAATGGAAGGTAAGACAATTTTGTTATACAATTGTATGGTGTCTTACAAAATATATATGTTAGACAGGATTGTAGAGTGATGGAAACAGACAAGACCCACACCAGATTCGAAGCTATGGGCTAATGTTTAAAATCTGAAGCATACGTAACCATTAGTGAGTGGTAATCCAACAGCATAAAATAATGCGTTTAACTTTTACACCTGTAAACCGTTCTCATTGCCATTTTATGTTAATCAACAAAAATAATAGTTACATGTCAGCTTTCAAGAATAATTTAATCATTTTTCCAGAGAACAAATATTATTTCATTGTATTATGATCACGAGTTTGCTTCCATGCCTGAGATACCTTCTTTCCAATTTGTTTTTTATTTAATCAAATTTGTTGGCTGGGTAGAGGCTGTTTAAGGAGAATGTGACATGTGTGCGACTTCGATGCATAGAGTAATTTTATTTCGCCTATCACCAGTTTTCTCTGTTCCCTTGTCCCGAAATAGACTAAAACCGTATTTGTAAGTAAATTTGTAATGTAAATATAACTTTTTACCACCGTTGGCTCGTTTAGGATGCACAAATGATGGTTTAGGTTTTTCACTAATGTCACGGAGATTTGTCCCGTTCAGCGGCAGATTCGTTTTGGTAACCGTGTCTTCGTCAGAAACCGTAAGATCTTTATTTTCATCCACAGATGCATCTGATATAGCTACGTCAAGCATTTTGGTGTCTTCTTGTTGATTATTTAATTTTTTGTTTAGATCACTAATTTCACGTTGCATCTCCTCTTGACGTGCTAAAATTGCATTGGTTAGTATCTCACCCTGATTTAGCATCTTTCCTAATAATTCTATTCGTCCTAGCATCATCTTCTCACGCTGGCTTGTTTCAGTTGAGAGTCTTTCCATATCTTTTATTTTTGTTTCCATATCATTTATCTTCTTCATTAAAGTAGAAAATGCATACATTTCAAAGTCTTTGTTGAGCTCAGCAGCATTTGGGATGAAGACATTGCAAGAAATGAGAACAAAATGAACTAGCAAAATTGTTAACATGTCAAAGCAAACGTCTAAACAGACTGAGACAAAATATGAAAATGTTGTAATAGAAGGAGATACACAAAGCAACGGTGTCACACATTTGACACTTCTCATGATAAGATTGTCAACGTTATCGATCATAACTTAGGAGGCTACTTGGAGCTTCAGAAATCGTTACCTGTAGGAAGTTCATCCTCTTCTCACACTAACATACTTTACAATTTTGAATAATAAGACACAATGGCATAGAGTTGAGCGCCTTCTGAATGTAGCATCCTGTCCATACCGACGTCCTTGCATTCAAACAAATAAATGTAATGTTACCACCTTGATCATCGCAACCCTCAAGAATGCATTACTGTGTTGTACTGCTGGGAGTGACATTCTCTACCACCAGTCTTACCCAGTTCATATGGTAACCTAGTGCAGCAGGAAAGAAGGAATACATCGAAAACATCATCAGGACATTTGAATATACTAGCGTGCAGATTGTAATAAATCCCGTCGCTCATATATTATCACCTTATTGATGACATTTGCAATAAATAGGAATGATACACAGAGAAGCCATTTGAATCGAAAAGAAATAATGTACTAATAAGCAAAAGCAATGATAACGTGAGTTAGTTATATTCAATTTCATTAATGTTATGTGATAATACAAATTAAATAAGATTGGTTGTTATTTATGGTATTAGTAAAATAACATGCATGAGTGATACGAATAGACGAAAGAAAAGGAGAGAAAACAAGCTATTATAAGTTCATGATGTTCAATGAATGTATGATTTGTCAACTGGAAGTACTAGAAGCGTCCTTGCTGATACAGACACAACATAATATGCTAAAATATTAACGTGTGCACAATTTTATAGAAGCAAAGATTTGAGTTTCACAAAATTTCTTGTTTGATTGAACTCCGCGATTTACAAAAGTAATTAAAACTTTTCAAAAGAGGAGAGGGGCTGTATGGATACCACTATTAGCTCAATTAAAAGAAAATATTTTGATCTTTTGTTTCAATTAGCCACATCAAGGCAATATGTTTACACATAATGAGCATACAAAATGTATTCAAAGCTTCCGTGTCATTTCTGTAGATTTATTTAACAAAATTTGTAGACTTTCAACGTGATAAATACAATCGAATATATGTGCTGATTTAAAAACAAACGAATGCATTCGCTGTACATATTTATATTATATAGATGATAGAGTGCGCTTTATAAATGTCTTTCAAAGAGATTACTAATGTAGGATTCTTCATATATATATATATATATATATATATATATATATATATATATATATATATATATATATATTAGTTCCACGTCAGTCATGGTTGTACCGTCTTGTCTGGTGCTGTGGGTTCGAGATAAGGCTCATACAAGAAACGTCACGTACTATCATATCGCGGTCCCACTCACTACTGAATGTGGGAGTAAAAGAGATCAAACGACCTTTTCCAGTTAATTTTCGCCAGCTACTATCACATATTTCGTCTTTTCAAAACTTGCCGTCGGTATCATAATTAGTTGCATGTTACACCAATTTCTCAATTACGCTATATATTTAGATACGTTTCCCACCATTTCTATCTAATATATATATTGATTTTCATATACATTAAATTAGCATTGCTTGGTAGTTTTCTTTTTATTTTGTTTTATTTCAGTACATGCTATTAATATGTAATTAACATTGTATGTTGGACTTGACCTTGCCCAAAATTGGGTTCATTTGTGCTTGACCGGAAGTTATTGTTTTAATTGTTTAAGCAAGTATTATATAGCTAAATTAGTCTGTGTGTGCATGGGCTTAATATAAGGATCATTGTCCTGAATTAACCTGTAAATCGAAAGAATACACAGGTGAAAAATATATTATAATATGTATATAGACAGCCATCTTTGTTCAAACATTCAACGAGTATGTGTCGACAAGTTCTATTTTTGGTAGTTTCCAATGCACCCTTTGAAACTACATTGCAACTTGGTACAACATATATATCAATCATACTCCCAACAAAAATCACACTGATAAAATTTTAATTAACGACTTGGGCGAAATAATTACCATTTCATGATTAAATATAGTTGTGTGTATCATGGTATCGTTGCCAGTCAGGTGAGGAATATAATTGTCACGCCTCCTCCAAATCTTCATTTAATGTTATCAAATGCTAAACGACGTTCAAGATGAGAAGTTGTAATATCTTTTTTCTTCTGGCCTTCATAAAATCCACGAATAATTTAGGTCACTCCTTTGGAAATATATTTTAGTGTTTTTGAAACCAATAGGGCAATTGTTACGAAATACCTGATAGGGCTTGGCTAGACCACCATAGATTCCATTATTATTAACATGGTGTGTTTGGTGTATCCTAGTATTTTGTAAATAAACTTGTTCCTGCGCATCGCGTGACGCCTATATTGCTTGCGCGGCACGTGTGTAATACATGTTACAGCGGGCGACTATATATGTTACTTGGAGATCTTTACTGGCACAGCCATTAGAAGGAAGCTTTTGTACGTTTAGCTGTCGGGGCGGGATCGCTATTATGTTTTGCCTAGTTCGAGCCAACGATTTAGATGAAATACATCCTTTTTAGTTATAATTAATGTTCAGTTTCGCAAAACACGTTCAATGTTATATTATATGCTAGCGCTGTTTTATTATACTTTTAGTTTAATTCACCAAGAGTATATGGCTCAAATTATCAACAGGGATATGAGCGTATGTGCAGTACTCCTGTTTCTATGTTATTTTGTAGTTGTTATAACTAATATTGATGTTTATATATATTGATATTAGAGTTTTAGTATATCATATTTTTATCTAGTCAAACAATGGTATGTCATTCGTACATTACAGAAAGTCGTACATAAGGAAATATTTCAGGTGTGTTAATATTAAGTCGTTTGAGACGCTCATGTTTTTAATCTGAAGGATACTCAGAAAGTAGATTGTTTGGAAAATTGTTTTCTCATATTCATCTCTGGGGCCCCAGAGTGGCCGAGTGGTCTAAAGCGCTCTAAAGCGCTCTCCGTTACGGATCACTGCCATTTCACCGGTTTTCGTCGGTTCGAATCTCATATTTTGCTAATGTGGGTATGTGAGAAAGGTTGCCAGTAGCTTCTGGTGGGTCGGTGGTTCCTTCCGGGGTTTTCCCGGGTTCTTCCTCCACAAGTAATACTGACCGCCATGTATAGCCTATCGTGTGCTTTAAAATGGCGTTAAACCCTACAACAACATCAACATATTCAGCTAACTAGGTTTGAGTACCTAGGTGTGATGACAAGATGTGGATAACTTGATGAGGACTAACTAGATGTAGCTAGAGGCCGCTGTGGTAAGGAGAGACGAAAAACCTGCAGGAAAGTGTCAGCGTGTGTGCGCATGGAAAGCCTGGGTGGGTAAAGTGACCAAGCCGGGAAAGCAGGCCAAGAGCATATGAAATGTCAAGTAAACATTGGACATGTGTATCAGAAATGTCATGATGGTGTTTGACATTATGGAGAAATGTCATATTTTTTTACTATAGGGAGAAATGTCATTATAGTTTTTGACTATAGAGTAATGTCAGTATAGTGGTTTGACTAAGACATCATCATAGTTAGTGGATTTTCGAAATCATTATTTATCTGTTCTTCATCATTGTTTTCCATTGGATCCATATTATCTACCTACCTTTGTTTTTATTTTGGGGTCCTGTTTCTTTATTTTACAATCATTAGTGCGAGAGGATACTACATTTTTTTTCATTGTCACTCACGTGTTTATTTCTTAAACCCCTTTAAGTCCCAAAGCGTGATAGCTCAAATACGTTATTGGAATTTAAGGCAAACATTAAAACTTTTATACATTGTCTACATTAGCCGTATTATGAAGAATTAGAAACTGTCTGGTAAGGAACAATTTATCTTTCGTCCAAAAGGTAGAGGGATACTTCAAGATATTTGAAGCTTGGATATGTGTGTATGCCGTTATGACAAATCAGATAAATATTCAATATAGACAATGATCTGCCAGCAGATAATGTAAATGTCATCGTAATACAAGCATACATAATGCCACCTCACGGGTTTGTGCATGCTGCTCTTACAAATATATTTCTGTGTAGCTTCTGACGTAACCAGACACGACTCGGGTAATGTATATGCGGCTCTTAACAGCAACAGAGCATGTTTCACTTAGTATTCAATTACTGTGCATTAAAAATGTTTATGTTGTGATTTGTTTTGTTTTCAATTTGATCAAAAGGTTTATTTCTTTAATGAAATTTATACGGATTTCAAAACAGGTTTTAAGAAAATAGTTTACTCTGTATTGAAATTACATGCTGCCATTTATATGACTAAATATTATGCTTGTCGTGACGCAGCATCTGAAACGTGCGAGTAATTAAATCATATCAGTCTCTCAACCAAAGATTTTATCAAAACCCTTGCTATGTATATTTGTTTTATGAATTAACATATATATAAATTTCAATTTGTTTGACAGTTTTAATTGTTATTTTTATATTTTCATTACATGCTCTTGTAATGTAAATTTATTCACTGTAGATTCAGGGGTGTCCAAAGTCCGGCCCGCGAGCCAATCACGGCCCGCGGTAAGATTTCATACGGCCCGCAACTTCGGTCATATAATGTATTATTTATGGCCCTCTAGCACGCGAACCCTTCTCCGCTCATTTCTGCCATGGCGACTGAAAAGAAAAAGAGGAAAATTGACAGTGAGGGCCGCTGCTTTCAGGAGAGATGGGAATTACAGTAATCTTTGACTGAAAATCGAGGCAATTGTGTTTGTCTCGTTTGTAACGAGACGGTTGCCTTGTTTAAGGATTGCAACGTAAAGAGACACTACCAGACTAAACATGCTAACACATACGACAAGCTAACAGGGAGTGACCGCGCTGAAAAAGTGAAGCAAATCCAAGCTGCTCTGGCATCACAACAGCGATTCTTCACGCGGGCCGTGAGTCAAAAGAAAATATCACCAAAGCAAGCTACGAAGTGGCCATGTTAATAGCTAAACATGGCAAATCTTTTACTGAAGGTACATTTATCAAAGACTGTGTGATGAAAATGGTGGACAACATTTGCCCCGAGAAGAAGCAAGAATTTATGAATGTTTGCCTGGCACATAACACTGTGGCACGGAGAGTTGAGGACATATCGTCAGATATTCAGAGACAACTGAGGGACATGGGAGTGAATTTTGATTATTTTTCATTAGCCTGCGATGAAAGCACCGATCCGTCTGACACTGCACATCTCTTGATTTTTTTTAAGAGGAGTTGACGACAACATGAACGTAATAGAGGAGCTGCTTGACCTCCAAAGCCTTAAAGACCAAACCAGAGGAACGAATTTATTCGTTTCTGTTTGTGATGCTGTTGATGATATGAAACTACCGTGGAGTAAAGTTTCTGGGACCATTACCGATGGTGCGCCTGCTATGACTGGTGAGCGAAGTGGATTGTCCACACTGATCTGCAATAAAGTCAGCGAAGAAGGAGGTAACGCTATTAAACTACACTGTATAATTCACCAGCAGGCTCTCTGCGCCAAACATCTCAAATTTGATCATGTTATGAAACCAGTGGTAAAGGCAATCAATTCTATTCGCTCTAAAGCTCTACACCACCCACAGTTTCAGCAGTTCTTGTTTGACATCCAAGCTGAATACGGAGACGTAATATATCACAACGACTTAAGGTGGCTAAGTCGGGGGTCCACAATGCAGCGATTTTTCTCTCTCAGAGAAGAAATAGCACATTTTTTTGCGTGAAAAGGAGCAACCGATGGAAGAATTGTCCGATCCTGTATGGCTGGCAGATTTGTCTTTTTTGGTTGATATAACGAAGCATCTGAATGGGCCGAATGTTAATCTTCAAGGACGAGATGCAGTGGTGAGCCAGCTATACGCTCATATCAAGGCGTTAAGAACGAAGCTGCAACTTTTCCAAAGTCACTTGCCCCAACAGAGCCCTGCACCGCGCACTTCCCAGCTTTGAAAGAGGTAATTGACAGTTTCCCACAGGACAACATCGGTGTGCAAATGAAGAGTTATGCAACAGCTATCGCATCTCTTTCTATGGAATTCAATAAAAGCTTTCAGGATTTTGCAGTTATTGAAAAAGACATGTTGCTTTTCTCTTCTCCCTTCTCCGTGGACCCTGATGATGCTACTCCACAGCTGCAGCTGGAGCTCATTGAGCTGTAGTGTGACGATGAGTGGGGCGCCAAACACCGGCAGCTTTCTCTTGTTTACTTTTACGAGCAGTTGGATAAAGGCAGATTTGCAGAAATGCGAACATTTGCTAAGAAAATGCTGAGCTTATTCGACTCCACGTATTTGTGTGAGCAGACATTCTCTGTCATGAACTTAAACAAGAAACCGATTGAGGTCAAGACTCCCACTTACGTGACATTTTACGCATCTCAACCACTGCCCTCAAACCAGACCTGGCCTCTTTAGTGAAATCCAGATCTCAGTATCACCCTTCTCATTAGTGTCAGCAAGTTATCGGTTTCTTGATCAATCTGAAATTGAGTGTTTTGAACGGTAACATCTGTCACTATTAACAGTGAAAAGCCAAAAGCACACTTATGCACTTGGACTTATGGCACTTATTTTATTAAACTCTTGAATAAGATTGGTTATAACGGTTGATGTTATGTACCTGTATATGTGGCACAAACTATTATTTTCTGAAAGATCTTTTAAAAGACAAAAGCAAAATTCACTTGTTTTAAACTTTAATGATAACAGAAAACTTTGCATTAGTTATGACTCCTGTTTAAAATGACCATGAGGCAAAGATATGTATCTACCTCATGGAAATTTAAGGTATTACACACAGTTCAATGTTATCTGACTCTCCAGATATGAATCAAAGGCAGAATTGTGTATTTAGAGTTGTTCATGTCTGCCGGAGTGGCTTATATTTAGTTACATTGCCCTTTGAAAAATAAAGATAATTGTGACAATGAAAATGTTTTATTTATTTATTGTTCATTTGTTTTTTTTTTATTTATTTATTGTTCCATAACAGTGTATATCTGCATGTAACTTTTGTGGTTAAAAAAGACATCAGAAGGAACTATTGGCCCCCGGGCATCTTCACTTTATCAAATCTGGCCCTCTTTGCAAAAAGTTTGGACACCTCTGCAGTGTAGATGATACTTTTTTCCAGAAAATAGTTTGACCTTGACTATTCGTTTGGTAAACACCAGGTGTTGCTCTAGAAACGTTCTACATTTATTTTAAAAAGATTGGTTGGTGTCGAGGTCATGATGGGACTACTGATTTAAGATGTAAACAATTATTTCTTAGAATGAAATGATTGGTTATCGTCAGGGCGACACCGGCTGTACGTGATCTTTTAACAAGTACATAATCTCGACAAGGTTCAGGAACATGATCACGTGACACCTTTGTGCGTTTTAGAATTGGATATAACCTTTCATATCTATTTATGTTTACATAATTTTTCCAGGGAAATATAATTTTTCAAAGCTTGTTATTTTCACTCGTTTTTGTGTTAATGTTTTTACGAGCCTAAACGAGTAACATAAGAACGTATATTATATCGTGATCTAGGCTCATGTAAACGTATTGTTATAAATCCGAGTGGGGTAGATTGTGCTTTCCTACTTCATTAAGACTGATGAATATTTCCACTCCATTAAACACAACTAAAATATTAGTTTTCTCTGATTACTTTAGGTATTGGTGTATATCGCTGAGTAACATAAATCACGTCTGTGTTTTTATGCCTGCCTCGAAAGAAAAATCCGAGCTGGATTTGATTGTTAGTCCAGCATTATATCATCGTATACTACGAGATTAATAATGAATCCATCGCAGTCATCCAAAGATGAGGCTTTATCAATATCGGTGATAAAATTAATATCATTACCGTAATCGTGAAACAATTTTGCATTTTCATTAAATTATTTAAGTACATCGTAACATCTCTGATCAACTGTCGGAGCTGCTAAATAGTTGATCCCACTTGAGCCATCTCATTATCCAATTAAGCAGTAATTGTTTTACCCGTTCCGGATGGACCTGTTATCATTCTGATGGAATTCGGTAATGCTCGAATGTTTTACTGGTTCTTGCTTTCGTGTTGCAGAGAAATCAATGACATCAATGTTGTACAAATTAAATAAATAATATGGCTCTATATTGCGTTCGAAGTATAGCATCAACCCCCACAAGTGGATTAACAACATAAAATGAAACTTGCAGTTACATGCAAGCGTGCAAAATGTGGTACGAATATATATTTTAAAAAATCATCTCGTATGAAGAAAGGTGGTGTTATCACTGTTTCATTAGGACAATTACAAGGAGCCACATGCACATACATTAAATAATGGAATCTATCTATTACAGACCAAAAGGATATTGGAGGGGTAGAACAGCGATGAGTAAACTTGCTGATGCAGCAAATGTTATGTTATGTTGCTGCAAAGTAGTTAGCAGGACAGGCAATATGGCAAATTAATATACCACCACCTAAAACAATTCAGCATGCACATTTTGATGTCATCACTCCTAAACAAGTTAAACAAGCAGACATTTTATTTTTACCACAAGAGGGCATTGATTTTACTTCCAATAGTCCGTTCTGAAATGTGCTGTTATTTAAAAAAAATTAAATTAATTTAGCAGTCATTAACCAAAAATCAACACTTAAATGTTTTTGCAATGGTAGTCACTCTAGACGGCAAGAAGCTAGCTGTGTACCCGATCCTCCGAATCTCAATCTGCCACGAAATATCGCTTAAGATCCTACTTTTCTTGGTTTGTAGACACAGTAGAGTTAGGTACAAACAGAAGCTTCCATATTTCGTATGAAGATTATCCAGGGAGATACGCGTTGTGGGAAATTGATTTCACGCCAGATCAAGGACGATTGCAATAGCTCTAGTAAGAACAGCGGATGTCATCTTATATGCAAAATTTGACAATACTCGTGAAATCAACATTTTGGGATAACTGGTCATAGACTAATGGAAAGTAAGGAATGACGGGAAAGTTGTTGATCCATAAAAAGAAAACAAAAATACAATCAGCATGTCAAGATTTCCAGAACTAGAACAACGTTTAGTCTCCTGTTTTGCTAGTGACATGACTGACAAATATACATATCTTCTTACAAGTATGGGTTTTGTGCTAAAGATGAACCACCACATTGTAAACCTATCGACGTTCAAACATGCGTCCTCGATATGGATTGTGGATTATTTTTTATTCGTTGAGGTTATTTCCTTTGGAATAAGACATCAATAACGCTATGATAAGAACTTTCATATGGACTCAACTAAATATTGTTACATAACAAGGACCAGGTTATACGCAGAATTATAACATTTAGTACCTTTTTTCTGATCGTGAGATATCTACAAATAATGACAGAGTAGAAAGATGGCTTTGTGAATTTTGTATCTATATCAGGGACGCAAAGACTTATTATGGATCGATGGCAAAGTGATTCAGATCGTGGGAATTCAGTTTTGATTCAAGAATGTTTTCAACCTTGTAAATATGTACGTGTTTGTGTATCCGCTTGCTTTCATATTTATGTTAGAGAAACTTATTATTATTATTAAACATGAAGTTTGAGAAGTAACGTGTTGTCGTGTTCATTACAAAATGATTGTTTAAACATTGTGTCCTTCTTTAAGATGATGTTTTACAAAGCACATTATTTTCTTTTCACGTCCGCATTCCAAATCTCTCGTTTTTTCTTGAACTTCTGCGTACCAAATTTAAGTAGTTTAATTTAATTATAATTGTACGTGTCCGCAAATTTCATCACCTTCTGTTACGTCATACCCTTTTCAGTGGATAGTAGGTGTAACATTTAGTCACGATAAAAGTGATATTAGTTTAAGATATTGGATAATGCCTACAAAGTGGGTGCTGGATAGTAATCAAAAAGAAGGTGATCGATACTAGGTATGTGCGATGGGTTATGATCAAAAAGCGTGTGTTAGATAGAGTATCAAAATTTGCGTGTTGGTAGTATGTTTATTTGATTTCAATCCACTTCTTTAAAAATCATATTTTTCTGGTTGGAATTATGTACGGGGTTTCCCGATACAACAAACGGCGTTTCGAAAGTAAATTTGGTGTGCTGGAGAGTACTTACAAAGTGGGTGTTTACCATTATTTAAATATTTGTTGTTGAATGTTTTATTTTGAACGAGTTAATCCTCTTCCTTTACACCCTACCCCGTATTATGTGATTGCATGTTCTTTCGTGGGAGAGTGTACAGTACTTTGTATTTCAACATTTCTTACCCCTTTTTTGACTAGAGTACATAAATCGAGATGTTCAATAGTCCTGTCATTCGTTGTCGACCAGAAAAGCCTGAAACAATATAAAAGAAACCTGCAAAGTGAGCAAGTTGCGATGCGTATTAAGTTTATTGGATAGTATGGATCAATTTTGGATTGGGAACACGAAATAGACACAATATACGTCTGAAGAGGAAACGAGCTCGTTTCATATTTGCGAAAAGGCTCATTAAGGAGGGAATATAGGATCAATTCCCTAATATAAAGGCGGCATGGACACAGGAGAGGTGGAAAAAGGAGACACCAAAAAAGGTACTGCATGAAGAGAGGAGAATAAACAGGGGACTTTTAAGACTGAATAAGAACTAGATGAAAATCGAAGTGAAAATTAAAACATTGGATCATCCAGTTTGTTATACAGATGTGAGTGGAGCAAGAAAGCGGAAGAACCTATTTTATTACCCGTGGTCTATACCAAGACATCCTGGAGCACATTTAGCCAATGTTACTTACTGGTGCAAGACCCGGTATATGGAAGAACTGATGAGAGAAAGAGTGATAGTAGAGATATGATAGGTCCTTTTCCGAGCAATTAAGATATCTGTTGTTGGCATCCGTTAGACTCGAGAGACGATGGAACTGCGCCCTTGAGAGATGTCCGGTTGGTGGTTGTGCAGCGTCTGCTGTGGCTAAGTAGTCCAACACGGGAGTGGCAGTCCCTGCTGCACTTGAATGTTGCGTCTGGTATTGGTTGGAGCTGCTGCTGATTCTTCCTCTGCGATCGTGTTTCATCAGCTAGCAAGCGTTGCTTGTCCTCTCCGGCTTTCAGACCAGTGATCAGAGCATGTCGCCAGCTTGATCTGTCTAGAGCGAGCTCTTCCCATGTGTTGACATCGATATCAAGGGCTTTCATGTCGTGCTTAAGACATCCTTGAAGCGGAGATGTGGCCGTACGATCGACCTTTTGCAGAGGCTAGTTCCGAGTAAAGAATATCTTTGGGGATCCGTCCGTCATCCATCCTGTGTACATGGCCCAGCCATCTGATGCGGCGTTGGCGGAGGAGTGTGATCATGCTGGGAATCTTGGCACGCTCGAGCACCTCGTAGTTTGTTACTCGATCGCTCCGGGTGATCCCGAGTATGCGTCAGAGGCATCGCATGTGAAAAGCGCTGTCTTTTCTCTTGTGAGGCGTACAGAGTCCAGGTTTCACTAGCGTACATGAGAGTGCTTAGCAGGCATGCACGGTACACGGTGATCTTAGTGTTTATGGTCAGCATGCTGTTGTTCCACACTCTCTGCGACAACCTGGAGAGAGTTGTTGATGCCTTTCCGATCCGCTTGTTGAGCTCAGCATTGAGCGAGAGGTTGTTGGTGATGGTAGAGCCGAGGTACATGAACTGACTCACCACCTCAAGTTCGTAGTTGTTGAGAATGATGCTTGGGGGTCCGCGTACTGAACCATCACATTTGTTTTCTTTAGGCTTATGGTTAACCCAAACTCATCGCATGCTTTAGCAAAGCGGGCCATCAGGCACTGAAACTCAGCTTCTGGGTGGGTGGCTAGAGCAGCATTGTCTGCGAAGAGCATGTTTCTGATGGTTACTTCACGCACTTTGCTCTTTCCCTTCAGTACTGCCAGGTTGAACAGTCAACCGTCTGATCCTGTGTGCAGGTAAATCCCTTCTGTGGACGTTCCAAAGGTGTGCTTGAGCAGGACTGAGAAGAAGATGCCGAAGAGCGTGGGGGCAAGGACACAGCCCTGTTTAACTCCACTGCGGATGTCAAAGGGGTTGGATGTTGAGCCATCGTATTGCACTGTACCTTTCCTGTCATAGTGGAAGGACTGGATCATGCTTAGCAGCTTTGGAGGGTAACCAATTTTCGCCAGGATTGTGAAGAATCCGTCTCTGCTGACCAGATCGAATGCCTTGGTGAGGTCTATAAAGGCCAGGAAGAGGGGTCTGTGTTGTTCTCTGCATTTTTCCTGCAGTTGCCTGACAGAGAAGATCATGTCGATTGTGGACCTCTCTGCGCGGAACCCGCACTGCGACTCTGGGTAAACTCTGTCAGCAAGCGTCTGCAGTCTGTTCAGGATGACGCGTGCGAAAACGTTACCCACGATGCTGAGAAGTGATATGCCCCTGTAGTTGTTTCAGTCGCTTCTGTCGCCCTTGTTCTTGTACAGGGTTATGATGTTAGCGTCTCTCATGTCCTGAGGCACTGCACCCACGTCCCAGCACTGGCAGAGGAGGTAGTGCAGGTGTGTGAGCAGCACGCTACATCCGCACTTGATGAGTTCTGCTCTGATGCCATCCTTCCCTGGGGCTTTACCCAGGGACAGTTTCTCTAAGGCCTTCTTTAGTTCGTCTACAGTAGGTTTCTTGTCCAGTTGGGCCATGAGAGGGAAGTTTTCAGTGGTGTTGAGGGCATCATTGGTCAAGTGGTTCTCTTTGGAGTACAGTTCGGAGTAGTGTTCTGCTTGCCATTTTTGTGGATGGTATTGCCTGTGGCAGACTTCAGTGGTGCTGTCAGTTTCTTCGTGGGACCCATTGCTTTCTTTATGCCATCATACATGACTCTGATATTTCCAATATCTGCTGCTGACTGGATACTCTGACAGAGCTGAAGCCAGTATTCATTGGCACACTGCCGTGCTAATCTCTGTACTTTGCTTCTGGTAGACCTGTATGCCTGTAGTGTCTTCTGGCGAGGGATAGCTTGTATTGCAGGTGAGCACTGCGACGCTCTTCTATGGCTGGCATGAGTGTGGCAGAGTTAGCCTCAAACCAGTCATTGTTCTTTGATTACTTCTTACCAAAGATCCGTGTGGCTGTTGTGAATACAGTCTCTCTGATGTGATCCCATCTTTCTTTGGAACTGCCGTTGGGGGGTTCTGAATCAAACGTGTTGGAAAGAGCATAGGTGAATTCCTCAGCCTTGTCTGGATATGATGTCCTGCTCACATCAATGCGTAGTTAACCCTCTTGCCTAGAGCGGTGGATCTTCTTCGGCTGAACCTTCATTTTGCAGCACACCAGCGATTGGTCAGTATCGCAGTCAGCATTGTGGAAGGTACGGGTAAGAAGCACACCCTTCATGGCTGAGCGTCTTGTAATGATGAAGTCCAGCTGGTGCCAGTGTTTAGACCGTGGTTGCCTCCAGGACACTTTGTGCTGTGTCTTTGTCTGAAAGAATGAATTGGTGATGTTGCGGTCGTGGTACGAGCACATGTGTAGAAGGCGCTACCCATTCTCATTCATTTTCCCAACGCCAAACTTGCCAAGACATATGGGCCAAGGGTCGTGGTCGGCACCCACCCTAGCATTAAAGTCGCCCAGCAAAGTCAAGTTCTCTTCCTTGGGAATTTTTCTCGATGGGCGAATTTAACTCATCGTAAAACTCATCCTTGGTATCTGTGGAGGATCTTAGTGTGGGAGCGAAAACGCTGATCAGGTTGACAGACCCATTTGTGGTGTGGAGGTGGAGGGATAGCAGTCTTCCATTTCCTTGTTGGCAGGGTTCTGTCATCCCCAGCAGAGTGTTCCTGACAGCGAATCCAACACCAAACTCTCTGGCTTCATCGGTTCTCTTTCCTTGCCAGAAGAATATGTAGTTCTTTTCTCGGAGGAACCCGGAATCTGGTAGTCGTGTCTCCTGTAGTGAGGCGATGTCGATCTGGAGCCTTGCAAGTTCGTCGTTGATGGCTGAAGTCTTTCGAACATCACTGATTGTCTGGAGATCATCTGAAAACCCAGTCAGCATGATCCGGACATTCCAGGTACCTAGCTTGAGGATTGAAGTCTTCTCTTTTATTTCTATTTTGTTATTTCTTGGTGTGGTAGTTGCAGTCCGTTTGTCAGGTACTCGTGTACCTTAAGCCTTACGCACCCAGTAAGGCAGGCGAAATGTGGCGGGACGGCACCTTATTGGCTGGGGGCTGACCAGTTTGAAGCGGGCGGTAGCTGTGCAGTGAAACATGTTGGTCTCTCCCACCAGCAGAAGCAACCCCTGGCGTCTGGCTCTACGCCAATCGAGCGGTGACTTATAACCGGTAAACTGCTGCTTCCCGTGTTGTGTGGACGCATTGGAGCGATGCTGGAGTGTCCTCTCCAGGGCGCAAGCCTGGGCAGGGAGATATGGAAAATCAACTGTTGCCCATGCAGCTGATCCCCCCTCTCCACGCAGCTGATGGATCTAAGGGAAAGGACAAGCCGATACGTCATGCCACCAGCTGCGTCGCAGGAGTTGCCGAGATGACACTGAAATAAATGCTAAGTCGCCTTAGGGACTCCGTCTCCGGATTTTCTTTTGTGGTTTACCCCTTAGCCTTTCCCATGAGAGCGTATAGTCACAAGGCAGCGAAGGTTTGAAATCGGAATTTACCTTCTCCTAGATGGGCGACCACCCAAGGTTAACGAGCCCCATCTTCCCGAAGCATCTGGTTTTGAGGCGCCAGAAACTCGCCTATCATCCCTTCTCCAGTCAGTTTAAACAGGATCCGCCAATCGTGAAGGCCTGTAGCTGGATTTGGTTGTCAGAAGCTCTATCAGACGCAAGCCATGGGGAGATTACCAAGGGAAGTGGGTGCTTATCTCCCACATTCTCCCCCGACGATGACAACCCTTGCAAACCTAATTAAGATCTCTAGAGAAGAGATAAACATATTTCCCAATAATGTGCTTTCGTTTATTTGTTTTGTGCATTTGTCCTGCATAGCTTTGTATTTGCCGGCAGTAAAGTACTCCTTTAAACGAATTAACATATCCCGTGTTATGTATTTGTGATCGGAATATAGTATTGAGTCTATAAGCACTTCCTAACCTTGTGTTTGATATTATGTTTGAGCATAATCTGGTACAAAGTGTGTATATGTATAAACATAACCTTTAGCTGGTGTTTGTTGGATAATACTTAAAGAGTGGCTGGATAGCGAGTGTAAGTGTTTCGGATATTAATTAATTAATGGGGACTATAGTGTGCGAGATGATAATGAATAACAGTTACAGGATTTTATATTTGTTTTGGATTCAAAATATTTACATTACGATTCCCGTACGGCTTTATACAATTTGCAGCATGAAAATGTTCTATCACGTTTTTAATTTTAACATTTATTGCTAGGTTATACAATTATTCCTGATGAAAACCAACGGCAATATTTGATTTCCCGTTTGGTTATATAAAATATTGGCTTCATAACACCATCCCCATGGTAAACTTCTAGACATTTTCACATAATAATTTTGGATTGGCTATTTATACTTTTGGATCAACATGAAGTTCCCATGTTAAAGCATTAAAACAATGTTTAAATAATATTTCCCGTTTCGTTCTATAGAGGCATATAATGTAAACCTTTGGACTAATGTTGATTCCACATGGCTCTCGGGTGATCTATTTAACAATGTCTTTAGTTTGTTGCAAAACCTTTAAAAGCATGCCTAGTAAATAACACAGTTTTAAAGAGTGTTCTTAAAGCCGAACTAAACAACGCTTTTATGATTTACTAGACTTGTTAATGGAAATGAGGAGAATAATATATGTGAAATTCCGTTTATGACCATAGTTCTTATTTCTTTGAAGGTGATTGTATTTTCATTGATGTCAATTTATGAGACAGTATGGATGTAATTTAATTTCTTGTTTAAAAAACCCCAGATTTTAGCAGTATTCAGAAGCAAATTAATAAAATGATTTACATAACGAATCAAAAAAGATATAGAAAAAGTGGATGGGCTTATACATGGTTTGCCTGTGTATCTACATACTCGATATATTGTGCTAAATATTGATATATTAAAAGGATAAACCAATGCCTCGCCTCCATACCAGGTTTTACTAAAATGGCGTAACAGCTAAATGCTTTGTAACTATACACTACAAACTGGTTTGAAAACTACCTGTAATCTTTATTTTAAACTGTTCATTTGACTTAATCATCTTTTCGGACATACGATTTGTTTCACTGGGCATATTAGGTTAATACCAATTAGAATTCTTTTACCTTTAATTAGTACCCTCATATAGTCTGCCCAGATAATGCGTCTTTGAATATATATATATATATATATATATATATATATATATATATATATATATATATATATATATATATATATATATATATATATATATATATATATATATATATATATATATATATATATATATATATATATATATATATATATATATATGTCTATATATATGTATGTATATATATATATGTGTATATATATATATATATATATATATATATATATATATATATATATATATATATATATATATATATATATATATATATATATATGTATATATATATATATATATATATATATATGTATATATATATGTATATATATATGTATATGTATATATATATGTATATATATATGTATATGTATATATATATGTATATGTATATATATATATATATATATATATATATATATATATATATATATATATATATATATATATATATATATATATATACACAGGATCTCAATTGGTTAATGATTTAGTATTGAATTTATGAAACGAGTTGAATAATGTCCAGCTTTTGCAAGTCTTGGCGAGCTAAGGCTGGACGTTATTCAACGAGTTTCATAATTCAATAGTAAATCCATACCCACCTGAGATTATTTTTATTAGATTTATCTCAGTGAAAATTATTTAGATTGAAAGAAGAACGAATACTTTATCTCATTCTGACAGACGGTGAACCATTCATCTGTTGTGCGTAAAAAAATCGTCCCAACCAAATTTGAACTAGCATTGAAGTTTGAAAGTAGATTACATTTTTCTTACGAACTATTAATCAAAGAACATGCGTCTTTCCGAATACACGAAACATTTTACGAAGACAAAGTAATTTTTCAGCACATTTCCAATGTTTTTGATGTCGCATCGGTTGATGCACTACCGTTACCGTTAACGATACATGTGTACATAGCCTTAAAGAGTCATTTGCAGTAAATATTACACTAATGTTGCGATATTCATGTGAAACATGTTTTATTAGATGCAAAATTTTCCTTTTTTACTGTAATGTATTTTTGACCAGGTGTTTGATTTGAAACAGTGGATAAGAAAATATGCAAATAATTCCATTCTGACTCGGCATTGCATCACATATTTACCACGTAAATATGCAATGGTTTCACAAGCTTCTTTACTTATTTAAGTTAATACCTACAATACGCTAGTAGATATAGATATACCAACTCCTTCAACCTCGACGATGCAAAAACACTACTCATAGATTTACTAGTTGTTGTTATTGTTTTTGTCTTCTGGTTTTAGCCATTTTTCATTTTATCTTATGTTATTCATGACATAGAAAATAACACGTGCGGGATAAGTTAGCCACATTGAAGCAGACGATGCCATTTTCCTCAATTCCTTTTTGCGAGTCGATATGAAAAAATAGAGGCCAAAAATGTTCATTAAAAATAAAAACTTCCTGAAGGCGGGATTAGAAAATCGTTCCCACGATCGCAGCCAATCATTAAAGAGAATACTGTGCAATAATTTCATGCGCTTATGTGGATCAATCAGAATCCCTATATAGTTTTATTTTAACATGTGGTAATATAAATATATGACACTGCACATACTATAGGAATACTATACATACTATGTGATAAAAAGCAAATTGAAATGCGGGTTACCTGTTGCTAACTTTATGGGCTTTTTGACCAATCAGAATTACATAAAGTAATATTTTGACGTGTGGTAATATATAAAATATAAAACTGCACATATTATAGGAATACTGTACCTATTCTGTTATAAAAAGTAAACTGAAATGCGGGTTAAGTGTTGCCAACGTTAATTCAGGTCGCAATGAGAAACCGTATTTTTTAGATAGACTCTGTCCATACCGTGGTCTTCACAATGTGGAAACATACCTTTATTGAATACTGTCAAAAGCTGATTGATATTCGCGTGAAGTATTAACATATGTTTCCGTATTTGAACCCACTTGAAGAGAATTATTGTGATGACGTAAAATAAGTGGTCACAAAGAATATATTATGCCATGCTACACACTTAAGCAGGGATTAAAAAATTATGAAAATGTAAGTACTAATAATTACTCTACTTTTACATGTCAAACTCACCTGGTGTGTTTGTTTAATTTATGCGTATGTCAGTTGCACCGCTTACCTATACCCCCTATATAAGTATAGAAGAACAATATATGAATGAATAAATACCTCTGGGAAAGATGATCACAATCAAACTAACGAGGACCAAACGAACGACCCGAACCTTCATCTTGATAAGTTATGCCCGATCTATATTCGAAACTACCGCTGAACCGCATTAAAACCCTTACTTATATATCTATCCATTTACCTTAATCATCAAGAGATGTCAGAATGTATTATTCTACACCCCTACGTCATATGAAAGCAATACCATATCGACACATTGAACTTTATGCTTCATGCAGAAATGTGTACCCCATTCAATAATGGTATCCTGAATGAGAACCAGTCTTAATTTACGCGTGAGTGAGGCAGTCACAATACAATTATGTGCTGGAAAATCGAACTACTGCTATTCCTATTACTTGCTGTAATACAAAACGTTATTGCGAGTGTCCTCGTGAATGTATGGTTTTATTACTATGCACGGCACGGAAGAATTATTTTACTAGGCAAATTAATTGGTCTCCATTTTTTAAGTTATGCTTAATTTCCTTTATTCGATAATTTTATATAAAATTCCGATTTAGTGTTAGCGGAGATAGCTAAATCTATACATTATATGACAGTTATGTTGCTTTTCTTTGCCTCATTATTTTAGTAAAATATACAATTGTTCGGATTTTGTATGTACAAACAGGAAATGGCCCTATATTTAGGAAAATATTCTAGTTGGCCATATTTGTTGTTATTCTGAACTCATTGACTGTCACTGGTACTGGTTTGGATAAGTTTTTATCAGCGAATGAGTCCTGTTGTTTCAACCAAATGCAAAACTCCTCACTTCCACACTCATTCAGTATACACACTCATATATGTTGAGTTTAATTACAAATATGATAGGTCATATCATAATTCATCAACAAGTCAGGGTCTATTCTGCTTGTTCTACTGATTACTCCAAAGAAATTGCAAAGATCAAGGTCTGCAGAATATGACATGAAATATGTCGTCTATGCAGTTCATGTTGGACGTTACTTTTACTTGAGATTAAAAGGTTATGCTTCGTTTAGAGAACAACACCTCTTATATGTCCAACAAAAAGACGATAGTTGCATGTTAACTTCATTATATATATATATATATATATATATATATATATATATATATATATATATATATATAATGAAGTTAGCATATAACGAAGACTAAAACGTTCTTGTTTAATATGTACATTTCAGAGCATTTTGTCCTTACACAAAAATTGTGTTTATATGAAGAAGAAAGAAACAACAAGCAAACAATTCTGTTTTAGATTGTGTATGAAGTAGAAATCTGTAAGATATCGAGTTTATCGCATTATTAAACACCATCCTTTGGTCGTGCGTCTCTAAATCTACACAGGTTCTCTATGATGTGTACATTTAAGGTGTGTGTGCCTTTCTTTGTGATGTCACTGCCATTAGAAGAAGCCAGCTTCTTTCTTTAGTTTAAAAATTAAAGAAAAGAGTCGTAATTGTATAAATTGATCAACCAAACATCTAGTTGTGAAGTTGCTGTTGACTTATATGTTTCTTCAGAGACGACAATGGTCTTACTGGACACTTTTGTCTTCAAGTTTTATCGAACTTAAACAAAAATGAAAATAATTCTACCTTAACATATAAAACTATAAACTAAACAAACACAATTATGTTTATTACACTTTAATTAAGGTATATAGGGTGATTCATTGCCAGACACCTTTAAATGTGACCAACACTACCACCAACCCCCGTCTTTTTAGGTCAGATTCGTATCGTATAAACTGTTTTCAGTATTTTCCTGGGGCAAGCGGCTCAAACACTTAGCATGAACCCATCGTTTAAAGTCCACTGGTATTTAATCTCCAATGCTAGACGACCGAGAAAGGCGGCCACCAAACAAAGTAAACATAACCGCAATTGTTGATTTAGCCGAGGTGTGAATTTATAAGTACAGAAAGCTCGCGCTCTTTAGGCACTTGTCCTCTATATTAAAAGTTAAGGGGCTGTCGAAATAAGAAAGTCTGTAATGCGGCCTTTGAATTTACATGCAATTTTGACAAACAGGTTGACGAACAGAAACGTAAAACCTATCGCTATCCATGGACTATTTTCAAAGTGTACTGGTAGCTAGTACGCTTAATTAGTGATGAACCTAAATTATAGCATAGTATATATATATATATATATATATATATATACACGCATAAGAACTTGCTTTAGAATTATTGATACTACATTTGCTCAAAATACCAATTGATTATTTGGCAATGTTACAACTTTATTGAACGACTGTGCCCTTTACTTGCAGATGATAGACTGCCGATTTTGTTTTTCGTTTTGTCACTGAACATGTATCATGTGTAAAAACATATATGAAGTCATGCTGCCTTTAAAATCACTGGTTATGTTCAGTGGGTATATTGAGAACAATATATTACATTTATAATAATTCCTCATTACCAATATCAAGATTAAGTTGATCGAAAACGGTACAATTTTAAATGTTGTAATATTTTTAGCCGCTCTTCTTTATCTATCTATGAAAACTCTCACTGTTGCAAAATGTACTATGAAGATGATAACACATAAATTAGACATGCCTATGTTACCATGTTACCATTTCTATTCGCGAATTTCAATAATGTAGTTGATTCAACTGAGTGTCTTTTAAATAGATTTTATAGTCTCTATGACCTTGTTATAAAGAAAACAGCTGCCATTTGTGGAGTATCATTATTGTTAGACCTAAACCATACACTGTATAACGTATAAACAGTTTTAAACTTTATCATAAATTGAATGAGAAAGAGGAGACCATACATATGACACTGTTAAACCTAAGATTACCTAATTTAGAGCTTTAATGATTAAGACTAATTACCAATCTACATTAATTGCAACAGAACGAAGATATGCAATCAAAATGTTCTTATCGCAACGTATCCTGAATAAATTTATTTTGTTCTAAATTAATTCATTATATTTGAACTCGAAAACGAATCATATATTTTTCTATCAAGTGCCTTTAATTGTTCACCTCATTTGCAAAGCTAACTCTTTGCTGACCTCTATTTATTAAGCATTAGCATACATCTGAAATGAAAATTAAGAAATGTCAACTAAAATAAAAATATTATAAAAAATTAAATAGCTTAAGTATATCATGCACTTTTTGGACATATTTACATTTAAAATATTTTCAACTAGTTAATCCTGTTACGGGTCCATTGTCTTATACAGATTAATAAGTTGTGGTACAATTGAGATCCATATTCCTTCCACAAAGCTTTTAAATGATAAACAAGGTCACGTTGGCTATATTAACTAATCAAACCTTAGGGCAGTATTTCGTTTTTATAACCCAGCGACCTGCATTCACATGTTATTATACATCTCAACCTTTGGACTTTATTAATGGACCTACGCACTATTATATGACTAATTATACAGGAAAAACGTATGATCTATAAGTAATTTAGTATTTAAAGTATAATTAACTAAATAAACCGTACTAACTATGATCATAAATGAAACTACACGTAATGTAAATATACACAATATAATTCCTATTGTATATCAATATGATGCAATTAATGCGAATTTTGGGTATTGCTGGATATTATCAGAAATCTTGTTCTAAATGTTTCACAACAGCCGAACTCCTGACCATATTGTTAAGCAAGAACATCACATTTCATTGATTTGACAAATGTATGAAGGCCTTTGGTAAATAACGGACTATTCTCAAAATACACCGTTCGTTGAGATCCATATTTCTGGGCCCGGAGTGGCCGAGTGGTCTAAAGCGCTCAACGTTACGGATCACTGCCATCTCACCTCTGTCTGCGTGAGTTCGAGTCTCAGGCTAGGAAACGTTGGTACGGGAGAAAGCCTGCCAGTAGCTTCTCGTGGGTCGGTGGTTCTTCCCGGGGTTTTCCAGAGTTCTTCCTCCACCACTTATACTGGCCGCCATGTTTAGCCTATCTTGTGCTGAAAATGGCGTTAAACCCTACAACAACTACAACAACAACGACAGATCCATATTTCAATTATGTACATATTGTTACTGTATTAAGTTTACGTTAGCTTGTTTTCGATCTGACAAAATGAAAATCGTGATAGAGACAATACACAAGCATTATTCGGCCAGCCATCTTCCACAATGACTGTTAGATGAAATACCTGTACAAAATTAATAACGTCTTTATTTAAAGCATTAATAGTGATCGTTCATTAAATTAATAGTTGACAATATCATCTTCTAAACATATTTCAACGTGCCATTGCTCTAATTATGATGTTTGTGGCCATCTGAAAATTGCATTTCAATAAACATTGTGTTTCCATTAGTTCAATATTGCTACAAGCACTTGTCAGTGATCGGAGCAAAGGAACATTTTATTATATGTTTGAGTCCCTTATTAGTCTTTGAAATTCGAAATGATTTGTTTTGCTTGTTCAAAATAAAAGTTGACATATGGTTTTCAAAATAAAATCTCTTATTTTTATTTCATAGTTTGGAAAAAAGAAGACCATGTACCATCAGTTTCTTCTTCAATCTGATAATACATTTGCTACAACCTAATTTATGGTCACAGGTACCCGCGTGGTCAGGGGTGAAGCTATATATAGATTACTCAAGTCAGTTTATGCTTACTCAACGTACTCTACGTCTAAAAGATTTTGCTATCTACAGTATATTTTTGTATCTTTGTACTTAAAATTAAATTTTCGCGGGAACCACCTCTCACCCCACTCCCAAGAAACGGGATGTGTATTATATGTACAACATTTAAAATAGATAAGGGAAAACGTTGGTGACCAAACATTCATTATAATTAAGAAAAACGTTCCTTGTATGTATGTATATATGTATGTATGTATGTATGTATGTGTGTGTGTATGTGTGTGTGTGTATGTGCATGTGTGTATGTATGTATGTATGTATGTATGTATGTATGTATGTATGCATGTATGTATGCATGTATGTATGTATGTATGTATGTATGTATGCATGCATGCATGCATGCATGCATGGAGGGATGTATGTATCTATGGATGTATTTACTGCGTTCAACCTTAAATTCCAAGCAAATATTGATATCACAAAAAAATACAATAAGACTTTTTCTCGACACACACAAAAAATCGTTTAAATCAACAGTGTATTTTTATTCAATAAATCTAATTGTTTTAAGAGATCGAGTACCTCCACAGCTGGACAACGAGCACAGGTCGTACTGGTGAGCAAATGTGTTTGTAAAGAGAAAATCTATTCTCGTAATTTAACTTTCTGAGTTGAAGTTCGTGTTATATGTTCAACAAATATACTGTTTTGGCATAAACCTTCACAAGTAGTAGCAAACGTGAAGTAATATTACGAATGTTTCCAGAATTTATAGAACAGAGAGAAAGAGGGAGTGATAAATCATTGCAAAATTCAACAAATCATTTATTTCATATGAATACAAAGTCAAACATGTAAACATATATATCGGTATTGCGCATTAAATCCCAAATAATCCTAAATTTTCTGACACAGTGCTAATCATTCAAGTTAAGAATAATGTTTCATGGAAACGCAAATTAAATCAATAGCTGAACATATTGATATGCCTGTGTTTGCCAGAACTGTTATGATGTGGCAAGATATTGGTGCCTAATCACACTAATATAATCAAATATCTTTTGTCTGGAAATATCAGTGTGAAATCAAGTTCCTATTTCCAAGATTGTTATTTTTGAAGAACATTTTGTATTTTAACAGAATAATCACTTGAAATTAATTATTTGGATAAAGAAAATTCCTGCCTAAAGAATCGCTACACACAAGAGTAATAGAACTGCTTCTGCTAAGATCACAATGCATGAATAAATAATGTCTAAAATACCAGACTATATAGTCTGCTACCTCACCTCAATTCACAATCAGCATTCTCTAAACAAGACCTATTACCTAATTGTGTTTCCTTATGGAAGGTACATACTGTTCGCAGAGCAAATTCATATTTATAATTAGAAGTCTATTACTAAAGTTTTAAAATAAAAGTTTGGAAACAATAGGTTATCGTTGCAATCCCTGATGAAAAGTTCGAGATCCAGATTGAGATTACATGTTGTCTACGAATCCAAAATCACTGATTCAGGTGTCTGGAAATGACCTTGAGTTTGGACAACGTCAAGTCCATGAATCAATGTTACATTGTGAACAGCATATTGCCAAATCAAAATATAGCAAACAATCCAACTTAAACAGACAGAGCATGTCCACTCATAAAGGAAAAGAACAATTTATGAAATAAAGCTTTTTTCGTAATCGTTTATCATATGTACATGTACCACAAAATTACGTAAGATGAAAACACATGAATTGCGCAAAGGATAGATGAAACAATATACTATTTATAAAGTGAAACTGATGTAATAAATTGTTTTCTCTCTTGATGTACGTGACATTAATAATGTATTACTGCATCATCAACCTCCACCTTATCCCTGAGTTGTGTTTGTCATCTAGCCAATGAAGGTGAGAGACTTGTGATCATTAAATACAATAATAAGAGTCAGAGCTGAACCAATATATATTTCATAGCGTTATAAGCCAAAAACAAAGAGACAGATTCCTTCTCGATGTCGTAATAATTTTACTGGTGTTTATTTATTTTCTTAGGAAAATAGTCAGTACTGCAGCAAACGCTACATCACTTATATCAACCGATATAATGCATGATTTATTGAAATTTGGAGCTGAAAGAACTCGTGCACTTTTAAGTATATCCTTTAACTTAGCAAAGCTCCTGATAGAAAAGAAACACAATATCATGAAACTGTACGTAGTAACGATTCCTCAACTTGTACGCTTCATACTTACCTGATGTTTTTCTTTTATATATATTTCGTGTCGGTTTTACAGGTGGTCCATACAGTATTTCTAAACCCTATATAATATTTAAAGAAAAACAAATGAATGAATAAATACTTTCAGGAGAGATCATCTCAAGCATAGTTACAAGCACAAACAAACGATTGATTATTTTATCCTTACAAATTATAATCGGTCGATGTACATAGCTATCGATTAATCGCGCTTGAACCCTTACTTATACATCTCTCCATTTGTCCTCGTCATCAAGAAGGGTCAGCATAGTATTATACCACACCTCAGCCTAATTCAGAAACAATACCACGATGACAGTTTGAACTTTATGTTTCCAAATAGATGCATCACCTTTTAGATAATGATCTCCACGGTTAACATAACATGCGTCAGCCTGTCCATATAAATGATATGCCGATTAAATAAAATTACGGATATGAGAAAAATTACAAGAAGTAACCCACATGTAACAGTAAAATATTTCTCAAGTTTTAATGATACTCCGATAATAGTCACAACATTTAAATGTAATAATTCTTGTATTATTATGAGTTAAGGGACCACATTATGATTTATAGGATATGCGGACATAAACTGTGCTTCAACTCCATAACTGTATTACTAGACAACGTTATTGGTCCACAGATTTATAATCATGCTTAACTCATTGACGGTATTAGTTTCCTATACAATTGCGATTTTTCAGTTGGCACAGGCAGCACAGTCTGCAAATCTTTTTTTATCGGAGATATTTTAGATCAGTTACGACTATATTTTGTAAAGTGCAGACTCAGACAATTATATGTATTTTGTGTGTACAATCCTGGAAAAAGTTCCAATGTTTGGGAAATAATTGTCCTTTGAAACATTGTTTTTATTCATAACTCATTGAGCAACATTGGTAGTGGGGTGCAAAGCTATTGCTAAAACCAATGCCCTTTATCAAATTGAACATGAAGCAGGACAGAATTGCAGTAAACAGTATAAGATGATTTTAGCTGTTTCATTTGGTTTTTATTTTTCTTATATATATATATATATATATATATATATATATATATATATATATATATATATATATATATATATATATATATATATATATATATATATATTTCAAAACTAATTAAAACATTAAAAGCAATATATGTATATTTTCCGATTATTAACAAAACTCAAAAATCCACGTTTTCTTTCAAGTACCCATTTCTGTTGACGAAAATGAGCTTAATGATGTTGTCGAACGCTGCGACCTAAACAAGGACGTTTATATTTATTTGGAAGAGTACAAAAATGTATACGTCTTGCTATATCGTATTCACAAACATATTGTTAATCTATGCCACAATTACGGTGTTATAACTATCGTGTCTATCACGATTTTGATTTTGTCAGATCGAAAACATACTTAATAAAACGAATGCAATATGATTCATCTATTTTATTAGTGTGTCACAGCATATGCACTGTTTATGTTGATTTCAGTAAAGTTCCCTTTAAGAACCAGATTGCTCGTATCTAATACACGCATTAAGAAGCAAGCAGTATATATTTGAGGACACATAATCTTAAGTATATTTTGGATTCGCAAATATGCAATTGTGATATGTTATGGGCTGCACAATCTGGGGTTACCTTTGGAATGCTGTATAATATACAATTATGTTGTGTATGTCGCCTAGATTTCTAAATGTAATTTTTCTCTAAGGCGGAAACACTCAGGCTGACAAAAATTACATTTGGTAATTGTATATATACTGTACGATTATTGTTATCTTTATTGTCTTTTAGGATAACTTTGCATTCGTTGTTTATTTGTTGTCTTGTCTGGGACCATATAGTGTTTGTCAGTGTTGGTGTGCTCTCAAAGCAGAATTATACAATGTGTAACACTGCAGTCAAGTAATCATATTTTTAGAATTATGTTCGACTAAAACTTAGTTTATGGTTCATTGTGCCGCGCAATTCTTTTGAACTGTTTGGATTTTATAATATATATAATTATATGGCCACGCTGACATATACAGTTAGTCTATATCTATATCATGCACATGTTACTTCCATGGATTGTAAAGGTTTGTAACTCGATGCATTCTCTTTATCTTCAGCAATTGCATTGAAATTGTATGTGCAATTAAATTAATGTGTCTGTTTATGTCTAAATCAATTGTCAAAGTAAACAAGACATTATAAAACGATCATGTATTTTAGATACGTGCTAGATAAGAGCTTTAGCATTTGCATTCAGGAATGTTACAATAATCTATGATTTTTTATTTTTTTATTTAAGCACAGCATCCTATCACAACGTAGATTCTTTACCGAGCTAATTCGACCTTGACGGTGACGGGAAATATACTTATGAATGTATTTAATTAGTTTCTAAAAGGTGTTAAAGATAAATAAGTAAATGCATAAATAAAGAAATTTATATACATAAATATAATAATGTCAATATTAATAATAATAATGATAATAATAATAATAATAATAATAATAATAATAATGATAATAATAATACATACGCTACAGAGAATCACATTCTCTTGTTTGCAACCGTACTTATAATCCTCTGTTCACCTGCCACTAAATCAAAAGTTCTTTTCTACGTTTATTCCTTAGTTATAACGGTTGTTTCCTTATTGAGATTCTAAAGTGTTTGAAAATTACTATTGCACAGTGAACGTGTTTCCAAAGAAGTCACCTAACAGTAGTGTCAATTTAGTCTGCTCATGCATTATACATGCAATGTAGTATTGATAATTCTGTATTCTTCAGTTGTATATCATCGTTGACAATGAACACAGCCGAAATGAATATCACATACAATGGGTATATTATATAGTTATCTTTATCTGTTCTCATTCTTGGAAATGGCATTTACGTGAGTGGTCTATCCACTTCGTTCGTTCTACAAGTACACGTGTCAAACATAACTATCCAAATCAGTTTATGATTGGATGCAAGTGGGAAATTATTGTTCAAAACTCACTACTCATTATATATACATATTAAAATATCTAGAAGCAACTCTTGCAGCTTCTGTAAAAATAAATGACATTATTTTCATCTAAATGTCTCTTATTTTATACATGTTTCCTTTGTAATAATGGATATTGACATTATAAGAAACATCACACGGAAAACCTAAATGATAGAACATGTATGTGGTCAATTCATTTTCCTTGCTATATAAAGTCACCATTGCAAGATTCTCATTCATTTTGACTAAATTTAATATTGTAAATAAAACAATTTATTTTGTGTCGACTGAATATCGTTGACATCGAGCTGAGCAATTCTACTTTTGTATAAATACAAACATAACTAATTTTGCGCTTCTGGTCTATATATTTGTCGGATACATTTGTCCCATCTTCTAACATGTTTTTCTTTATTGCATTCTTGACCTAAATTCATTTGGCAATATTTTAACGGTATTTCGTGCTGTTTTGTCCAAACTCATACGATCGAACTATGTGTCTTCATATAAGACATTCTGTGTTTTTTATTCTAGATTTCCCTACATCTGCTTTCTTTGTTTTGATTTTCTTCTAATTTTTAAGAGATTCCCAATACAATCCCCTGTGAAGTTCCAATATTTCATGTTCAATTGTCTTTAATTTATTTCGTTTCCCTCTTGATTTACTAATGTCAAAGAACAAACATTTGATCATTTGAGAAAAGTGTAATATGAAGAGAGTCCTCTTTATTTCTCCCTTTTAAATGTTCCTTAATTCATCACGTAAACATAAATAATATCCATCAATAGTTAAGCGTTAAGTTTCCAATAGCCTTTTAATAGTGGGCACCTTGAACAAACATCACTCTAATAATATATGAATGATACGTCATAAGCCCTGGTAAGAAATGTGCATCAGTCATCTAGATCGACCTGTAACGGAGTGGATCGAAGACCGAATTGTAGCGAAGTTTTGAGAGGAATGCTGCTAGTTATTTATGCAACAAAACATACATTAAATGCTTCAGTCATAGCGAATGTGGCCCGAGTTGGAATCTATAAGTTGTGATTAGTTCATTTCTACGTAAAGACGAAAGGTTATTATGATTTCCTTTCTCGGTCTCTTGGGAGAATAGGACAAGCAATCCTGCAGAATAATTATTATAGTTCAGAATCACCAATTATATGTCAATGGTGTGCAGGTCATTGATGTTTTACGTTCCCAAACTGAGATGAAACTAATTTATGATTTCAAGACTATTTGACTGAGCGTAAAGAACAACACCTCTCATTCGATACGTTTCACAGAGTTATATGTGTACATGTAATCCGCATAGATTTTCATGGAGTTACGGAAGAGTCTATTTTGGGACAATGCTGCATATCAAGTTAGCATTAACAAGCTCAAGATGTAACAAACATCGTCTGCTTCATCTAGTTTTCAATAAACGATTTCAGATTCTACTTGACATCTTTTTGTGATATGAATTGTCTATTGAAAATAAGATCTTGAGTTATATGTGGCACTTGACGGCTCACATATCGGCTCAGTTCTTTCTAATTATTTAGAGTCTTCGATACCTCCAGAACCAATATGAAGGATTAGATTACATATACTCAGCCAACTTTCTTTGTGAATGTATTTAATTAGTGCTGTTGCTTTTTGTATGCAGATGCAACTGGCGATTCTCTTAACTACATTGTAAGAAGCTCACAAAAACTTGAACTGTTACATATCGAGATATCATTCTAAGTTATAAGCTGTACGAAATTTAGTTATGTGTTTTGTACGAAAGGCGTGTATCATGCATGTGCAATGTATTCTCTTTACGAATTCGCTCGGACATATTTCAACGAAATAGAAATAGTACGGTTACAGATTGTAAACCCTAAGTTTTATAAACTATGAATTGCTAATCTGAGTTTGTATTTTAGAATTTAAAAATGGTACGAGCTATGCATCATATTAACTGTTCAACAGAGGACTTGAAGAGGGCGTATTCCAAGCATTATTTGGCCAGCCATCTTCCACGATCATTGTTAGATGAAATACCTGCAGATAATTAATAACTTCTTGATATAAAGCATTAATAGTCATCGTTGATTAAATTGATAGATGATACTGTCTCTTGTTATGTCCTTTCGTCCCGGCCAAAAATCGTTTGTTTCATACCACAAAATTAATTACGTAGGTAAGATACATTTTGTAATTGTATAGGAGCTTTATGCGACTTTAAACTAATACAAAGCGCAATCTTTTTGCAGATGGATGAAAGATGCAATTAACATGAACAGGAACATTCAACTTCTGAAAACATTTCAACGTGCCATTGCTATAATTATAATGTTTTGTTGCCATCTGACAATTGTACTTAAATAAACATTGTGTTTCTAGTAGTTCAATATTGCTACAGGCGCTTGACAGTGAACGGAGCAAATGAAAGTTTTTTTTAAATAGTTTTGATTCACTTATTAGTCTTTAAAATTCAGATTAATTTTTTTTCTTGTTTTAAATAAAAATATGACATATGGTTTTCGAAATAAAACCTTTTATTTATAGAACATAATTTGGAGAAAAGAAGTATATTTACTAGCAATTACATCATTCTGATAGTACATTTGCTACAACCTAATTAATGGTCACAGGTACCCTTATGGTGTGGGATGGAGCTATATATAGAGTAATCATTTCAGTCTGTGCGTACTCTACATTTAAAATATTTTGCTATCTACAGTATATTGTTGTATATTTGTGCTTAAAATAAAATGTTCACGGGCAGCGTATCCCATCCCTCTCCCAAGAAGCGGAATGTGTATAATATGTACAACAAATAAAATATATAGGGCGAAATGTTGGTGACCAAACATTCATTATAATTAAGAAAAACATTCCTTTGCAAACCAATATGTATGTATGTATGTATGTATGTATGTATGTATGTGTCTATGAGTGTATGTACAGTGTTGAACGTTACATGCCAAACAAATATCACTAGAAGAAAAGAAAAAACACACAAGAAATTTTCTCCAAACAAATAAAATTCGTTTAAATCAACAGTGTATTTTTATCCAATAAATCTAATTGTTGTAAAAGATCCAGTACTAGATCTGTGGACAGCTGGACAACGATCACATGATGTGAGGTTTTACATTAAGCATATATAACACTTTAGAGTCCTATGCTATACTAATACTACTAGTACTACTTGTTTCCCTTTCGACTTTAAAGAGAAAATATGTTCTAGTAATGTAACTTTCTGCGTTATAGTTAGTGTTATATGTTAAAGAAGTGTGCATACATTTTTGCATAACCCTTCACAAGTAGTAGCAAACGCCAAGTAATGGATTACATCTTGGTAGGTTAATACCATCATAGATGACGTGAGGTGTTAGTCAAAGTGTGTTAATTGATCACAAACACTGAAGGACAATTAATGGCAGTGATGCAGAGAAATTACGAGGTTACTTTAGTTAATGTTAATCATCTCAATTTGCAAATTTAGAAAGGAACTTTATTATACAGAAGTCACATCTCTCCAAATGTTAATGACATATAATCAAGTGTCATAAGTACATCTGTATCGCGTCACATTACGAATGTTTACACAAGTAATAGAAAAAAGTGAGAGTCATAAATCATTGTAAAAATCAACAAATAATCCATTTCCCATGGCCGGAAAATGAAACATATAAAAAGATATATCGGTATTGCGCATTAAATCCCAAATAATCAAAGATTATCTAATTCAAGTCCTAATGATTCAAGTTATGAATATTGTTTCATTGAAACTCAAATTAAATCGAACGCTGAAGGTATAGATATGCCTGGTGGTGGCCCGAATTGTTATGATGCTCCAACATATTTATGCACTCACTAATACAATCAACTATTTTTTGTCTGGCAATTTTAGTGTAAAATCAAATTTATATTTCCAAGATTTTTATATTTGAAGAACATTTTGTATTTCCGGAGAATAATCAATTGAATTATATTATTTGTACAAGTACATTACTGCATAAAAAATTGCTGCACACAAGAGTAATACAACTGATCCAAGTAAGATCTCAAAGCATGAATAAATAATTTCTACAAGACTATATAGTCCTCTACCTCATATAAGGTCACAATCAACATTCTCTAAACAAAAACTATTACCTTCCGGAAGGTAGGTACATAGTGTTTACAAATCAAGTTCATAGTTATAATTAGATGTGTATTACTAAAGTTATAAAATAAAAGATAGAAAACAATAGGTCGACGTAGCAATTGCTGGGGAATGTACAAAGTTCGAGACCCAGATTGAGATAACATCTTGTCTACGAAACCAAAATCACTGCTTCAGGTGTCCGGGAAATGGACATGATTTTGGACAAGGTCAAGTCCATCAATTAATGGTACATTATGAACAGCATTTTATTTTAAAATAATATAACAAACAATCCAACTAAAACAGACAAAAGCACTTCCTCTCATAAAGCAACATAAAAATGTGTGCAATAAAGCTTCCTCGTAATCTATTATAATATGTACATGTGATAAAAATTACGCAAGATGAAATCGCATGAATTACGCTAGGTAGACATGAAACAACATACTTTTTATATAGTGCATTTGATGCAATAAATTGTTTTTTCTCTCGGTGTACGTGGCATCAATACTGTATTCATGCAGCATCAACCTCCATGAATACCCTGAGTTTTACTAGATATCTTGCCAATGAAGGTAGGAGACTTGTGATCCATAAATACAATAATATGAGACGGAGCTGAACTAATATATATTTCAAAGCGTTGCAAAGCCAATAAAAAAGCCAGATTTTATCGATTGAGTAATAATTTTACTGGTGCTTATTTATTTTCTTAAAAACATAATCAGTACTACACCAAGAGCAAGGTTACTTATGCCACCCGATATTAAAAAAGATTGAAATTGGGAGATGAAATAACTCAAGCACTTTAAGTATGTCCTTTAATTTATCAAAGCCTCCTGAGAGAAAAGAAATAAAATATCATGAAAATTTGAGTAATAAAGCTTCCTCAATTTGCACTCGTCATACTCACCTGATGTGTTTCTTTAATATATTGTATGTCAGTTGAACAGGTGGTCTATAACGTATGTTTAATCCCTATATAAGATTGAAAGAAAAACAAATGAATGAATAAATACTATCAGGATAGATATCAACATAGAGAATACCATTATGCATCACATCAGCCTACATTTAAAAGTTAATAGCACGATGACACAATGAACTTTATGTTTCCAAATAAATGCATCACCTTTTACGCAATGATCTCCACGGTTAACATAACATGCGTCAGCTTGTCAAAAGAAATTATATGCAGATTAAATAGATTTACAGATATGAGAAAAATTACAAGACGTAACCGACATGTTACATTAAAGTATTGCCAGAGACATAATGATACACAGATAATAGTCTCAACATTAAAAAGTAATACTTTTTGTATTGTTATGAGTTAAGGGACCGCATTATGATTCATAGGATCTGCAGAAATAAACTGTCTGTCAACGCCAGAATTATATTACTAGACAAAGTTACTGGTCTTCAGTTTTTTAATAATTATATAATTCGGATTTGGCAGTTGACAAAGGCAGCAAAATCTACAAATCCTTTTTTATCGGACTTATTTTAGCTTAGTTTATGTCTATATTTTATGAAAGTGCAGACTCAAACAATTGTATGGATTTTGTGTGTACAATCCTGGAAATAGTTCTAATGTTTGGGAAATAATTATCCTTTGAAACTTTGTTTTTATTCAGTACTCATTGATTAATATCGGTGGTCGGGTGAAAAGCTAGTATCAGCAAATAAGTCAACCAAACTCTACGATCCTCAGTTTCATCACTTTATACTGCATATACACTCAGATAAGTACGGGTAATTTACAAACAATATATGCGTGTTATAATTCATCAACACATCAAGGTCTTTGTTCCTTGTTCTATTGATTGCATATATACTGGTCTGCATAGGAAGTATATGACATTACATCTGCAGTTTATTAATTATAATGTGTACAGTGCAGGTTCAGTGACGGCAGAAATTTGCACCGGAAGGATACCAACTAAATATATATTAGTATTGTTCAAGAGCTATCTTGGCGCTCTCCACTGACTGCGCGCAAACAACACTGTCGCTTAACTACAAAACATCTACTATTATTTTATGCTACATTTTCTACAATGTTTATACTTTCTAAGTTTGGAAAATATATGGTTTTAATCTGGATTTTTTGTCTCAATGGTTTTAAAAATGTATTTGGTGAGAATGCCGACACTAACCCCTCGACTACACCATACTGCTATTTGAAACGATTCCTACTACTCATGTCTTGGAGTGTTGGTAGACCCATGTAAGTTGACATTTTGGTGACGCATACTGCTTCTCTGGCTTTGTAGTCACCATATATAAATCGTCCTCCCTGTTACAATACAACCATATTCTAGTCTGACTAGTGCTACTTAGGCAGTTCGTCTACATTGTAACGGGCAGTGCCTGAGGTTTCTCTCTAGAAATGCAAAAGTAGTGTTTGATTTCTTGTTCGATTTGATATTATCCGATTCCCACTTGAACTCCACATATAGTGTTAGTTCAATGTAAGGGTTTTCACTGACAGTCTGTAGTATGTGATTATGTAGGGTGCATAATTCTGATGGTTTTGCTGTTTTACTGGTCATACTGAGAAAGTAGCATTTAGTGCCATTAAATGTCATACTCCAATCTGGATCGGATTTGTTCAGGGCTGTGAGATCATTCTGGAGGATATGATGGTCACTCTGCGTTTGAATTGTTCTCTAAAGGAATCAGTAATTGCAAACAGCCCGATCTGAGATTTCACATAGTCTAGAAGGTCATTAACATGGCAAACTGAACGGAGTGGTTCAAGTATGGTTCCTGAGGGACACCGGTGTCGACAGTGACTGCTTAAAATTATTTTCTATCCACCACCACTTTCATGTGTCTCTTTCACAAGAACATCTCTTACTATGTAGTGGCCCCGTGATTCCATTGTTTTCCAACTCGGATGGTAATGTATGACCTTTATTTGTTATTGGAAGTCCCCACTAGGTCTATATGAATTTTGGTTAATAGGTCCTATTCGGAGTGGATTAACCTTACAACCTAATCTTTATCAGTTTGAAAGACAGATCCAGCTATATTGCTTGAGATTGCTTTATGGAGTTGAAATGTGTAAGGTATATATTTTGTTCTCATTATTAAGTACCATTTTTCATGTCTAGTTCTACTCATTATTTATCATTCGGATAATTAAGATATCCGTTTGCAATATTTTCAAATCAGAACGGAAAAGGTATATCATGCATGGTAACGAGGAAAGATCCACTGACACTACATAGGTTAGTAGATGGTGTGGTAACGTGTCATTAAATTTCTTTTGATCATCAAACATATTTAGCTGCTTTGCTTTCTGTTATCTAGAATAACCTCAAGTTACTGTTCGATGAAATGTTGAACCTTTTTATATAATTTTAAGCTTTATTTCCACTAGTTTCAAACTATTCAATTAAGATAACGTTGATAAAAATAACTCACAACTTCTGCATGGTAGAGTTACAGCAGGAGGGCATGTCTAGGTTTGCGATTTAATTTGTATGGATTTTTAGTAATGCATATGGTAGTTGCTCAAGAACTCAACGTAAGCACGTAATATAAATGGACATGTGGAATCACTGTCATGGGCTTTTACTTCGGTATGGACCAGTTGGTTGTATTATCTGCATTTACATTTATAACACCGGCAATGTATGGGTGTAAGAATTGGTTATATGCTTGATTATATACAGCGGATTCAAGTTTCAATATAGACCAGCTATACAAATAAATAACCATCCTAATTCTCAAATGTACTTAACAATTATGTCATTTTGTAAATGGTTTAGGCCTAAAATATAATAATATAATAAAACTCGTAAGCGAACAGGTAAAGGATATTTCACAATCTTTATTTGAAAGTATATGAAGTCTAAATAATTAGTGTAAAGAATCATTTATAATCGGATCATCTTGTCAAGAAATAAATAATAAAAGTTCTAGTCGAGATCCCAATCATGGATATCTAAATAACGAGTGTAAAGAATCGTTTCTAATCGGATCTTGTCAATAGATAAATAGTACAAGGACATAAAAGTAATTCTAGGTTTTGAATTGATCAATACAAAAATAACTCTAGGTTATGTATTCATTAATATAAAAATATATGCATGCATGCATATAATGGCAAGTCCAAGCATAACATAAAAGTAATGACATAAATGTCTGACTAATATTATTAGAAAGGAATTCATATTTGAATAATAATCATATAAAATGCCATATTCAGATATTTAGTTTTCTAATCTAGTTTATAAGGAAATTATGAAGTTTTTGATGTAGAAATGCAAATAGTATATTTAATGAATCATATAATTTAGGGATATTATGCAGGATTATTCGACATTTATTACCTTTCCGACAATTTCTTAAAGTTAATGCATGATTCCTAGTATTCGAATCAGGAACATACAATTTGGTTAAATTTACTCTTACCAAAACAGAGTTATGGGGAAAACATGCAGTACTTTTGCATTGCCATTCTACCTTTTAACTCCTGTTTCACAAGATCATTTGGAAACCTTCTAACTTTTTTTATTTACCTATGCTCTGCAATATTAGTTATCATACGTACAAACTCTCGCTCCTTAAGAAAATTAGTGCTTAAATGTTATTAAATAACTAAACAACACTAAATATTATCAAAAATAATATTACACATAATATAGATATGTATAATAGAACGACCTGTTCGTATCAGTTAGACGCAACTGATAAAATCGACCGACCTAGCTGGATAGCTTTAGACATTTTGTTCCAATATTTCCATAGAAACAAATTTACATTGTGATGGCGACTGGTAGGAGGCTTTTTATAAGATTACGGTCATAAAATGTTATCGAATACGACGTAAATATAATTATCTACCATCAGCATCTACTACGATATAACCAATTTCCAAACATATGACCGTGTGACTGCCATCCTTACAAAGAATGCAATCATAAAGAACTATAATACAACAAGAAGGTTAGCAGAAATGTTATAACTGAAACAAATACTAAACAGGAAAGCATAATAAAGCAGGACAAACAGCCAGCAAAGATGATATAAAACTGTTGAAAATGCAATGAAAGTTAAGCTAATACGATATTACAAATTATAATCATTTTTAAATTAGTGTAGCTAGTTTTCTTATATATGACAATACTATGTTACGTATACAATATATTAACTCAGAATATTGTGATTCAGAGGGAAAGTGCGATTGCAATATCCCCTACTTTTCTGACAGTAATAAATGCATATGCAACCTGTACTGTAGGTCATGTATCTGTAAACAGTAAAGGAGTGTTTTATTTTAAATGACGATCAAATAGGTACATTTTCGTGCATAAAATAATTTCATTACAATGACAAGGAGGAGTAGAACGGCGTTCCCACCAACAATAAAATAATCTTGCTGTGTTTGTTGGATATTAACTGGATTTGTAAACATGAGGAAATATGTGGGCGAACTGAAGAAAGATAGTTATCTCAAAACCCAATCACGTGACGAATCCTTATCTTCATTAAATTGCATATAATATTAACATTGATTACTCTTCGGTGATAAGAAAAAATGTAAGTCATAACGAGAAAGGCATGCAGGTGTATAAGCATCTATGCACTATTCATGCCTGATTATTTACTGATGTCTCATGAACTATACATAATCTACATAGCATCCACTGCCATTGTTTACGAAAAGAAAACACATCAACAAGTTGTAAAATCAAACTAATGTATGTATAAGTATAGTACAGGTAACAATAGCAAAGAAGGTTCATGAACTCAGTGTGTACTGTTGTACATCCAAAGGTTGAATTAAATATCACTGTATGTTCTAGAAATATATATATATATATATATATATATATATATATATATATATATATATATATATATATATATATATATATATATATATATATATATATATATATAAGAACTAGAGGAACTAATGTTTACAATTATTTAAAAGCGTCCAAAAGTTTATCGTTTTTGGCTACTACCATCGGAAATTCAACAGGACTTGATGCTATTCTTATAACTGAAAAGCAACGTAACTGTAATGGTATAGAGTGTCACGTTACCATGATATGTAGTGTAATGGACTCTTTGATCGGTAACATGTATGGTACATAAGTCCATTTTGATCTGAAAAGATTGCAAGGGGATAACATGGTAATATGCAGCTTTCGGAAAGTTTTAAATTATTTTTGAGATATTATATGCCACCAGAAGCAAATGTGAGGCCATTGATGATCACACTAATTGTATTTCTTTAGTCTGTAACTTTTACTTTTATATGTTCTGTTTAGATCAATCCAAAGCAGTTGGTTTTGGTTCTTAATGACCTACCATAGCCGAGTTTGCACAATTGACATATACATGTGTGTGTGTGTGTGATTTGGATTTTTAAGGTAGCTTTAACAATGTTTCAGTCATATCGCTACGATGCCTGCAGTGTGGAAGTTTATAGTGATGTCTAGCACTGAGGCATCATGCCGCAGACGTGTAGCATGATGTCGAACCCAGTCACATTATTCTGACACCAGGCCGACCAGTCCTAACACTAATCTCTTAATACTGAGCGCCAAGCGAAGCAGCTGTTAGTAAAAGTTTGTAAGTCTTGGTATGACTCGGCTGGGCATCGAACCGACGACATCCGAGACGGACGCTCTAACCACTAGGCTTCCAGAGCAGTCAAATTTTAGGTTTGATGTAAAATGTCTCACCTTAATCATTAAAACGTTAGAATTAGTATTATTATTTACTTGCTCATACAGGAGAAAAATCAGTTGCACGAAAATATTCCCTCTCTTCATCTTTAAAGTACACAAATGAAATTAGATTTGAAATCAGCACCGTTAACTATATTTATTCTCCCGCTATCTTTAGCAATTTCTTTCTATTTCACGTTTAAATCTCCAACGTTATTTTATATTTTGATATTTTGTATTTAAATTTATGGTATTGTTGAATTTGCAAAACATTTTCCTACATGTATTGTTTGTGTATCTCCTTTTCCGAGTGCAGATTACAGCAGATATTGAATATATTTATTTTCGTATTATTATCCACATAATATGTGTATATATTTTATACAGTTTGAACGTTTTTCAGAACTTTTTGTAACATTTAAAGAGTACTTTACGCTGATTAGATTGTGTACTTAATTCTCATCAGACCAATAAATATAGCAAGATAAAACGTTGGAGAGTACTACCTTTTAAATTAGACAATTCGTATGAAAACAGTTCTAACTATTCACGTAAAACGTTTATATGCGCAATTGATCTGAACTCAGAGTCACCATTTATGGCCGTTACCCTAGTAGCATACATTATATTCATTTCTGAAAAGGAAACATTAAATAATCTTAAATGAAGCTCTGAAACTTTCAAATTAAAATGATTTCAACAAGACATACAATTGCACATGAATTTTGTAGTTTGCCCATATATATATATATATATATATATATATATATATATATATATATATATATATATATATATATATATATATATATATATGTGTGTGTGTGTGTGTGTGTGTGTGTGTCTGAGAGAGAGAGAGAGAGAGAGAGAGAGAGAGAGAGAGAGATTGTATCAGAACCGATCAGATCTACATTATTATTGAGATCTAGGTTACATTCAAGCGGAATGAACATACCGTACACTTATCACCACGTCACTTATCCGCATTGTGAATTTAAGTCTCGTGAGTTTTGGATTAAGACAATACCAGTGACACAGTGCCTTAAAGACAGTGTACAATGGCCACTCACACATTAATTGATCGCCTGATTATATTGTTGCAAATGTAGCTGCTGCACGTATTCTAATAACTTAAACTGCTCCTTAAATCCGACTTGGATTACAGAAAGATGATGCCACTGCGAGAGATGTACGTTTCTTGCATGACAAGAAAAAGGGGATAGTTATAATAATTTATGTTGAATACTTCATCGTATTTCACAATAACGCCTAATCTGTCTACCTCTGCATATGTAACTATTTTCAATATAATTCTTTAAAACATATAATTGTCTTAATTGTACTTCTTCTACAGTTTTAATTGTCATTTCGGATAAATGTATATAAATCCTACACGGTAATTTTGCTACAAATGCTGTCAGAAGTGGGATCATTTTGGATGTAATGGAGTCCTGAAATTATTGTTTCATTATTCGTATGTGATCTTTCGTGTTTTTCAAACGATACTGACAAGACAGTGAGGTTAAGAAGACACAACGCATTACTTTATATTTTTTTTGTACACAGTTCATGTTTTTGTTGCCTTTCAAGAAGGAAAATACGCTTCATTGAAAGTGTTGTAATTACCCATTTTATGTATAATGCTGCATTTAAGTTTGTCATCAGATGTTTTAAATGGAACCAATGAAAGAACTGGTAGAACTGGCAATGCAGGTTGGCTAAGAGGGGGAGTCCCGTAGAAATGTTGTTCGTGAAGATCAGGCTTAGGAAATGGATTAAATGTTAAAGGGGTCGGAAATAGAAAGGGGAAAATTAAAGATAGAAATGGAAGCCAAGGAAAGAAAATGGCTTTTAAAAAGAAAATAGAATTACAAAAGCAGGCCGAGAAGGAGAAGATAGAATTAGAGAAATAGACGTGAGAGCTAGAAAAACAGGCCGAAAGGACAGGATAGGATGGGAAAAGGGAAACAAAAAGGGACATGATGGAACTGATTAGTGAAGTAGAGGATAGTAGGTTAGAAAACTAAATGCAAGTTAGATTATATGCTTTGGAGATGGAATGTAGAAATTGAGAGAGGGAGTATGAAATACATTCTGAACTATTGCAAGCTAGGTTGGAGGGGGAACATAAGTCTAAACCGAGAGGTCCAAAATTGCCCCCATTTGAGGACGATAAAGATACTATGGATAGTTATCTAAACAGGATCGAAACGTACGCCACGGTACAAAAATAGAAAGAAGACGATTGGTCGCTTCATCTTATAGCGTTTTTGAAGGGTAAAGCATTCGACGTGTAATCGCGTTTTTCCGTGGCCGATTCGCTGAAATATATGACATGGCCACATAGGCGGATATAATTCTCTGAAGCTCTGGGAGGATTTCAGAATGTCGTCTCGCTAAACACCAAAGCTGGGAATCAGGTCTAGGACCAAAAACCCAAGGAACCTGAAAAAACATTTTATGGATTAAAAGGAAAGGCATAAGGTCAAGCAATGTTTCACTTGCAAGGAGTGTGGACATATGTCACTCAGTTGTCCAAAGCGGAAGGTACCAGTCCAGAGAGTCTCGGTGGCCATTAAAGGCCAACGGTCGGTAGATGAACACTCGACGTTTTTCAGCAGGTTAAGCTAGAAGCAGTATACGAGCCTGTAATGCGTGCAGAGATCGGGCGCGATGCGATCCAATCGATCGGCACGTGTATTTTCCCCGAGTCAATGGTACCGACGGCGAAAGGCACTGTCAACGGGCAGGATGTGACCGTTTTAAGGTACACATGGTGCTCCAGTGTAGTCGTGAAACAGAGTCTCCTCCGCGATGACCAATTGCTTTAAATCGCCTTGTATGGTACTGGACTAAACAATCTACCACGTTTGTGTCGCAATGATATATACTGAAACACCTTTCTTGACTGGAACTTTGTTAGAGTTGTGCATTGACAACCCGATATATGAAGTTACGATTGGCAATGTACAGGGATCTGGAATCCCAACCATGTCCGACTTCCGAGTCCCTGTGATCCAAGCACTGCAAATCATAGATCAGGTAAAGGAGGATAACAAACCGCTACGTAAATTAAAGTAGCGGAAGCTATTACCGATGTCTACCGCGAATAGTGTTTGAATGAAGAAGAACGTGACGCGTCTTTACGTGCAATTGCGGAGAATGCAATATCGGGTACAGTGAGGTAGTGTAAGAACTGAACTCCTGTAAATTTCTACATCGAATAGGTTTAATATACATTGAATACTCTATATTTGATTGGACGTTCTTGAAACTAGGTGTTACCCAGAAATTCAAGGTCGCGCTCGAGTCAAGTATGGTGGGTCATTTAGGTATGAAGAAAACAATGGATAGGGTACTGAGATAATTATATTGGCCTGGTGTCAATAGCGACGTAGCCCGGCTTTGTGGCTCGTGCGATGTTTGCTAGAAGAAGGTCTCTAAGGGAATGGTAACTAGAGTACCGTTAGTTCAGATGCCCCTGTTTATTAATCCGTTTAAAAGTGGCCATTGATATTGAGGTACCTATATTTCCACAGACAGATCGGAGAAACCGATATATCTTAACGCTTGTAGATTACGCCACTAGCTACTCTGAAGCCATATCTTTGCAATCAAACGAAACCGAACGTGTAGCCGAAGCGCTCGTAAACATGTTCTGCAGAGCCGCTGTGCCCAAAGAGGTTCTTACTGATTGTGGAGCGTAATTCACCTCCGATATCATTGGAAATAGTGTAGGTTATTGTCCCTTAAACTGTTTTACGCAACACGATAGAACCCTATGTGCAATGGGTATGTAGAGAAATGGGACGTTGACACAAGTGTTCCAAAAGATGTGTGGAAAGACCTAAGGATTGGGATAGGTACCTAAACTCAATTATGTTCGCGTATCATGAGGTTCCTCATGAAAGCTTAGGATTCTTTCCGTTTGAACTATTGTACGGTAGAACAGTTTGTGGTCCTATGAGTATTGTACGCGAACTGTGGTCAGGCGAGGTTGCGAACGAAGAAACTAGGACCAATTAACAATACATGGTAGAATTGCGCGAAAGGTTCGATGGTGCATGTCGAATGGTGCAAGATAAACTCGCGAACTCTAGTTGTAAATACACGAAGTACTACAACCGAGGAACGCAGAGTAAGAAGCTTAATGTAGGCGATCAAGTGTTGATGCTTCACCCTACTAGTCAAATGGAAAGGGCCATACGAAGTCAAATAGGTGAAAGGCGAAATAGACTGCAACATCGTGACGTGGAAGGTTTTTCCATCATATTTCACGCCAACATGCTGGAACTCTAAGTAGACATACCTTGTCAAACAGTTGATAATGATGGTCTTGAATGTAGTGTGTGTAGCGGTGATAGCGGATAGGTCGTGTGACCAATCGGAATTCGTCTCTAGTACAGAATCGCCCCTTTAAAACCCCATTAACGTAGGGAAGGAAGGTATATATCAGATCAATGTATGCCCAGATTTATCAAAGGGTCAGCATACGCAGATCTTGGAGGTTTTGTCAAAATACCCAGAGATATTTAGGACAAACCAGGCCGTACCTCAGACCCGATCAGAATTAAAGGATATCTAATACCCTTTAATGCGCGGGAGATATTCAACGAAGAAGGGGTGAAAATGTTAGATCAGGAAGTGATCGAACCTTCCAGTTCCCCGTACTCATGAGACAGAAAGAAGGGTCAAACCATTTTTACATTGACTCTCGGCAACTCAACAAAATCACCGTGTTCGACGCAGAAACAATTCCAGATATAGAAAGTTTATTTTCAAAGTTGGCGGGTCACAAATCCATTTACTAGGTAGACCTTACCAAGAGATATTTGCAGATACCACTCGCCAATAATGTCCGCAAGCTAACGGCTTTCGCGATTCCCAAAGGTCTTGTCATGTCTTTCGGTTTATTCAACGCCGGTGAGTCGTCCGTTCGTCTCATGCCCAAACTGTTAAACGGTATGAAAATGATCAACTCTTCTGTAGATCATATCTTTGATTATATATATATATATATATATATATATATATATATATATATATATATATATATATATATATATATATATATATATACCTGGGATGAACATTTTAAGGTATTAAGGGTTCTGATCGATAGACGCCTCAGCGATAATTTTACAGCTAGGCCCAACAAATATAGTATTGGGTGTTTTAAGCTAGAATGTTTGTGACACCTTGTAAGTGGGCTAGGCCAGATAAAACCTCACCCAAACAAAATGGGAGCAATCAGACATACACCTAGACCGAAAACTAAGAAACAAGTAAGATCTTTCGTAGGTTTGATTGGGTTTTACAGGAAACATGTCCCCAATGTTACGGCTATTGCCAGCCCGTTAAAAGATTTGACTTAGAAAGGGCAACCTAATGAAGGTCCCTGGCGTGTGTTCCAGGAAAAAGTGTCTAACGCTTTAAAACACAAACTGGTAAGTGCACAAATCTTAAAATTGCCAGAATTGAACAAAAGTTTGGAGCTGCGGACTTGGGGTTGTTTTGCTACGGCAGCAAGAGGGGATAAAATTACACATTGCTTATGCAGGTAGGAAATTGCTCTCTAGGGAGCAAAACTACTCCGTGATTGAGAAGGAGTGCCTAGACTTAATATGGGGGATATGAAAATTACATACGTACCTTTTCGGGAGGAAGTTTACCTTACACACAGATCATAAGAATAACTTATGATTTAACAGGGCAAAGGTTGCCAACGCAAGATTGATGCGTTGGGCGTTGTCTTTCCAGCTGTATAGTTTTCCAATCAAGGCAAATCGAGCGTAAGAAAATGTGGGTCTTTTTTAAGTTTGGTGTAATTAGCATATCATTTCGTTCATTATTCAAAATTGAATGTTTTAGTAATTGTCTATGTTCACATTCCGTGATTTTTCTAATCGTGTTACCACTATTTTTAAGGGGTAGGTATTGTCACAGAAATTTATATAGATTTTTTTTGTATTAAATACATGTACTCGGGTGTCGGTTTTTTTTGTGTACAACGATACCCGAAGATGATTTATGTATGTTGTACAAAAATTTCGTAATAGTGAGTTCAGTTCATCATATGTTGCACGTGCGATGTGCTTTCGATGGGATGAACCGACTATTTCCAGCGCACACGCGACATATTGCGGCATCTTCTGCGTATACATACCTCACCGTAGGTCAAAACCTTACATTAAGGAGTGTCTTGACAGATAGCGTTCTACTTTAATGACTTGCACATCTTCAGCTGTATAAATTGTAACTCTTGTACCACCACGTTTATTTTTGTATATTTTCTTTAGTATTACCATCCGGCTATTTTCTATTCTTGTTTGTGAATTAGTAAGTGATTTATGTTAGAAATATTTAAAGTTGCATATTTTTGGAAACGTTTAGTACGATAGGATTCTCGTCGGGCACTTTTACGTTCACATCTGAACTTGTGTATTATTTTGTAATTATTGTGCCGATAATGTAATCTGTGTAGCTTACGTATATAACATCATTGCATGTCATCATTTATGGCCGTGTCATGCATAGTTCACTGTGTTAGATGTATTTTTAGATCAACAGAGTCATCGGCATAGCAGCTGTATAGGTGACCAGAGTGATCTGAGTCTCAGCTGTATAGATGACCCGATTGGTCAGAATGATCAGAGTTATCGGAGACTTGTCAAGGACAATCTTTTCCAAAACAATGAAACGTTTCGAAGATTGGACACACTGAATTCAAACGATTGTTTGAGTGTGATCTTTGATAAAATATAAAGATACGGAAGGTAGCGTAACTGCGATAAAAAAAGATCGGAAGATTTTGCCTCTTTTGCTTACTGCCAAATCGGACCATAATATGAAATTGCAACATAATGCAAATGACATTATTGAAAACTAAATCAATGATAACCAGTTACTTTGTCTATTAATATAATTCAAACGCAATTTATTTCCTCAGACTCCAAACGTTTTACTGTGATCCCTTTGCTCATATTAATAGAAGAAGCATTACAACTCAAACAATCAAACTAGTAACTTTGAATCATCCAGTCTCGAGCAGTATTCTACAGTAACATGTAGGTTGCTTCTTGTAATAATTCTAATAGATGTAGCTGTAGTTGTATTTACCTTTTAATTCTTTATGTGGACAGTCTGGCTATGCTATTTTAAGCGTCTAGGTCATTCAGGATACGATCATGTAATAAGTGGCGAATTTGTTTGGAAGCATCAAGTTCACCGTGTCAAGATGGTATTATTTTCTAATTATAATGAAGTTTGGCATAACTCTTGTCTGACCCTTATTGATGACGAGGTCAAATGAAGAGATATATAAGTGAGGGATTAAATACGATTCATAGTACATACTAACAGAAATCGAGCATAAGTTCTCAAGATGAAGGCTTCAGTCGTCTTTTTGGTGCTGGTAACTATGCTTGCGATCGTCTTTTCTGAAGGTATTTATTGATTCAACTGTTTTAGGTTACTCTTATACAGGGTTAAAACATATTTTATAGACCATCGGTTCAACTGACATGCACATATATAAAAAACCACATGAGGTATGTGTGCCACATACAAGTAGTGTAAGTATGAATACTTATATTTTCATTAAAAAAACTGTATGTTCTCCCTGTTAAAGAGCTAACTTTGATATAATATGTTGTTTGTGACTACTTACCAAGGCATTACAATAGTTTTCTTCAAGAGTTCAAATACGGACGCATTGGTTAATATTGCATCATCAAAAATGTGTTTCCATTTGACTAAATCACAGTAGTCTATCAGCATAGTTTAATTTCGCAATATGAACTGAATTAACGTTAGCTACAAGAAACCAGTAATTCAATTTACAGGATATGTTTCCAGTAATAGGTTCTTCTCAGCAGAGTGAACAAGGCTATTACATAATCATCAACACATATATCAGCCTTTAATGAACTATATACAATATACCGTCCAAATACATAATTTAGCGGGACAAAATGCGACTCGAGTGACATTACATTCCAGGAAATATGCTAGTACTAATTAAAAAAGTGAAATCTAATTCTTATTGACTTACTCAACGAATCAAACAGTGTGTCAGAAAGTATGCCTAAGTCTGCTGAGAAGTTTAAAAGAAGATGACAAATTGTTTATAAACATGATTGTCGAGAATCACCACAAGGCATCACCACAAGGCATTACCCATTCCCTGTTGCGATGAAGATTATGTTTGGCAGTTTTCAAAGCAAAAAGGTCCGAGCAAACATATATTTCAATTTTCAACAAGCAATTATGAAATTAGAATATGTAGATACACAAAACAAAGTTTATAATTCCAACCAGTGTGTGTATATAATACATATTCGTTGTTTAAGTCAGTTATTTATATATTTCTACACGCTGATAAAATCTGCCTTATTTAATAGGAAATTAAACTGCATCCATATTTGTAAATAAGTTGAAAACATCAATACAAGTACTGATTCCCCTTTAACCAAATAACAACTAGGCGCATAAACGGAATTCACATACATTATTCTCCTCAGTTCCATTAACATTTCTAAAACAACTTAAATCATTCAATTTAATTCGCCGTTAGAGAGATGCAGTGGATCTTTAAAATATTCGAGTCATTTCGATTTTTTCTTTGGCTGGTATTTTAATTTCGGGTACTCTTAGAGATTGCAATAACAAGATCATAAATTATTTCCTCATCTAATGAATTCTCTAATTATCTAGTTTTGATCTATTCTTTACATAAAACGTTATATACTGTTATAAATATGTTAGGGTTTGGATAACCTTAGATAAAAGTTCCTTATACCTGTTATATTAACTGATTTAACGGATTGTATTTCCTCATTGTCAAACCGATGCATTCCAAGTCATATTGGGACGATCCATGAACAGTTTATTTTCTACTATCTGCTACAGTAAATGTTTAACATATTAATAAGTCAGTTAAGAAGGAGAAAACCTCAATTTTGTTGACAAGCAAAAGACAATGATGAAATGCGTCACCAAAACCCTTGGTTTATTTTCATATTTTAAGCCGGTCTTCTAACTAAATGTATGGAGAAGATGCTTTTCTTCAATATGTTATTTTAGGATAGCAAACGTACTACTAGATCATGCCAGTTCACGCCACCGGATATTTAGTAAGATATTACCGACATATATTAACAGCCAGATAATGTATATTAACTATTTCTGATTCATATATAACAATGTTTGATGAGAAGTTTTTCACTGCATTTTATTCAATGCTTCACATTTGACTGAATAATACTAATCAAACGAGGACAGGCGATGAGACGAGAGCCAAACCGGCTTGATCCAGCCGCAGTGTAGTCGACAAACCTATTGACTATGGTTTCGTTAAATAGTTTAAATATATCCTCAAACTCAAATATGGAATCAATCAATTCAGCTATTTCAGATTAAATATTCCACAAGCAGACTGTCAGATCCTTTATTTTAATGTATATAGATACCCGAACCTAGTCATTTAGTTACCATGTATACTTAAACTCCGGATAGCTAGTGGGAGAAATACGTCATTACCTTTGTAAAATGTGTCCTCTGATTGCCCTCTATGATTTGTCAAAAATGTGTTCAAATTTAAAACAAATACACTCCACTTATGTGGTTTATAGTGGGTTTGGTATAACCCTTGTCGCTACGAGGGTTGACAAAAGACCATGGGCACACCTTTTTGGAGCATCACTATTCTCAGACTAACTCAATGCATTTGCTATGGTCAAGCATGGTCAAGCATGGTCAACCATGGTCAAGATTTATCATGAATCTAATGAGAAAGCAGATAAAATTCTGCAGCGAAAGAAAAACTCTGGCAGATTTATATGCGAACTTTATGGAGACTCAAACGCTGTTTTTTTATTGACACCGCACTTATCGTCTAACATTTATATAGTTTTCAAACAAAAAAAGCTGTCACAGAATAAAGTTAGTATCAGGTAGTCTCGAGTGTACATTAGTTGATGTTTTATATTTGTCTTCTGCGGATAGTTGCGAGAAATTAATTCGATAACTGTTACAAACTAATATCAGTCTTGCAAACTTATTTTATTTTCCAAACGAATTATGACAGTTTTTCTAAAGAGGTCGAATCAATGTATCGAGGTTCTCAGGACAAAATTTTCATTCCTCCATTGGCTTTCCTTATGTACAATTTTGAAGTTGTGTTCTGACATCAAAGGAGAGTGAAAATCATTAACTGATGACCATGAACAAAAAAGTAAGTTAAGTTTTTCAATAAGGGAAATTTCATGGCATTACTACCAATAACCAGTCTAAATCCTTAATTGTAGATAAATTAAATCGAAATAGTGCATTGAAAGTGGTTTCATCCTGCATACATGTACTTTATCTATTTTAAATTAATTGAATATATATTTGAACTCTGAAAGATAATTATACATGCTGATATGAAATATTTGAAGGCGATTACAAATTACCACAATATCCAGGAAGAAATATGTAGTAAATAATTAAAACGTTAAATTGATTTGTAAAGAAATCTTGATTTTTTTTTAAAAAACAACATTTAATAACGGATTTTTTTCCCCAAAAAAGTTCCTTTAACATATCCAACACACAACAGGACAGAATGGCATTAACCGTTAAAAGATGAGCATAGCCGTCACAACTGTATTTGCTAGTTTTCTTATAAATATGTTCTTCGAACCAAGAATATAATTTTACAGGTTATTCGAATAGAGATGAAAAAACGTCTTGAAACTTGAATTTTTGACACACTTATATATATATATATATACACACATACACAGATATATATATATATATATATATATATATATATATATATATATATATATATATATATATACACACCAATTAAAACATTAAAATCAATAAATATTTATTCTTCCGACTTTTATAAAATGCTCGTAAATCGACGTTTTCTTTGTAGAGCATGATTCTTATGACGAACCTAACGTTGAATCTTTAATCAAAGACATGGATCGGAACAAGGACGGTTATATCGATCGGGAAGAATACAGGTGCGTATACGTCTTGTTATATCGTCTTCACAAACATAAGGTTAATATATGCTATACCTCCAGTGTTATAGCTAATGTCTCTATTATGTTTTACATTATGTCAGATCGAAAACATAAGTAATAAAACCAACTCAATAGGATTCCTCTATGTACTAGTGTGAGACCTTCTATACACTTTTTCTGCTAATTTTAGTCAAGTTCCCGTTAAGAACAAGAGTGTTCTTATCTAATCACTAATAAAGATGCAAACAATGTATATTTTGAGGACACATAATCTGAAGTACATTTCGGATTCACAAGTATGCAGGTGTGCTATATTGTGGACTGCGCGATCTTGCTTTACATTTGGAATGCTGTATACTAAACAACGGTGTTGTTCTAGTCGCCTAGGTTTGTAAATTTAATGTTTACCTAACGGGCCTACAGTCAGGCTGAAAACATAATATTTGGTAATAGTGTATGTTCTACACAACTAGTATAAACCTTATCGTCATTTAGGACAACACTGCATTCAGTGTATATTTGTTGTCTTGTCTGTGACCCGAGATTGTTGCCAATGTTGGTGTGCTCTCAAAGCAGAATTATACAACCCGTATCACTTTGGTCAAGTAGTCATAGTTATTAGAACTTTTTGGACTATAGGTTAACAGTGTATTGTTCATTGTTATGTCTCATTCTTTTGACCTGTTTTAATTATAATAGAAACAGGTATATGAGGATGATAACAGACACATATTGTCTATATATATATATATATATATATATATATATATATATATATATATATATATATATATATATCATGCACATGTTACTAACGTTGATTTCAAAGGTGTGTAACTCAGTAAATTATTTATATTTTCAGCAATTGAATTGAAATTTTGTGTGTAATTAAAGTAATGTCTCTGTGTCTGTCTCTGTTATTTGTCACTGTATGAAAGTATAATACATTATGATGTATTTTAGTTACGTTCTAGCTAAGAACGTGAGCATTTACATTCAGGCATTTTACAATAATCTATGATTTTAAAATTTCTTATTTAAGGGAAGCAATCGAGAGCACCCACTATTTTGTCCCGGGCTTATTGGACACGGCCCGTGACGGGAAATATACTTATGAAGGTATTTCGTTTATTGCTAAACGTTATTAAAAATAAAGCAGCAAATAAAGACATTAATAAAGAAACAATATATAGAACTAATAATAATAATAATAATAATAATAATAATAATAATAATAATATAAATACAATTGCTTCAGAGAATCATTCTCTAGTTTCCTACTCTATTTATATTACCATGTTCTCCTCCGGGTACCTGCCACTAAATTAATGTACTTTTCTACTTATATTCCTGAGTTAAAACGGTTGTTTCCTTATTGCGTTTCTAAAGGGTTTGAAAATTACACTTACATTATGAACGTGTTTTCAAAGAAGACACCTAACAATACTGTTAATGTAGTCTGCTTGTGTATTATACATGTCAATAACTATTGATACGTTCTGTGTTCTTCAGTTGCATATTATCGTTGACAATGAACAAAGTAGAAAGGAATATTACATAAAATGGGTCTATCAGATAGTTATGTTTATCTGTCCTAATTCTTGGAAAGGGCATTTTCGTGATTCGTCTATCCACTTCGTTCTACAGGTACACTTGCCAAACATTACAGGCCAAATCGTTTATGATTGGATACACGTGGGGAATTATTGTCCCAAACTGACTGCTCATTATATTTACATATTAAGATATCTTGAAACAACTGCGAAGGTTTTATCTAAATGTCTCTTTTTTATGCAAGTTTACTTTCTATCAATATATATTGACATCTTAAGAAACAACACGACGAAAACCTAAGTAATAGAACATAAATAGGGTAAATTCTTATTAATTGTAAGAGATAGTAACCACCTCATAAGCAATACAGAACTTGCTTTTAACATTGTTAGAGCTATCTGCATATTCATTAGTTGTGAGAACACCATTGCAAGATTCTCGTTCCTCTTGGGTAAGTTTTATATTATGATTAAAACATCTATTTTGTGTCACTTGAATAGTGTTGACATAAATCTGAGATACTCTGCTTTTGTATAATCACGAATAAAACTGATTTTGCGCTTGTAAGTTATTTATTGGTCGGCTACCTATGTCCCATCTTCTAACATGATTTATGTTATTGCCTTTTCGACCTAAATTCAATTTTCAATATATTACATGTATTTCGTACTGTTTACTCAAAACACATACCATCGATGTTTATGTCTTCATATAAAACAGTATGTGTATGTTATTCTAGATTTCCCAACATTTGATTTCTTAGGGTTTTTTCTTCTAAATTTGTAAGAGCTTCCCAATATATGTTATCCAACAATCCCCTGTGAAGTTCTAATATTTTGTGTTCAGTTGTCTTTAATTTACTTACATTCTCTTTTGTTTTACTAACAAAATAATCTTATGTTATTTTCATTTTCAAAATCTCACAGAACAAATATTTGATCATTAGAGGAAAGTGAAACATGAAAAGAGTCCTCTTTATTTCTCCCTATCTAATATTCACTTACAGCGTCAGTTACACACGTTGTGATGACGTAAACGTTATTAATATCCATCAATAGTTAAGAACTATATTTCCAATATCATTTTCCTATTGGGCACCTTGACAAAACACCACTCTATAAAATAGCTGAATGATATGGCATAAACCCTGGTAGGAAATGTACATGAGCCATATGTATTGACATGTAACGATATGGATCGAAGACCAAATGGTAGCGAAGTTTTGAGAGGAAAGCTGCTATTTATTTATGCAACGGACAATACTTTGAATGCTTCGATAAGAGGAAATGTGAACGGAGTTGGAATCGAAAAGTTGTGATTGGATAATGTCTATTTCAAAATGTATCGTTTTTATGATTTCATTATTAGGTCTCTTATAATTATATGAAAAACAATCCTGCAGAATAAATATTGTTCAGTGGCACCAATCAAATGTCCACGTTATGCAGGAAAGTGAAGACTTTCACTTTTCCAAACATAGATTAAATTAAATTATTATTTCAAGACTGTTTGATTGAGCATACAAAGCAAAGCCAATCATTCGATATAAGTTTGAAAGAGTATTATGTGTTCATGTAATTCGCAAAAATTGTCATTGAATTATAGAATAATCTATTTTGGAGACAATAATGCAGGTCATAATAGCATTAAGAAGCCCAAGGTGAAACTGACGTCGTCTACTTCATATAGTTTTCAACAAACGATTTCAAATGTCTTTTTAACATTTCTTTTGTGATTGGAATTGTCTATTGAAAATAAGATATTTAGTTACATGTGGCACTTGATGACTCCCATATCTGCTCAATTCTCTTTGAAGATTCATATTCTTCCGTAACTCCAGGACCAATATTAAGTATTAAATTACGTGTACTCAGACTACTCCCTTGGAGCATGTATGAAATTAGTACTGTTGCTTTGTATGTTGCAGCAAAACGTTGTACCCTTACCTACATTTTATGAAAGTCACGTAATATTTCACTTTTAGAGATAGAGATATTCTTAGTTATGAACTGTACTAATTGTAGTAGTTCTGTGTTTTGTACGAAGCGCGTATATTATCCACTTTCCGTGTATTCTCAGTACGAATTCGCTCAGGCGTATTTCATCGACTTATGAAATCGTAGGGGTAAAGATTGCATACACTATTTTTATAAACTGTGAAATGCTAATCTTAATTTGCATTTCAGAATTCGAAAACGAGTGGATTAATTATATTACGAAACTTTCATTTGACTGAAGCTGCTGAAGATGACGTATTTCAAGCAATAATCAGCCAGCCATCTTCTACGATGATTCCTTGATGAAATACCTGCAAATAATTAATAGCTTTTTAATGCAAAGAATTCATGGTCTTCATTGAATAAAGTGAAAGATGACTATGTCTCCTTTTATATCCTTTCCTCCCCTCCTCCGACTTTAAACTTACATTTCCCCGTTGACAAAGCGCAATCATTTTACAGTTGAATAATCAATACAATTAAGATAAACAAAAATACTCAACTTCTGACTACATTTAAACGTGCCATTGCTATAAATATAATGTTTTGTGTCCTGCTGAAAATTGCACTTCTATAAAACTTATGTTTCTATTAGTTCAATATTCAAACATGCGCTTGACAGTTGTTGGAGAAAAGGAACATTTGTTTGAATTGCCTTATTTTTATTTTAAATACAGATTGATTTAATGTCTTGTTTCACAAAAAATCAAACAGATTCCATATGATTTTCAATGTAAACCTTTTTATTTTTGAAACATAATTTGCTGAAAAGAAGTCCATTTACCGATAATTGCTTCTTCAGTTTGATAATACAGTAGCTACAACCTAATATATGGTCCACATGCATCAGCATTATCAGGAATGGAGCTACAGATATTGGAATCATGTCAGTTTATGCATAGTTTACGTGTAAAAGAGTTCGCTCTCTACAGTAATAATAATAATAATAATAATAACAATAATGACAATAATTAGGACTTTTTATGACGCCTCATCCTTGCAAGCTCTAAGCGCTTTACAATATTAGACAACACCATCAACATAAATCATACATAATAATATGACTGCAACAAAACAAAAGCATGAAATTAGAAAACAGACAAAACATCCTCAAAATATTTAAGGTAGGAAACATTTTTAGGTCTTGAAATTTGTTCTTGCAGTCGAAATATGCGACTTTTAGGAGCACTCTTGAACACTGTGTCTTTGTGTCTAACTTCAGTTGGCAATTCATTCCACGTTGCTGGGCCCTGGTATACAAAAGAACATAGTCCATATAATTTCGTTTTCATAGTGGAAATAGTGAGTATACGATTGTCAGAAGAGGAGCTTAACTATCTTGCTGTGTATACACATGGGTGAGGTCGGATAGGTATGTTGGACTGGAGTCCGTCAGTGAAACGTAGCACAGAGAACACATTTTGTGTTTGATTCTGGATCGAATGGATAGCCAGTGTAGGGTACATCAGATAAACAGTTCAAAGACCATCACATACACATAAATATAAGACAAAGTTTGGTATCTCATAAAATTGTCTTTGATAAGCGAGACTAAGTACACTTATTACTTATAAAGTCCCGAGCTATATCACAGATTATTGAAAAAAAGTTAAGGTTGGCTATATGTATAAAGGTACCAATTGTACAACCCTAGGCGGACGGAACTTAAAGTGTCGGAAACATTGTATTCAGAAATAAACAACAACTCTAGCTGTAATTAATGCTTTATGTGAGAGTTGTACTTTCTGTTAGGCTTTAAAAATAAGTTGAGCCTCTTGGCGACGTGTGAGATTCTGTTAATTCATATTTAGATCATATCTAGATCATTTTGTATTTTGTATGCTCTTTTAAAATGCAGTACACATGGCTGAAAATGCGTCTGTTATGACTATGTAAATCTTACCCATGTAAAGTTCCAGCAGAATTTATCTCTCTTAAATGCAATGGAGTACCTGGTGTTGTCTATGACAAACTGACAACCTAACTTTGTTCTCTATGACAGTGTGGGACTCATATGCTGAGGTAGGATAGAAAGTAGATTTGTTTCGTAAAACATTAGCATTGAGTTCCATGAAAACAATCGGTACTTTGAAAACCGATAGGAAAGAACAGCCTCACATTGTATCCATAGAACCTCATACATTTATGAACTATACTAGTTTGACGAAGGAAACCTAATCGATGCTGAACATGTTTGGTCAAATATTGACAGTCTTTTAAGAATAACATGTATGAAATCTTCAGAAAATAACACAAGTTGGCTTTGCATAGGGGCTTGTGTAACTATAGCTATGACTGACATAGAATGATTGCTTTATGTATGTATAGTCAGCTTCAAGATTGGCATACAGGCAGCACAATAAGTTACATAAATATAATATAGTTGATTTTGGTCAGATATTGACCGTTTTACCTGCAAAAGATGAAAAATCATAGATAATGACAACCATCTATTTCTTGTAAGGCATGTCATAAACCAGGACAGAGAACACTCTAGGTTCACTTGTAAATAGATCACTTGTATCATATAGAATGTAATGTTATGAGTAATTGTAGGGAATTTATTAAAATAATGGTAACCCTTACTACATTGATTGTAATTGTCCTGATGTAATTGTCCATTATGCTTACTTTCCAGCCTTGAAATTGTTCATGCAGTTTATTTAATTATCTTGCATTCACTTTTGTAAAAGAGTAGTATTGTGTGCATGTGTGTGTATGTGCATTTATATATATATATATATATATATATATATATATATATATATATATATATATATATATATATATGTGTGTGTGTGTGTGTGTATGTATGAAGTATGTATGTATGTATGCATGTATGTATATATATATATATATATATATATATATATATATATATATATATATATATACTTGTGTGTGTGTGTGTGTGTGCTTGTGTGTGTGTGTGTGTCTGTTTATGTATATTTTCATGGCATTATTATATGATTGCATGTTTATATATTTAGTCTTGTAAATGCGTTAGCTGACGATATAATTCTCTTGCTTTCTCTCCGGGTTGTGTTTTGTGTCTCAAAAGCTTGTAATATGTATAATCCGTATTTTTATTGACCTGATGTGATCTTTGCTGAAGGCGAAATTAAGTAAGTTAAAACGTCAGTCATATATACAAGTACGCTGGCACTCATACATGCATACAAACATATATTGATTCATATATTTTACATGTATAACGAAATTTGTTTACAGTCACCCTTGTATAAGCTTTCCATTTCCTTTCCTTTCATATTTCAATGTTCCTGTTAAGCACATAACGTAAATGTTCTACCAGGAAGTATTATCATCATCAAGCAGATGTTCTAAGATCAGTGTCATGCCAAACCCAATGCTAGTTAGCTCTGATTACATATTTGTTATGATTGCATGTATTGAGATGTTTAGTTTTGTCAATACGGTGCCTGACACAGTATTATTGTTATATTTTTGTCACTTTCGGTTGTATTCCATGATCTTGTATTATCCTGAGTTTGATTAAGATGATGTAATCTCTGCTGAAGATAAAAAAGTCATACATACATACATACATACATACATACATGTTTGAAAAGTGACGGTTTTCTTAATTTTACTAAATAAGTATTGATTAACTAAGTGTTACTATTTATATCTTGTATACTGTACCTATTACACATATTCACCTTATCCGGTACCAGAACTTTCTCCGGTGCCCTTTCAAACATTCATTCAATCCCAAATATCATACAACAATTTACTGTACATAGGAATATTTTTTAATTCAATGAAAACATAAACTGGTATGATTCGTCTCTCTGTAGCTCCACCAGTGACCATGATATGAACTTTGGACCTTATATTAGCTTGTACGTATTGTATTGTTAGAAAAAAAGTGCGAGTTATGGTTCTTGGATCTCTTTAGTTTATTACTTTTCTAACGATAAATGGTTTTATTGTGAATACCACATGCCATCTTTTGTCTCACTTATGCGATAGAGAAAACTACCTGTTTTGCGAACATTACGTTTCCTATCTCAGTCTGGTTATCTCAGACAAGTCGCATTAGGGACTAACTTATCAAGGGACACAAGTATTGTTTACTTTTCTTTGGCCTGATGTAGTAGTTTTCCCATCAAACAAGTGCCAACACTTACGGAATAGGTTTTGGGAAATAGAAACAAATAAGGTAGGCAAATCAATTTGAAAGAAAAACACGATAAAGATAGAACAAAACGAAATTAAACAACAAGCTAAGGGACATATTGGCTCTTCACGTCAGGATATTAATAAGACAATATAATGTTCCTTTTCCTGTGAAGCGTGTGTAGTAATCAAAACACAAGTTTTTAACAAGTCTAATTGACCGATGACCACAAAGAATTACAATTACGACAATGATACGTTGAATTGTATTCAAAATTTGAATGTTCTTCTTATGTTAATTGCGATCGAGATCACCGATGATTTCTCTGCTAAATGACAGAACTTTAAGAAGCTGAAACATATCACTTTACCGTCACAATATCTTCATTAAAATATAAAAGGATTCTTACTTGATTTATATATGAAGTTTTGGTCAGGAACGTATCTTTTCTCGGGGAGAAAAAACACGAGAAAAACCTAAAAGATTTTCATCTAACAGTTCAATCAATAATGAAAATTAGTTATTTGTATAAAATTGAAGTATGTGCATGCATTTCATCAGAGTCCCATCGTGGAAGATGCCTAGCTGAGTAATGCTTGAGATAGACACTCTTCAAATCCTGGCTTGAACAGTTCATATAGTTCGGCCGTTTCATGCGAATTGGTCTAGATCCCGAAGATATCCATTTTGTATACTCTAAGAAGCTAATTAAGATTAGTATTTCGAAGTTTATATATCTGGGGGTACTAAAATTAACCCCTACTGTTTAATATTCCGAGGACATAGGTCATAGCGAATTATTTCCAATAATAAATGGCAAGTGGACAATAATTCGTAAAAATCACAGACACTATTACAAATCGTTCAGCGTAGAACTTAGAATGACATCTCTGTCGGTAGCAGTGGATAAGATTACCAGCACAGTAGACAAAGCAACACTGCTTACTCCGTATTGCTGAAAGAGTATAGTCTGCGCATTTATAATGTATTCATCTTTATTTGTCTTGGAGTTATGGAAGAAGCTAAATGATCAAAGAGAATTGGACATGTTATGGAGCCGTCACGAGGGACAGATAAACAAACATATAATCGTCATTAGCCAAATCACGATGCGATGTCAAGTAGAAATGTAAAGTAGCTTAATGAAAATTAGATGATGTAGACGCTGTTTTCTCCCCTGTGTTTTGTGAATGCTTTTATAACCTTCTCCGATTTGTATCCTTATTGGACTCCTTAACTTTATGACAATGATGGCGGGTTACACGTACACAGACCACTCTTTGGGACATAATCGAATGAGTGGTGTTGTTTCTATATATGCTCATGCAAACAGTTTTGTAATCATAATTTAAATGTATCTAAATTTGGAAATGTGAAAATTCATTGACATACAGACCACTGGCGCTAAATTGACCATGCTGAGCAAAGTGGAAATTACGAATTATTCTACAAGATTGCTTCTCGTATAATTCTAGCAGCTACATATGGAAATCATGAGGAATATACGTCTTCGAGTAGAACACTAAACACAACATTTCGATTTCAACTTGGCACGCATTGTAACATATGAGTACAATTCTCAGGTTACAACATTAATTTGAAGATAAACATAGTGTCACAACGAATACAGTGGGGGAAGTGACAGTTCGAATTGCCACTTATCAATGCATTTCATTTAAAGTATTATTCCCTTGATCAAATAAATAGCAACATTCCTCTCCCATATTAACTCTCATTCGGTCTTCGTTCCACTTCGCTACACGTAGATTCTTGGTTTATGCATGAAGACAAAACAATGTTAAATACAAGTTATGTTTTGTGCATAATTGGTTAATTGAAGTGGAAATAGAAACCCATTAGAAAAACAATAAGCAAACAACCGTTATAACTCATACATATACATAGAGATGCACATTTAATGAGTGAAGGTGTTACGCTCAGCGACACACACGTACCTATTTCAATGAAAATATGTGTGAATGCAATTTTGCATAGAAAAAGACTTGCTGGAATCAATTGAGTTGGTGATAGGTGAACGGAGGAGAACACGGAATTACAATTAGGGGTGCAAGAAAGATAGTATGATTCTCTGAAGAAAAACTATTATGTATTATTATTCTTATTATTATTGCTAAATACATGTAGCAATTAACTAAACACCCTCATGAGTATATTTCAAATCACCGTCAGTTTCGAATCGACTCGGTATGGAATCTACGTTGAAATAAGTTACTCGCATTGAATAAGAAATTTACCAAATGAAGATCGTTGTAAAATACCTTAATTGAAAACTAACGCAGATGCCAAGCAAGCATTTAAAATGCATTCTGTATTTTATAATGTGCAATACTTTTATAAAATGGCACTTGTTAGCGACATAAACAGACACATTAATGCAATTGCACGTTCACGTTCAATTCAATTGCTGAAAATATAGAGACTCCATCGAGTTACAAACCTTTAAAGTCATTTTAATAACGTATACATAATATATATATAAAACAATCCTAATAAACATGACTGTTTGACTATTGCTATATGGATTGTATAATTTGGCTTTGTCAAGCATAGTAGCATTGATGAATAATCTCTTGGTCAGTCCAAGAATAACTAACACAATTGCAAAGTTGTCCTAAACAGTAATAAGTTCACAATAATTGTACAAAACATACTCAATTACCAAATCTGATTTTTCTTCAGACTGAATGTAGTCATCGTAGCTTATTATTAACATTGACAAATCCAGGCGACTGGTACCACATAGTTTCTTTGTATTTAATATTTTGTCGACGAAGCGTGATTGCGAAGTCGGCGATCTAACGCATATGTATACATGCGAAACAAACAAAAACAAAAAAAATACTCAAAATTGTGTGTGCCTGCTATGTGCATTATTTTCTTCCTTAACATTAGAAAGTACATGTTGGTTCTTAACGGTAATTCAGCTGAAATTGGTGGGATCAATACACAAGCGGTATCACACCACGAAAACAAATCTTAATGCATCCATTTACTTTAGTTTGTTTTTGATCTGCAACGACGCAAAAATTGTTAGAGACTATTTTTAACACCGAAGGTATACCATAGATTACGCTTATGTTTGTGAAGACGTTATAACAAGACGTAGATACGCATGTACTCTTCCAAATCAATACAATCGTCGTTGTTCACGTCGGCCGCTTTGATTTCATGATTAAGTTCACATTCTCTAAGACTGGAGCCCTCGTTTTCTACAACGATAACGTGGATTTACGAGCTTTTAAAAAGGTAGGAACATAAAGATGTAATGCTTTTAAAGATTTGATTAATAATGAATTGTATAAATAAACGTGTCATGGAATTTTATGTTTGTAGGACAATTTTCAGATAAGGTGAAAACTTACATTCTTATTAATTTGGTTCAAAGAACATGTAAACTTAAGAAAACTAGAAAACAAATGTACCAGCTAAAATATAATCATCTTATTATATTGACTGCCGTTCTGTCCTGTTTCGTGTTGGCCATGATAAAGGGTCATTGATTTTAATAATCAGTTCTGAGATGTTTTGTTCTTTAACGTTTCTGTATTAATGACATTTCTGATTGGCAACAAAATGCCGTGAATTTACGTTTCGACTGGTCAGCGTTAAGGGCATTATTCCTAAGATCTCTGATCTGTAGCGGATGCAGAAAAAGAAACAATGAAACAAGCTTAAATGATGTATGCCTGGCAATTCGTACAGTATACGTCGACTTTTGTAAAGTTTGCACTCTAAGTGTCTTTCGAATCATTTAAAATTTCAACTTACACATTCATGCAATGAGAAGAATAGCTATTGAAACATTTCTCAAACCACCAAGCCATGCTGTTTCAGTTTTCTTCTCTTACCAACGTAGTATAGCACTTGAATCTAGTATCAGCTCCAGAAATAAGTGCATGTCTTTTTTTTTATCAGTATCAACATTTATGAACTAATTCTAGATCATGTCAACCTTGCTTCGAATTATGAAAAATAATAGCATTGCAAACAAATATATATATATATATATATATATATATATATATATATATATATATATATATATATATATATATATACAGTCGAACCCACTTATCTCGACCTCGGTTAACTCGCCAACCCTATTAAGTCGACGTTTTTGAAGCGGAACCGCCAAATTCTCTCTTTGTCTTAGCATTTTCTCATCGGTTATGTCGATTCTTTTATGTCGCCGAACCCTAATATCTCGAGCACAAAAGAAGGCCAAATTTGCCACTTAACGTCGGTTATCTCGATCCCCATGACCAATCGCTTTGTTTGTATCGACAACCCCATCTTAGCAGTGCATTGTTACATCATAATCTGCTTATGCTGACATCTGGGCCGAGTACTGTGTGCTGTGACAGTCAATCATGCTACCGTACTATACCTACAACTGGCCGACTTCTGAAGACGCGAATAGAACAGATAAAAGTTACGGTTACAGAGACTTAAACTCCGCAAGAAGAAATAGCAAACAACAAATAAACAAGTTTTGCATAATTAAAAATAATTATTAATTTCTCAAAATACAGGAGTGAAAGAATCCCTATATTGGGTGTTAACTTATGCTACAGTAATATATACGGTCCAATATTGCCAGGTGTTGACTCGTTAAGTTTCTTTCGTGGGAATGGAGATCCTATTTTGCAAGAACACAGTCTTTTGATAGTAACCGCGTGTACGATACTTTTCAGAGCTGTGTCAGAGTGAAATGACTCGCGAATTTAATTTTGACACTGGTTAGCTTTTTGTGAAAACGAACTACACCCCGCACGTTTTTTTGTGATTTTGTGAGCGATCTTTGTGTTTGCAATGTTGGAGAATATAATAAAGGTCTGTATCGAGAATCGACGGTGGTTTGTATTGTATACTGGTAAATCTCTGCTGTTAGTTGGTGCACATATGCCTTTTGTTGTTAGCAAACATGTATGTACATTTTTACAGCATGCCGATCGCTTCATCAAACAAATCGCGGCAACGCTGTTGTGTAAAAAAACCTCCAAAAACACGTGCATGTACATTCTCATTTATTAACGCACATCATGTACATAAAGAAATTTCAAGCACATGTTAATATATTGCCGCCATATTGGTTTTCGTTTATCTCGATCATCGGTTATCTCGACGCTTTTTGGCAAACCCCTAGGCCGGCGACATAACCGGGTTCAACTGTATATATATATATATATATATATATATATATATATATATATATATATATATATATATATATATATATATATATATATATCTGTGAGAGTGTGTGTGTGTGTGTGTGTGTATTCACATTCCTCATAGTAAGATACTCAGCATGGATGGATAACAAAGTATCTTTTGTCGTTGGAACTCAAATTTGATTCCACGAAATGTATAATATTGTAAATATATGCATGTTGTCCAGTGTACCCATTTGAAACATAATTGTGATGTAAAGGTGTTGTCATGTTCGTTATTCAATAAAATGCACATTTTCAATATGATTTGTCATCTTGATTCCGTTGGTCTTTCTTAAAAACACAATATTTTTTACACGCCCACGTTCAAAGTCTTTCGGCTAGCCTACAAGTCTGCGTACCTATTTTGGAATTCATTGTGATATGATAGTGTGTACATGCAATATTCATCCCCTTTTTACGTCATACCCTTTTCGTTGGATAGTAGGTTTTGAGGTAGTTAGACATGACATAATGACATAATGCTTTTGAGTGGTATGTTTGAGGTTATTACATATGGGTGTTGTACAATATCAAATTGAAGGTGATAGTAATAATGTGATGTATTATAATATAAAATCGGTGCTAGAATACAAGACGTTCGTCAAGATGTGCGTATTAATAGAAAGGTTTATATTACGCAATATATGAAGTAAATTAGTAGTACCTCACTTGAAATTGGTGTGCATCAGCCATGGAAGACAATAATTTTCCAGTAATTCCTTATTCGTAGGTAGAAAACGAATTAGTTTAAAATGATAACTTATGGTACATTTCTACTCCTAAAATAATGTAGTGATAAAAAAACTCCTAAAAATATGAATAAAAATAAACTTAACTTTTAATAAACTCCATTTGTTATAAAACTCTTCTTGCAACGTATTGTTCTTGGAACTCAAATATTTATTATACTAATTATTTTAATGTCATGATGTTCTTCTTTTCATTCTGTTTTACAACATTATATAGGTGTCAGATTGTGTGGAGTTCGAATGGACAAATCCTGTGATATATGAATTCATCATGAGGTCGTTCCTAAAAGACTTTAATGCACCATGATTTATTAGGAAACTTTTAATTAACCCCAGTAAAGTAAAATCTAATTTTCAAGATCGTATGAATGATCATGAATCCATATAAATAGTAGGACCGTGTACTAGTATCAGATACATTATAAAGGCATTTTCGTTTGTTTACCATTGTTTACCAACGTTGGAGGCAATGATGTCGTCTTGGATCCAGAAGAAGAAAACAAAAATAAAGTCATCTTCCCCAAAACAAGAACAATCTTAAATATCGTATTTTGCTACTGATCTGACTGCTAGATATACATATGTTCTTGGAAGTATGTGGTGTGTACTAAAACTAAATATCCACATTAAAAAACTCAAGCGTTTAAAACCTATGTCATTTAAATGGATGACAGTCGTTGTCCAGGAATCCGTTTGATAACCGTCCACTTTCTCAAATACCACGGTGCGGATTAATTTTTTGTTTAGTTTACCTCTTTTGGAAGACATTTTCTATTGATTCAACTAAATAATGCCAGATTATAATGATTAGGTTGAAGGGTTTGTTGGTAATAATGTATTTCCTACATTAATCAAGTCTTAGAACATTTAATAATTTGTCGTGATCACAAGATCTCTACAAATCATGCTAAAATAGAACTGTGGCTTTCTGAACATTATTACTATCTTATCTTTTTTATTTTGACTTCGGTTATTTAACATTGTCAATACATTTTCTTTCTTTCTATTCTGACACAGATTTATTGATAGTATTATCCAATGCTTCCGTATCTCATCCCACTTTGAGAAAAGTATTGTCATGCCTTGGTAAGTAATCACAGAGAATATATAATGTCAGTCTTCACTCTTTGCAGTAAGAACGGGAATATTATGAAAATACAACTATTAACATTTCCTCTCCTTGTTCATGTCATACTCATCTGATGGGTTTCTTTAACATAAACTGATAACAGTTGAACAGCTGGTGTATAAAGTATGTCTTGACCCTTTATAATATTAAAAGAGAAACATGTGAATGAATACATATCTTCAGAAGTGACGATCACATGCATAGTTAAAAACAGCAAACAAACGAATGAAGCCTTCATCCTGACAACTTTCTTTCGATTTGTGTCCAGAGCTACAGATGAATCTAATTTAAACCCTTACTTATACATCCACCCTTTTAACTTTGTCATCATGACGGGTCTGAAATGTATTCTGCTACACATCGGCGTTATTCGTCTTGACATTTTGAATATTATGTGTCGATACAACTGCATCAGTTTTTACATAATGGGATCCTGAATAGCGTCAATTGTTAACATATCAATCGTGAGCTATTTACATAAATTATAAGCTTGTAAATGGAACTAAAGGTATGAACATCATTACAACAAGTAGCCTATATTTTAATGTACAAAGGTAATAGTTTGATTATTTGATGGGTAATACTTCTTTTATTAATATAAGATAAGATATCAACGTCTGACATAAGACCTGAGTACATCAGTCGTGTTTGAACTGTAGAATTATATTACTAGAAAAAGTTATTGGTTCTCAACTTTTTCGTTATGTTTTATGTCTTATATATGGTAGATTTATATAAAATTCGGATTAGGCAGTAAAGAGAAGTCACTGTAATCTGCATATATATTTTATTTAAGTCAAGCTACCTATATTTTATCATTGTGCACACTCAAATAATTGTGTTAGATTTATTTTCGGCTCATTGGAGAAGCAGCTGTAGAGCTGATCGGAGGTGACGTGGTACCATCTGTAAGCCTAACCATATAAGTTTACCATAGCAGCTGTAAAGCTCAACCATAGCAGCTGTAGAGCTGAGTGAACAGTGTAACTGGTCGAGTAGCAGTTGTTTGAGTATTTGTGACCGATTGGTGGGTTCTGATTGCTTGATGGACCAAGGAATCGAATGGTTGTCGGTGACTAACTGGAATACTGACTGCTTGATTGACCATTGTGATTGGTAGCCAAGTGTGCTAGTGACGGAGTGTGTAACATCATACATGTAATGTTTTAGCCTTGGGCTATTTTGGGGTTTATAATACCCAGTGGTTTGGGATTGAAAAGAAATTTTGTATGATATCTGTCTCTTTGTTTTCATAATTTGACTTTTTTTAGCAAAATACCTCATTATTCACTATTTGAGTGAATTCGTCTTCATTATTTGTGTGAAACACATTCTTACGTGACTTATTTAGGATCGAATAAACAGTAACACAAGAAAGAGTGAAAACAACAAACTTTGAAAAAAAATACAATACTTTATTTCCCTGGAAAATTTCTGTAAAAATGAAAAATATGAAATTACTGTTTTATAGAATCAAATCCAAAAATATTTCGAGAATTATCCAAGAATAAAATTTTTGAAGCCCTAATAACAAAATGTTTTACTGATTTCACGTTCGAATCCCGACGAAGAATCCAACATGGAAGACGAGGACGTATGGTGAAATATGTAATGTTGACGTCTACAGTTCCTTGTAGAATCAAGAATTGTCACTACGGTTTCTGATAGCTGCCTAATTTTTTTTATGTAGAAAACTGTTTTGTTCCACAATATTACATAAGCAAGCGTATTTTCAAGAAAAATAATGGAATTAATCCATTTGAATTCAAGTAATTTGAAACAATTCCACACTAAGTAATTTGAAATAACTCCAAACAGCACAACATACAACACTTTAACAATCCAACATCTACTGAAATTTTTTCTCTAAAACATGGGTTATATCGTCTTGTAAACGTAAACAAGGGTCACGTGATCATCTTCTGGAAGGCTCTAGAAGCCTCACAGCTGTGAAATATCACGTCCATCCAGTGTGACCCTGACGAAAACCAATCATATTTACTCTATGAAAAAAATAATTTTAAAAAAGTATTTATATCTTAAAGACAAGGTCCCATCATGACCTTGGAAGCAACCAATCGATTGAAAATAAAATAAAATTTTTTTTTGTTACCAAGGTTGCAACATATTCTGAAACAAGGTCAGAATTTAGATCAACACTTGATGTTTACAAATTTACAGTCAAGGTCAAACTATTTCCTGAAAAAATATCATCTCTAGTGAATAACGTTACATTATAATAGCACATAATAGAATAAAAAATTTAAAACAGACAAACAATTCATTTAAAATAAATATGAATCAAATCATATATACGTAACAATATCTTTCTTTTCGTCGTGTGAAAATACTGTTAATCATTCACCTTTGTCCTTGTACTGTTTAGAGTCATTTACGTTTATCCTTTATTCCAACTTTTCACTCATCTTCAAGAACGATCAGGAAATTAGCTAGCATGACGTACTTTACAGTTATTTCACCACATTCTCCTGACTTGAAGAAGTACTCTCTCCGATTCTATGAGCGAAGTGTGGATATTTATTCTGCCAAAAGTAATTTTGACTGAGGACAACGTGGGAATGCCGCTGGTATGCCTTGATTGAGCTTGACTAAGACATGCGTTCTTACTAGAAAGATGTTCAGTCCATATTTCAAAATCATCGTCGTTTCATTCTTTTGCATTCATACAACAGGGCAATCTAGCTCATATTATAACTTCACCTACATTTATTTCGGTACGTTTTCTTAGTTATGAAAGTCCACGCAAAGAAAGAAAAAAGGGTCAAGGGAGGCAACCCATGTTGTCTTCTGCTGTGCCTGACGGGGTTGTTCAAACATCAAAATCCGCCGTTATTTGAAGAAGTGTACCAAAATAGTTAGGAGAAAATAAACAAATAAGTTGGATTTACGTGAGTGCCTATGTAGAATGGATGGTCCGGGTCACAAAAGTGGTTGGAACGTTTGTTGTTAAAGCCATTGTTGATATTTACAAGACGCCTGTCTGGAATGATAAATTAGAGTACATCCATGGTTTTCCTTTCCAGGCTTCGTCTGTCTCTCGTTGAAATTTAGATATTCCATTTTTTATTGTATCTCTTTGTTGTTCGTATTTGGAATTTATTTGTTTTTCTTCTCCTAACTTACAAAATGCAATTTACTCTAAGTTCTGTACTTTTTATCTAGCAAACTCTTTAAACATAGAATCAGAGTATCAGTCATAGATCTTTTATGTTTTGTGTTGTACCATGTTGTTCATATGTAAATTGAGCGAAGGACCAATATTACAATGTTACAATACTACAAATGCCACTAATCTTCTTCTTCTTCTTCACATTATTATTATTATTATTATTATTATTATTATTATTGTAGTCATACATATCCTAATACAGTTTGCAATGAATCGGCTAAGTTTCAGTAAACTATATTACCTTACATCATATCAGAGTAAAAATAATTTATTTCTTCCAAGCTGACATATAAAGGCACAGGCGGTGAATTGAACATTTAAAGCAGAATCTGTCAAAGTCCAAGCTTTCTTGTTGTAAGTGAGTGTATTTTTCCAACCTTGGAGTATAGTAATTATTGATCCTAAATTACCGTAAATTATAAAATTTAGTTTCAATACTTTAACACATGACATATATTAACTTGTTAGTTATCTTTTCTGGAGATATTTAAAATTTAACGATTAAAATACCCTCTGTATCACTACATGTATCTCTGACAGGATAGCGGGACTTTGGTATATAGCGTTTTTCCGTACAAAATCACACATCTTGCATGTACCATGTGCTTTTGAGTTTCAACTTGACCAAGGTGAGTATGTGAGAAAGCTTGCCAGTTACTTCACGTGTGTATGCGGTTATTCCTGGGCCTTGTCGTATTTGTAACAACTTTAATTTGCAGGTCTTATATAACAGATGACCTCAATAAATTGCATCCACAGTTTAAAGATTACATGCTTCATGATTTAGTTTAATTTAAGCTACACTTGTTTAATAACAGTTTAAGTTTAAGGGGGAAAAAACAGTTGGTTTTCAAAACAAAATTGTTATCCATCCGATCGAGTTTGTATGGAACTAGCTGATTCAGAAAGTGAATAACAGTTTTGACTTAACAAGCAGCGCTGGCTCTATTCAAGGCTCCAATCAAAACAAGGCGGATTCTTATCGGCGGTCAATTGGAGTAAACATCACATCTTGAATAACGAACGCTTTGCATGGATGGTTTGCTATCCGTTCGAACCGTCGACACAAATAATAAAAATAGTGAGACATAAGAAAAGATAAACCCATTTATAATTAATATTAAAAATAATTATGTTCAGTCTCTGATAGCTTCAATATGTAATGATCACTAAGGGAAACAGTCGTTAGTAAACTTTTTTAAATCTCGATTACATCACTTTTACAAAGAGAAATATAGAAGCTTACAATCACTAGTAATTACTACACAGTTGAGTTTGTCCTGAAACAGCAGGCAAAACACTGCGGATATCTTTTATCTTTGAGATATTTTGTAGCCAATATTTATATATAAATTTGGTTTTGTTAATTTAATTTTGTTGATATCATTAAAAGAAATACATAAAACCAGCAAAGTTGATACAAATAGGGATAAATGTCATTATAATACAGGTATCTCTATAGAGATTCATACCCGGATTAGAGGGTAAAATCACCCACATTCTTTCGTGTATGCAACAAGCCATATACAACCTCGACCATAGACAAACCTCACAAACAAGATCCTATATAAATGATGGTATAGGCATCCCTATCTAGGAGACACCCACATATTAACCTCGTAATTACTTGTCGTCTGAACATAGTCATTCTGTAATAATAAAACAGAAATCAACGTAAATATAAATAATTCTGGAGGATTACAGAAGATGAAAAAAAATAAGGACGAAAACTGTAATCCATTAGTTACAGTTCTTATTCCTTCTTCTTTCATTTCTTCTTTCCATCTAACGGCTATATCTTTCATCACAATAAAGTATGTATGTAGTATGTCTGTCTGTCTGTCTGTCTGTCTGTCTGTATGTATGTATGTATACATGTAAGTATGTATGCTTAAATGTATATGCAAGTAAACCACTGATTTCTCTATTCACTCAAAATTTTCATATGCCAAACAAATCTGGAACATTAAGTGATTTTTGCAAGAAAAGACTTAAAATGCTGTCCATACTACTAATAAGCCTGATGACATTAAAATGTCTGACTAAATGCATGTATATTTTGTACAGACCTGTATTGACCTGTTCAACTTTTGAGCAATGCAAAAGTAGCATGGGTTGATCGAATAGGGCATCAACCTTCAAGTACCTGTGAGCAAGTTTCCCCTTACTACAGATAATTAGTTTGACAAAGAACCCATATTACATGACTGAGTATTTATTTTATACAACTGAAATTGAATACGGATGAGTTAAAATGAAAAAATGGAGAATACTCATATATATATATATATATATATATATATATATACATATATATATATATATATATATATATATATATATATATATATATATATATATATATATATATATATATATATATATATGTATATATATAATTCAATATCAGATCAATGCTAGTGTATATGCTGGTATCTCACATATGTATAATCAGTTTACGACCTTAATCTTTTTTCTTTCATTCATATCTCCATCTAAAGGCTATCTTAGTTCACTGCATAGTACAGTGGTATGTATGTATGTATGTATGTATGTATGTATGTATGTTGTTATAGGGTTTAATGCCATTTTTCAGCACAAGATAGACTATACATGGCAGCCAGCATTAATGGTTGAGGAAGAACCCGGGAAAACCCAGGAAAGAACCACCGACCCACGAGAAGTTACCGGCAAGCTTTCTCACAAACCGACATTGGCCGAGCCCGAGTCTCAAACCCACGCAGAGAGGTGAGATGGCAGTGATCCGTAACAGTGAGGTTTTAGACCAATTCGTGGCCCCTTATGCACGTATATACGTTAGTACATGGTGTGGAACATTATATACACACATATATGTATATATATATATGAGATCCACTTAAGTCTCTAAGCTGTAATTTCGCACATATAATTAGTTTACGTGCTTATTCTTTCTTCTTTCATTCTTTCTTTCCATCTAACTGCAATATCTTCCAACAACTTATAGTACAGTTGCATGTATGTAAGTACGTACGTACGTATGTATGTATGTATGTATGTATGTAGGCATGCATGCATGCATTCATGCGTGTGTGTGTGTATGTATGTATGTACACATATGCATGCATGCATGCATGTGTGTGTGTATGTATATATGTATGTATGCATGCATGTATGTGTGTGTGCGTGTGCGTGCGTGCGTGCGTATGTATGTATGTATGTACAAGTAACCCACTCATTTCTCCATTCAGACAAATATTTGGAACTTTAAGTGATTTTTGCAAGATAAGTTTAATATTCTGTTCATAGTCTTAAGCCCGATGACATTCAAGTACACGACTAAATGGCTGACAAAACTAAAATATAGACAGTAAGGAAAACAACTTTGTTTTATATTTTGTACATTCCAGTTATGAGCTGTTCAAATTTTGTGCAAAGTAAAAATGTCATGGCTTGATCCGAACAGGTCATCATCCTTAAAATACCCGTATATGTGTGTGTGTGTGTGTGTGTGTGTGTGTGTGTGTATGACTGACTGACGGACTGACTGACTGACTGACTTTATTTCCTCTTCAACAGAGATTACATCAGATTAATGAAATTCAGGATAATGCAAGATCATAAAATGGACAAGTGACAAAAATACAATAGTAATATTGTGTCAGCAACCGTTTTGACAAAACGAAATATCACAATACTTGCAATTATGCAAATCTGCAATCATTTGGTTGACCACGGCACTGATCATTTAACAACTTGAAGATAATATTTCGGAAGGTTAGTACGTCTATAATGGTATGTGCTTAACATTAACTTTGATATAGCAACGAAAAGGAAATGGATAACTTATAACAGTGTAATTCTATATGTAATTCTTTTTATATGACACATGTATTTATGCATATATGTACTTGTTTGCTCGTATGCGTGCGTGCATGCATTTATCTATGACTGTCTAAATGACGAATTACCTCTTCAACAAAGATTATATCAGGTTACTAAGATACATATTATACGTATCATAAGATTATGAGACACAGTACAGACGAGAACGCAAGCATGATAAATACATCCTCAACTTATATATTTACACAATGAGATATATAAATACAGAAAACCATATAGAAACCTCTAGGAAATATACATAAACAAATACATAAACACACACACACACAAACATATATATATATATATATATATATATATATATATATATAGTGATCCGTAACGGTGAGGGTTTTAGACCAATCAGCCAGTCGTGGCCCCTTATCCATGAATATACGTTAGTGCCTGGTGTGGAAAAAAAAAATATATATATATATATATATATATATATATATATATATATATATATATATATATATATATATATAAGATATATATATATATATATATATATATATATATATATATATATATATATATATATATATATATATATATATATATATATATATGAGATCCTTTTAAGTATATATACTGGAATCTAGCACATCTAATTACTTTATGTTCTTATTCCTTATTCATTCCTTCTTTCTATCTAACAGTGGTATCTTCCATCAACGTATAGTACAGTGGTATGTATGTATGCATGTATGTATGTGTGTATGTATGTACGTATGTATGTATGTGTCTATGTACGTGTGTGTGTGTATGTGTGTCTTGTGATTTGGATTTTTAACGTAGCTTTAACAAATTTTCATTCATATCGCTACGATGTCTGCAGTGGGACAGTTTATACAAAACGGAATATAAGGTAGGAATTACTAAGATGTATATATGTATGTATTAGGAATTACTAAGATTCCTGCGAGCATTGGCCTAGGGAAAATTACTTGCATTCATTTTACTCCTAATTATTATATCACATAGATTTTCATTTCTCCGGTATCCTGTCACAAGTTTGTAGCGAAAGACTCAAGGATAGTTATCTTGATTCACGCAATATTTTACATGTCACACAAATTTAGAACCTTAAGTGATTTTTGCAAGATAAGGTTTAATATTATGTTCATAGTATTAAACCTGACGAGATTGAAATACACGACTAAATGGCTGACGAAATTAAAATATAGACAGAAAAAAAAAAACAATTGTTTTATATTTTGTACAGACCTGTCATGATCTGTTGAACTTTTGTGTTATGTAAAAATGTCATGGATTGATTCGAACAGGTCATCATCCTAAACTTACCCGTGAGAACGTCAAACCTTACTAAACGTACTTAGTTTGATAATGAACCTTTGTTGCTTGGTTATATTTATAATTTTTATTACTGAAAATGATTACAAAATTATTACAATTAAACATGGACACAAACTATAATTGTATATCAATTCTATATGAGATATATGAAAGTGAATATGATAACATCTCGCATATACAATTCTTTTACTTTTCTTATTCCTTCTTCTTTCAATACTTCTTTCCACCTGACGGTTATATCTTCCATCACTGTATAGTACAGTGGTATGTATGTATGTATGTATGTATGTATGTATGTATGTCTGTATGTAGGTATGTAGGTAGGTAGGTAGGTAGGCATGCATGCATGCATTCATGTATGTATGTATGTATGTATGTATGCATGTATGATTACGACTTTTGTAGCGATATTGTATCACCTGCAAGACTTAGGTTCTAGTTTTTTGGGGGGGACATTGACATTCTTTTGGTTGTTGAAATGAATAGCATAGAGAAATGATGATGTGACCAAATCTGAGATGCTATTCTCTGATAGAGGATGCCATTGGTTGCTTAAGCCCCTAGCAAAAGTAGCATCCACTTTCTGTTGAAACATTAATACATAAAAAGGCATATGAAGCACGAATCTTCATTTTTGTTCATGCAAGTGGTAATCTTGTTGATTCAGAGAAGTAACTGTGAGACAATTTAAAATACCATTGGGTGATGCATGGTTATACTAACCACAAATACTTAGCCAATGTTACAGTTAGCCACTAGGGTGATATCAATCATAGCTTTCAGACCCAATTTGATCTTTTGAGTAAAAAGATGCAGTCATTATTGATAGTGACACTGTATAGTATTTTTTTAAAAATTGTTATGACTGGGGGAAAAGTCTTCATATGCCCATTTCCTTTCAAGAATTATAAATGGGTTTTCTCTATATTTCAGTCCATTCTAGTTTAAGGAAGTGATGGAAAAAAAAGAGAAAAAGGAAACACTGTCAGCACTGTGATGATGAGTTTTCAGATCGACACTTCCGACGTCATAATTACAAAGATGTTCATTGTGGATCAGGTGAGGAAGAGGAGCAAGGATCAGTTGAAGAAAATACTACACAGTACTTTGAGAACACAGATTTACCTTGTCAAATATCATCGCTGCCCTTGCCAAAGAATATCACAGAGGAGGATAGATTGATGTATTTTGAACCAGTTCAGAGTCAAGGCATCAGTTCCGCAGACAGTGAAAGTGACAATAGCATGTATGAAGCAGCTTTTGAAGATGCTATGTCTGACTGTGAAACAGAATTTCTTACTGAAAAATCATCTGGAAATGATTATATTTGGTGGATTCTAAAAGCACTTTTAAAGTGGCAGTCCTGTTTTTTTATACCTGATAGAGTCTTTTCTTATATTTTGATTCTAATAAAATCTGTGTTGTACTTGTGCTCAAATTCATCAGATTTCATGAAAGCTTTGTATCAGGACTTTCCAGTAAACATTTATCAAATGAATAGATTTGTGTCTTTCAGCAGACACAATTTTAAGAAATATGTTGTTTGTACAAAATGTTTTACACGGTATGACTATGAGGACTGCATTGGTGTTATTGAAGGTCGTAAAGTTTCACACATTTGTGGAAATGTAGCTTATCCATGTCATCCTAGTCCACATTTACGAAGAGCTTGTGGAGAGACATTGTTAAAAATTGTAAGCTCTCAAAATGGGGATCAATTAACTCCTTTTAAAACATATTGTTATAAGAAATTAGAGGACAGCATATTGGATTTGATAAAAAGACCGGGTTTTGAAAAAAATGCGAATCATGGAGGCAGAGAAATGTACCTAATGATGTTTTGATGGATATGTATGATGGAAAAGTTTGGCATGAATTTTCAAGTGATGCATGGAATTTTTTTTACTAGTGAACGTAGTTATGCATTAATGTTGAATGTTGACTGGTTCCAGCCATTTAAACATACATGCTATTCTGTTGGAACTATATATCTATGCATATTCAGTTTACCTAGACAAGAAAGGTTTAAGCAGGAAAATATGATTTTAGTTGGTTTAATACCAGACATGAAAACTGAGCCTCCAACAAACACCTTTATAGAACCACTTGTAGAGGAGTTAAAAGCTGCTTAAAATGGTTTTTATTTGAAAAGTTACCAATCTCCAGATGCACCAATTCTTGTCAGGTTAGCATTGTTATGTGTTGGTTGTGATATTCCAGTAAGTAGAAAATTATGTGGCTTTTTAGGCCATTCTGCCACAATGGGGTGTAACAAATGTACTAAAGCATTTTTAGGTGGGATTGGAGAGAAGAATTATGGTGGTTTTAATTTATCGGAGTGGAAGTTGAGAAATAGCTCATCACATCGAAAATTAGTGCAAAAGGTCATGAAAGCAAAGACCAAAGGTTCCAGAGAAGAGTTAGAAAGGAAATATGGCATACGTTACTCTGTTCTCCTTGAATTACAATATTTTGATCCAGTTAGAATGCCCATTCTTGACACTATGCATAACCCTTTCCTAGGAAGTGCAAAACATATGTTAAAAATTTGGAATGCAACAAAAATACTGCGGGATGAACATTTAGGGATGATACAAGAGAACATAGAGCTGATTCAATGCCCCTCTGATGTTGGAAAACTTCCACAAAAATTTTCATCAAGTTTTGGTAGTTTTACAGCAGACCAGTGGAAAAACTGGACCATACTTTTCTCAGTTTTTGCTCTGAAAGATGTGTTGAAATCAGAGGATTGCTGGTTGTAATACGGTTGATTTGATCCCATGGCCAGGTCAGATTGAAAAACTTTTGTTACACAATCTGTTTTTGGATGGGAAATTGTGTTTGCATTTATTTGCAAAAGTTATTTGGTTTGCAGAATTAGATGAGTCACTTAAAAATATGTATGGGAAGCCAGTTGAAGTTTGGAGAAGTGATACATTTGAAAGAGAGGGACCAGCAGTATTTATACCTGTGCAAAGAATTAAGTCAAGTTTGTTTATGCATACAAAACAATCAAAAGCAAGGAAGTCATAACTGTCTGCCCTTGTGATAGATATCTTGTGTAAGATAAAGGGATTTTTAGGTAAGCAAATTAACAGGATATTATTAACATTGATATGTTTAATGGACTAGTGATCAGTTTCTGAGTGTTTAAATTTTTCTTTTAATTGTGACCACATAAACTGATAAGTGTCATAAATTAAAACATTGCGATGTAAATGCCTAAACATGTATGACTTTAATATGCAGGTCCTGAATAAGTAAATTAAGTATTATTCAGCTGTAAATTTGCTGATGTAGCTGACATGCTTTGTGTTGGGTTGTTAAAGGCAAATTGTGCTTTTGATGTCCACTTTTGATGGAAATACATTCTATATGTCTGGTTTTTTAATAACTAAAGCCATTGAACAGTTAATTTAAATGTTTATTGTTACAAGCAAATTCTTTTTAAAATGCGCTCACACAAAGCTTGTGTGAAACTCAGCACGTGCATAACTTACATAAAGCTGGTACACAAAGAACTTGTGTGAAACCACGCACATGTATGACTTACATGAAGCTGGCAAAAACACAGAACTTGTATGAAACCACGCACATGTATAACTTGCATGAAGCTGGTACACACAGAACTTGTGTGAAACCATGGACCTGTGTAACTTGCATGAAGATGGTACACAAACTTCTGTGAAACCGTGGACATTTATTGCTTACATGGCACATAGCGATGGGCCGAGCATTGATCATAATAAAAAAATTAGTTGATAGCAATGAAAAACTAAGCACTCGAACTCAAAATTAAATGTTCAGTTAATCGGAAACAAGGATGACAAAAAAATCAGAAGATAGTTTTTAGAAGCCAGTTATTCACTTAATTCGCCATTTTTGATAAGCTAACATTTTCTGATCAGTTGTAGATTTTTATTATGCCAAGCAATGATTTTTGATAATTTTCGTTCGTTTGTTTGAGATATTTTTGAAAAAATTCAGATCTGTTAGGTATTGATATATGGTAGTATATTGGATACTAAACATGAAAGGTGTTATAGATCATCAATGATACTGGCTCATTGGTCTGATAGAGATGGTAAGATTGCTGGTTGTAATACGGTTGATTTGATCCCATGGCCAGGTCAAATTGAAAAACATTTGTTACACAGTCTGTTTTTGGATGGAAAATTGTGTCTGCATTTAATTGCAAAAGTTACTTGGTTTACAGAATTAGATAAGTCACTTAAAAATATGTATGGGACTAGCCAGTTGAAGTTGGGAGAAGTGATACATTTGAAAGAGAGGAACCAGCAATATTTATGCCTGTACAAAAGATTAAGTCAAAGTTTGTTTATGCATACAAAACAATCAAAAGCAAGAAAGTCATAATTATCTGCCCTCGTGATAGAAATGTTGTGTAAGATAAAGGGATTTTTAGGTAAGCAAATTAACAGGATATTATTAACATTGATATGTTTAATGGACTAGTGATCAGTTTCTAAGTGTTTACATTTTTCTTTTAATTGTGACCACATAAACTAATGAGTGTCATGAATTAAAACATTGTGATGTAAATGACTGAACATGTATGACTTTAATATGCAGGTCCTGATTAAGTAAATGACGTATTATTCAGCTGTAAATTTGCTGATGTAGCTGACATGCTTTGTGTTGGCTTGTTAAAGGCATATTTTGCATTTGATGTCCACTTTTGATGGAAATACATTTCTATATATCTGGTTTTTTAATAACTAAAGCCATTGAACAGTTAATTTAAATGTTTATTGTTACAAGCAAATTCTTTTAAAAATGCGCTCATGCAAAGCTTGTGTGAAACTCTGTACGTGTATAACTTACATAAAACTGGTACACACAGAACCTGTGTGAAACCACGCATATGTATGACTTACATGAAGCTGGTACACACTGAACTTGTGTGAAACCACGCACATGTATGACTTACACGAAGCTGGTACACAGAACTTGCGTGAAACCACGCACATGTATAACTTGCATGAAGTTGGTACACAAACTTCTGTGAAACCGTGGACATTTATTGCTTACATGGCACATAGCCGACCATTGATCGTAATAAATAAATTAGTTGATAGCAATGAAAATCTAAGCACTCGAACTCAAAAATAAATGTTCAGTTAATCGGAAACAAGGATGACAAAAAATCAGAAGATAGTTTTTAGAAGCCAGTTATTCACTTAATTCGCCATTTTTGATAAGCTAACATTTTCTGATCAGTTGTAGATTTGTATTATGTCAAGCAATGATTTTTGATAATTTTCGTTCGTTTGTTTGAGATAATTTTGAAACAATTCAGATCTGTTAGGTATTGATTTATGGTAGTATATTGGATACTAAACGTGGAAGGTGTTATAGATCATCAATGATATTGGCTCATTGGTCTGATAGAGATGGTAAGATTGCTGGTTGTAATACGGTTGATTTGATCCCATGGCCAGGTCAGATTGAAAAACATTTGTTACACAATCTGCTTTTGGATGAAAAATTGTGTCAGCATTTAATTGCAAAAGTTACTTGGTTTACAGAATTAGATAAGTCACTTAAAAATATGTATAGGACTAGCCAGTTGAAGTTGGGAGAAGCGATACATTTGAAAAAGGGGGACCAACAATATTTATACCTGTGCAAAGGATTAAGTCAAAGTTTGTTTATGCATACAAAACAATCAAAAGCAAGAAAGTCATAATTGTCTGCACTCGTGATAGATATGTTGTGTAAGATAAAGGGATTTTTAGGTAAGCAAATTAACAGGATATTATTACCATTGATATGTTTAATGGACTAGTGATCAGTTTCTAAGTGTTTACATTTTTCTTTAAATTGTGACCACATAAACTGATGAGTGTCATGAATTAAAACATTGTGATGTAAATGACTGAACATGTACGACTTTAATATTCAGGTCCTGATTCAGTAATAACATTCAGGACACACGGTACTAATTATACGGAAGAACTGTGAACCAGTCTAGAAATGGGTGAAGAAATGATAGAGTATTTACAGGTTTGGTGGTCCATAATTGGTTAATAATGAAAATTAAAATTTTAGGAAAAATATCTTTTGAGAGCTTGTCCTATATGTAATGTAAAAAAAATATTGACAAATTTCTACTGATGCAATTTTAGCATTTTTACAGGCTTGACTCAGGAGTACTCAATACTGAAAGTAGCACCTGATTCATTTGGTGCAGAATCAATAACACGTGTTTCATGCACATGTATGTAAACAAATTGCCGCGGGTCATATGGCGTTCTCCACACATAAGCTTGCACCAAGGTTAGATGTGCACGAAAAATTATAGGTGTCATTATCAGCACCCATACATTTTAAGTTATTGAATTTTGAATATGACAGTGTTTCCATATGTTTACCATTGGAGTGGAATTAGTACCGTGAGTCCTTCAGGTCCTGATACAGTAAATGAAGTATTATTCAGCTGTAAATTTGCTGATGTAGATGATATGTCTATTGTTAGCTTCTTAAAGGCAAATTGTGCTTTTGATGTCCACTTTTGATGGAAATACATTTCTATATGTCAGGTTGTTAAATAACTAAAGATATTGAACAGTTAATTTAAATGTTAATTGTTACAAGCAAATTCTTTTTAAAATGCGCCCACACAAAGTTTGTGTGAAACCATGCGCATGTATGACTTACATGAAGCCGGTACACACAGAACTTGTGTGAAGCCATGCACATGTATAACTTGCATGAAGCTGGTACACACATAACTTGTGGAAAAACCATGCACATATATCACATACATGAAGCTGGTACACACAGAACTTGTGTGAAACTCTGCACGCGTATAATTTACATGAAGCTGGTACACACAGAACATGTGTGAAATCCTGCACATGCATGACTTACATGAAGCGTTGTACACACAGAACTTGTGTGAAACCATGTACATGTATAACTTGCATGAAGCTGGTAGACACAGAACTTGTGTGAAACCATGCACATTTATTGCTTACATGGCACATAGCGAAGGACCTACCATTGATGATAATAAAAATATTAGTTGATAGCAATGAAAAACTAAGTTCTCAAACTCAAAAATAAATGTTCAGTTAATCGGAAACAAGGATGAAAAAAATCAGAAAATAGTTTTTAAAAGCCAGTTATTCACTTAATTAGGCATTATTTATAAGCTAACATTTTCTGAACAGTTGTAGATTTTTATTATGTCAAGCAAAGATTTTTTATAATATTCTTTCGTTTGAGATATTTTTGAAAGAATTCAGATCTGTTAGACAGGTATTGATATATGGTAGTATATTGGATACTAACATGGAAGGAGTTATAGATCATCATGCTGGCTCATTGGTGTGATATAGATGATAAGATTGCTGGTTGTAATACGGTTGATTTGACCCCATGGCTAGGTCAGATAGAAAAGCTTTTGTTACACAATCTGTTTTTGGATGGGAAATTGTGTCTGCATTTAATAGCAAAAGTTACTTGGTTTACAGAATTAGATGAGTCACTTAAAATTATGTATGGGAAGCCAGTTGAAGTTTGGAGAAATATACATTTGAAAGAGAGGGACCAGCAATATTTATACCTGTGCAAAGAATTAAGTCATTATGCATACAAGACAAGTGTTTACATTTTTCTTTTAATTGTGACCACATAAACTGGTAAGTGTCATGAATTAAAACATTGTGATGTAAATGGCTAAACATCTATGATTTTAATATTCAGGTCCTGATTAAATAAAGGAAGTATTATTCAGCTGTAAATTTGCTGATGTAGATAATATGCTTTGTGTTGGCTTCTTAAAGGCAAATTGTGCTTTTGATGTCCTTTTTTGATGGAAATACATTTCTATATCTGGTTTTAAGTAACTAAATCCTTTGAACAGTTAATTTAAATGTTAATTGTTACAAGCAAATTCTTTTTAAATTGCGCCCACACAAAGCTTGTGTGAAACTCTGCACGTGTATAACTTACATGAAGTTGGTACACACAAAGCTTGTGTGAAACTATGCACATGTATGACTTATTTGAAGGTGGTACACAGAACTTGTGGAAAACCATGTACGTGTATGACTTGTATGAATCTGGTATACCCAAAGCTTGTGTGAAACTGTACATGTATGACTTGCATGAAGCTGGTACACACAGAACTTGTGGAAAACCATGCACATGTATGACATACATGAAGCTGGTACACACAGAACTTGTGTGAAACTCTGCACATGTATAATTTACATGAAGCTGGTACAAACATAACTTGTGTGAAACCATGCACATGTATGACTTACATGAAGCTGGTACACACAGAACTTGTGTGAAACCATGCACATATATAACTTGCATTAAGTTGGTACACAAAACTTCTGTGTAACCGTGCAGATTTATTGTTTATATGGCACATAGCGATGGGCCGACCATTGATCATAATAAAATAATTAGTTGATAGCAATGACTAAACATGTATGACTTTAATATTCAGGTCCTGATTAAGTAAATGAATATATCATTCTGCTGTAAATTTGCTGATGTAGATAACATGTTCATTGTTGGCTTCTTAAAGGCAAATTGTGCTTTTGATGGAAATACATTTCTATATCTGGCTTATAAATAACTAAAGCCATCGAACAGTTACTTTAAATATTAATTGTTACAAGCAAGTTCTTTTCAAATTGCGCCCATACACTATCTGTGTGAAACCATGCGCATGCATTACTTTCATGGAAATGGTGCACACACAAAACTTGTGTGAAACTATGCACATGCACGTGTGTACATTACATGAAGCTGGTACACACATAACATGTGTGAAATCATGCACGTGTATGTCTTACATGAAGGTGGTATATAATGAATACAATTAAAATAAAGGGAGATAAGACCACATTGACTAAATTCTGTCAATCTTAAAAATGTCCTGCACGTTGAGTGTATATATTTTGTTAATCTTTTTTATTATATTATGTACAGATTGGAAACTGAATATAGTAGAACTGCATTCAGAGTGTGATTGTTGTTTTTGCATAATATACATTTTTCCTGAAATTCCAATATCTAGAATTTTAAATCCTTCTGTTTTATATTCATGAAATCATGTATTTAGTTTGAAGTTTTATCTTGTGTAACAATAAATAAAAGAATGTTTTTATGTGTCGCAGTAGTTCAGATTTTTTCCCAATTGTCAGTGTCATGTTTGAATCATATCAATCATCAGAAGCTTAACCTAGTATTAGGCATTTTTGATTTTGTGGTTGTTGAGTTAATATATATGAACATTTTTTTTGTTTTGTTCCAACTGAAATGTAAAATCTTGTGATCAAAATATTAGTAAAAACTGACTAAACAAGCAAAGCATGTTCTTATATACTTTCAGTGATGGACAAACCACATATAAGTGAATGTGTTTATTTATGGGCTTGCAACAGTATATCAGTTTCATAAAGCCGATCAGCCATAGGCAGTTGTCTTCAGTTAACAAAGTTGTGGAACACAAATAACGTAAAACATAAAAAAGTAACATTTTTATTTGGTTAATCGTATTTCTATCGATAAAAGAGATCATTCATGTTCATTTATTAACATTTTGACCAAGAGAGCAAAAATATAGCTGTATAAGAAACAAAACATGAAAATTTGCTCTCAGCAACTGAATTTAATTGATTATTGTTTGTGTGAAACTGATAATCAGCTATGCAATTCAGACCAATTCACATCACTAATTGCACTGGTACACACAAAGCTTGTGTGAAATCATACACCTGTATAATTTGCATGAAGCTGGTACACACAAAGATTGTGTGAAGACATGCACATGTGTAACTTAAATGAAGCTGGTAACGAAAAACTTGTGAAACTATGCACATGATAACATACAAAATATAACGAAACTGCATATGTATAACTTGCATGAATGAGGAAGATGTAAAGGACCATTATTGATATTTAAACAATGGGGCTATATAGGAGATTATTAGATATACAAGTACCTTGGTTTCTGCATCATGCTACTCTATATCTAAACATGTTTGTAGCCCTATAGTTTGAATTTCATCAATTACAATCAAGTTCATATAATTTGTATTCCATAATGGTTATGATAAGGCAGTGCTTATGTTGGAATATAAAATCCAAGAATCACAGAAATATTCTCTCAGTAAAGTTTTCACCAAGCAAATGACTCATTCAGAACTTACAAAGAAAAATTCATTGATTTCAAGAGATGGAATTGATTAATGTGTCATTGACTAGTTGTTTGATATTTTTGGCAATAGAGTTATTAATAAAATGTATTTCCCAAATGATGATTGCTTTTCTTTAATATTTATTTAACCCCTTTGTTGTTCTTTTAGAAATATTGGCCATTATCATGTATAAAAATATATCGATTAAAATACTGTTTCTGATTCTTATGTTGACTGTACATTTTGATGTAATGATTGCAATAAATTTTGTAAACTATTGATCATTTGTTATTGTTATCATTTTTCACTTTTATCTGGATTTTTTGTAGCTTTACTGGAACAGTCCCATTAAACAAATCTCTTTGGTAGACCTAACTATACCATCTGTCATTAAGTTAAATGAAGCAAAGTGGACAAACTATTTAAAGTCTGTAAGCATATGGCAAAAAACTTGCAGTTTAGTTTGGATTTAATATCTGTAAAGCCAATCTTTCAATGCCTTTTATTTTTGTAAAGACCACTCAACTGCTTTTTTAGTCTTTACAGTAACTAAAAATGACCTTTCATCTTTTTGTTATGTAAAGATATTGTAAAGGTGATACTGATACATTTTACATCTTTACATGTATTTAAGTATAACTTAAATATTTGTAAAGGCAACTTTTCATACAGTGTTTCACCAGCTTAATTAAGTTCAACAATGCAAATGCTGTCCTCAAGCTGACTATTCTGAATGGCATCACAAAGGTTAACACTGTCCTCAAGCTGGCTAATCTCCCTGGCTTTGTCAAGTTCAAAAATCCGCTTTCTGTCCTCAAGCTAGCTAATCCCCCTGGCTTTGTCAAGTTCAAAAATTCGCTTTCTGTCCTCAAGCTGACTATTCTGAATAGCATCACAAAGGTTAACACTCTGTCCTCAAGCTGGTTAATCTCCCTGGCTTTGTCAAGTTAAGCAATCCACTTGTTGTCCTCAAGCTAACTATTCTGAATGGCATCACAAAGGTTAACATTGTGATTACTGTCATCAAGCTGACAGTAATACCGGCATTACAAATGTTAACATTCTTACTGTTGTCAAGGTGACAATACTGACTGGCATCACAAAGGTTAACATTCTAACTGATGTCATCAAGCTGACTTGCATTATAAAGGTTAACATTCTGATTGTTGTCCTGAAGTTTAACGTTCTGAATTCCACAATCGTTATCATCTTGAAGAACACTGTCGGAGTAGTCATATTCTAAAATAAACAACTGGACGAATTCAAGTCATCTGCAACCTGAACACTCAGACCTGAGGCTTTTATTTTATTAAAAGCCTGGAACATGAATAAATACCTACAGCATTGTTGAGAAAATCAATTTGGAAAAGTAAACAAAGATATTATTTGAGGATACTGATGGAATATGGTTATAATTGAAGTCATCAATATACTGAAACGAGCTGGGTACGTATTGCCTGGCAACAAATATATATTTAACAGTCCCTTAAACGAACGCATATGGCACAAAATAGCCTTCAATAAACATATAAATGCACAGGAGTCAAACATTTTCTCTGAGTTTAAAATCCAACTATTCTTAGATTTAGGACTGGTAGGAATATGCATGTGCAAAATTTTAAAAAGTGAGAACTAACCATTTAAATGATATATATGGAATAAACACTTACTAGACAATACGTTTGGCTCTGACTACAGCTAAAATCATATTACGCAGGCAACGCACAATAAATATATTGGTTCGAACATGCGATCTACCACATCCGAGGCGGACACTGTAACCACTTAGGACACTGAAGTTGTTCCCCAAAACAGACACTAACTAACAATTTTTACTCTTTATAGCAACAAAATCTAGCCTGGTCAAGGACTCGAATGTATATACCGTTTATACTCGCGTATAAGCCTGTTCGCTTATAATCCGAAATCCAAACTGAACCGGTATAAACACTAAAAAGTGCGTGACCCGGATATAAACCGACCTAAATTCTAAATGCATTTATTTAAGCAAAATTTTATTTACAAAAAATTACATGTATACTTATCTCGAAGTTGGCGTGCATGGTTATTAAAAATAAATAGTATAAACATGTTTGAAAAGTATTTTATTTTTTGATTTTCTGTTTTCTTATTGTTTCCGCACAAATTTAGATTTGTCTATAATTTGATCGAACGATGACGAGAATTTAGCAATCGCGAGATCATGTAACACTGCCCCTTCCTTTTGACTCGATTATTGTTTGTGTATGCATTATTGAATTGGAGATTTTTTATCAGTGCACCGGTAATTACGTTTTTACTCTGCCACCGCATGTACATTGTAGGTTTGATTAACCTCTGAATCCCTTGGAGTCGAATCATGGGCACTATGCGCTCAACTTTTATGATATCTCCTAAATACAATAATAAAGTTTCGGAAATAATGCTTCGCAAATTATGCTAGTACCTTAAAAGCTGAGTCGTAGTTTGCTTTGATGTAAACGACCTTACACCATAACTGTCAATTTTCACGCCAGAAGGAAAAAACTCCCGACTTTTGTGGTCGCTCCACGCCTACCTCACGATTTCATAATATCTTCCCATTTTTGCAGAGAACTCCTGATTATTACATTATGTCTTCGATTTTCATTTCTTCTAAACAAGAAAAGTCCTACATGTTCTGTTGTATCACATGTGAAGTATTGTTGTGACGAAAACACTATTTTGGTATAAAGAATGCGCTTCTTAGCTAAATAGAATGTTAAGTTTAAACATTATTCACGTAAAATAATGATTTTTTTACCTCTAAAGCAATACATTTTATTAACAAAACCAGAACAACAAAATAAACCACAACAATAATGTCGTCAACAATTAATTTCAGTCCCAAAAATTACACTACGAACGCTTTAACTACATATGTTAAAGCTCCATTCCCACGAAAGAAACTTACACGAGTGAAAACCTGGCATTTTTATACCGTATATACCTATGTTAAGCTAGTATAGTTACCGGTAAAAATTCCCTCTTATCACAAGCCAGTTTCGGCCCCGATTGGCCGAGTGGTCTAAAGCACTCTCCGTTACGGATCACTGCCATCTCACCTCTGGCTGCTTGGGTTCGAGTCATGAATGCCGTTTGTGAGTGGCAAGTGCAGCGACCGCGCCAGGGCCCGCTCTTGAGGGGGGTCCCGCGCTTCAGGCCTAAGGTCGTCCTTATGAATTTGTCAAGCTATCTTCTCCTGTAAATTGGAAATGCTGTTACGTAATGAACGCAAAAGTTGCGAAGTCAACTTAGTCAACTTCGTAACGCAATTAACAGGTGGCAGTACAGATGCAGATGCAACCATTTTCTCAACGCCACTGGGTATGTGAGAAAGTTTGCCATTATCTTATCGTGGGCCGGGGGTTCTTTCTGGCGTTTTCCAGGGTTCTTCCTCCACCATTAATACTGGCCGCCATATTATAGCCTATCGTGTGCTGAATAATGGCGTTAAACCCCACAACAACAACAACAACAAAAACAACAAGCCAGTTTCAGGGTTTTAATGATTAACTGGCATGTACTGTGGTCGCAAAACGAAAGACAAATTCTCAGACTATCAACATAGGAGACATCAAACATCAAGCATTCCATTGTGTGGAAAGCTACTTTTGTTCAGCTAAAACAAAAAACTAAAATTGATTGATGTTGATCTTAGTTGATCCCTATGAGAAATTTAGTTTTTATTATTACCACTCTTCGTGAACATGTAAATTATGATGGTTACGTGCCTTGTACAAATATTTTTAAAAAATTACCTCAATTTGTTGGATCGCTTATATCATTAAAAATGAGTAACTCGTTAGCGCGTCATTCAACGAAAATGAAACAGCTATTAAGGACTACCTGAAATTTTATCTGGAAGAATTCAATTTGGTCGAAACAATAATAAAGCAAAATCTGCATCTATATTTGGGAATAAATAAGGATTTAAGTGACGCTATCCACGCTTTGCACGGTGTAAGTACTGTACATTATGGATCAGCATGGTCTTCCATGTAAACTGAACGAGCTAACGAATTATGAAGTCTATCTTTACCGTTATTTAACTTCGTGTTAGAGAAATCAGAAAAAATGGACATGCAAAAATATAAGAAAATCAACCATAGTACCTTATAACAATTTAATGATTGTCGTGTCATCGAAAGTTATTTTCTGTACATGCCTATGTCTTAGGACACGGAAATAAGTGTTATTTCGTGGCTCAAGATTTACAGCCATTACAGTAGTCAACATTTAGACCTAAAAACTGTCAAGTGTACCCACTGGTCCGCGGATAATCCGTTCCCCCTACTTCCAGGCTTTTTTTCCTAAATGATTCGGCTTATACGCGAGTATGTACGGATACAATGAAGCAAATTTTGAATTAATTTATGTGGAAATGTTCCACTGCTTCATGCTGTTAATCTGATATCAAACCAATGATTACACTGGTTAAACATGATATCACAATTATATTTTTAGATCACAAGCATATGTATTAGCATATGAAGAAAAGTTTCTGATTTACTCATTCACCTTTATAGCACCCAAAATAGGTTTTACCGACGTTTAAAGTGCCTATTTTGCGAGTGGTCTGCTCTTTTTCACTTCTTTCAGTTACGTTATTTATTTTCTCCAGCATCAAAACTTGTCTTATTTTATTTGGAGGATATTCCATTGTAATTAAGGTACTAGGTGTTGACATTATTAGTGCTCAGTTGTAAAATCAACTGTAACGATGGTTTTGACTAGGCTTTGGGAAAATAATAAAAATCTGTAAATGTGAATTGCATATCTAACAATTAATGAAACAGAAGAAATAGTTGTCTCATACAGAAACAGATTCATTTACTCATTGAAGACACGCATGAATTAATTATATAACAAAGTGTGTAACCAGGTCACACAAACTTGATTAAATGATAGTTTAGTGACTGGACATAATCATTGTAACATCAGTAAATCACCTCCAAAAAAGGCACAAAATCATTTTTTTCAAAAAAACATAAAAATCCTTTAGCACAATCAATCCAATCCTGAAAACGATTCTCACTTGTTGGTTTATTAGACAAAGACCTTATTCACCCTCAGGCAATATGGATTAACTCTATAGACACAATATGTACATGACCACTACCTTAATTTTGGCACTACAATGGCAATTCACAAGATGTACTTTAGCCTGGTTTACGGACTGTACCATCCGTAACTTTATACAATCCAGTAGCCAGATCCTTTTTGTTTGTTGTTTTATTTTGTTTTATTCTTTTCATGCATGCTTCTTTATCAGAAGAGTCTTTACTATACAAAATATAATTATTAAAAATGATTACATAAAAGTCATTGGTGTCTGCCTCTGTTCTCGCGATACGATTGTTCATAGAACTGGATAATGAAGCCTACCTGTAGTTACAATAAGGCCGGGAACCAGGCTACGAGTGTCCTACATGCACTTTAGTCTGGCTTACAATAATATATAAAACAGCATAAATGCAAAATTGTATTTACCGGTAGCCAGCTTTTTGTGTTTGGTCATTTGATTTATAAAGGTCATCGGCGTTTATCCCCGTTTTTACAATGCGGTCGTTCATTGCAGTGTTTGATGCATATTTTGCCAAGATATCGTGTAGCTGGTCATGTTCAGCAGGTGGTTGATCAGGACAGACATGTAATAAAATCCGTGCATTACGATTGTGGTCGGAAATGACAGTTTTAATAAGATTCACAGACTTGAAAGAGGAGAGAGGTTTTGTAGCTTCAGTGCGAAAGGATTAATTAAATTTCTCTCTCTCTCTCTCTTTCTCTCTCTCTCTCTCTCTCTCTCTCTGTTCTAACGGATAGTTAGATTGTAACTCTACAGACAAGAAGGGTTTTCTGTGTAATGCTACACAAGGCTAAAGGAGGGTTCATAGTGTATTTTGTAAAATAAACATGTAAATAGCAGAACTATTATATGGATTTATTCCTGAACCCATCACGTTACAATATATATATATATATATATATATATATATATATATATATATATATATATATATATATATATATATATATATATATATATATATATATATGTATATATGTGTGTGTGTGTGTGTGTGTGTGTGTGTGTACCGATGTGAGAGGAATGCTCCATCCTTGTTCATAAAGGGTAGTGCTTGATAACATTAAAACAATTTTTTAATTAATACGAAATAATATTATCATGCAGGTTTGAGGATGTTTAATTCGCACTCTATTCTTGATATGTTGTTATAATAAAATCAGAAACCCAGTTTTTTTTTCAAAAAGTTAATTTATTAGATGTTGGAGCAACGATTAGTCTTTTTATGAAACAAACAAGCTGAAATTCACAAATGTGTTCCAGAATCAATATTCGGACATGTTGACGACACCATTTTGGTAATTGTTTTCATTGATTTACATACGTTTTCAAACACAATATCGAATTCAAAATATAATATGGAATTTGTTAACAATATATAGCACAAATACGATACATACGTTATGGCAACATGTAGGTGTCAGATTCCTATGGCATATAGTGCAGCATAGTTACACCTTCTACAGAAGCATTTTTTGTATCATTAGAAATTGTATGTACATTCATGGAGGGTATATGGTGATAATTAGAATATGTTTGGTTAGATATTTGTTAATATTAAATATTTGTCTCAGACTGGTTAGATTCTGTAAATTATGAAAACAAAGGCTTACAACTAACTCATTTGTCCATATTCTCATGCCACCTATGGTAATGGTGTCAGGAGATATGTGCACGTCTTGAACATCATTTATAAACTGAACGTTGCTCATTATACGTCAAAACAGAAAATTGGATCAGTTTTCTTCACAATTGACATTAATCAGATCATACGAGTTTTTGTCATATTTGCCTGAAATGCATTGTCATTAGTGTTCTTCATTTGGATGAATTTTATTATATATGCAATATGCAATATAATTTAAGACGTTACTTTCGCTTACACTTAGATGAATATTATCTATAAAGGGTTTCTTATCTATTATCCATAAGTAATGATAAAAACAAGCTATCCTGCCTACAGTAACTAAGCACTGAGGCGTACGCCAGAGAAAGTGACATGGCGATAAGAATCTGAACTATCAAGCTCAGCATCAGCTCCACCATGTATTGCTGTCCAGACAGACTGACCAGCCCGTATGCGCAGAATGGCAACATTTCCACCTTGATCGTCATGTCCACTTCTGATGCCTTCGCTGACTGCATGACTTACACCAATACCATCTACAATGAGTTCAACCCACGTTTTGTGTTCGTGTAAAGTGGCAGTGAAAAAGGAAAATAAGTAGAGACCTTCCTCTGGACAAGTATATATACCAGTTATTGGGTTATAGCCATTCCCTTCATTTGTCAACACAAGCAGCGGGGGGGGGGGGGGGGGGCGAATCGGACATTTGTCTGAATCGTCATTTGGCTTAATTAATACTTTCTGCACTCAACGGATCCGGTGTCGTCAGCGCCCGGTAAAAAAAAACGACGTCGTCGTCGGGGGATCGTCCAATCGTCATTTAGTTTAATTGATACCTTCTGCACTCAGCGATCCCAACGTTGTCAGCGTTCGGTAAAAAAGCGCGACGACCGCGTCGATGTCATCGCCCCCCCTGCTGCTAAGTGGCTACAATGATCTTACAAAGAGAGTGATCACTAACTCCTCCTCTTGTAGATCAATTAGGTTATTTGACTGATCGGTAAGTCTAAAATTAATTCTCGTTAAAAACCGATTATGGCATCTCATATAGACCGGATTACTTGGACTCTCAACGATTAAAAATCCCGGAGGGGCTGTTGGTGAGAATGAATAAAGGATATACCCCTGTTGAGCCTGATTTGATTGCTTGGTATCCACCTGGTAACTCCCTTCGATAACATCACACACTAGATTAATCGCTATCACCGATGCGATATTTACGTTGTACGGGGCAATATGCCTACCACCCTCTCCGTTATCGTGTCTGAGGATAGTTGATGGGGCGAGAAAATCATTAAGAGATTTTTTTAGTTCTGGTGCGTTGTATCCTGGAAACTTGAAATCGGGTAAATTGGCTTCTGTGATATTATACTCGGTTAGGAATTTTTGTTTATTATCATCGCTGTTAGCAGATATTGTTTTAACGATTCGCTCATTGATATATTCCATGTCTGATATAAGTTGATTTAACACCTCAACGTGTTTTCGTGCTTTTGTTTTCCGTAGCTGTTCTAGTTGTAATCGGTAATTACGATTAATCTCGGCAAACGCACCAGTGATACCATTTAAACTAACTGTGACCACGGCGGATGATTCAGGAGTTTCCTTATACGGAAAATACCATTGCATGGTATTCCTGTCTTGAAATATAAACCTACTGGGTAATAACGTGTTTCTTATAATAGACAAATCATCTCGATACCGGGGGGTAATCTCATGATACGATTGCTCATTCGTGTGCAAGTCCTCGGGGATTTCATGAGGTGGATTCTTGGGCCAACCTAGTATGGTTCTTATTGAACTGCCATAAATATCAACCATATACTCCGGTGTGCTTATTTCAATCGTCGACGATAACGTCGGTTCATGAACCGTAATAGCGATTTTTGATTCTTTTCCTGTGATCGATTTTATCCTGCGTTGAAATTCTTCATTGATTTGTTCTATTTGGTATGACCCAGTTGGTATTGTAACCTCCTTCCAGTCTGGGGTCCCATCGGGTTTATTTGTCCATGCAAAAACCAGCGAGTTATTAGGTTGTTGTCCGTTAAATGCGTTCGCTCGGATATTAGGCCAACTGTGATATATTCGCAATTTTGCCAGCGCTATTTCCTTCACTGGAACCGGTGATGGGAAGTTCACACTGAATTCGGGTTTCGTTGATGTTATTGATATCATATTTGTTTGTACCGGAGTGGCGTTCTCCGCGATCCGCTGAAGTAATTGAAACCCTTCGGGGTTCAGCGACATTATTATTATTCGTTGTTTTTAGTGTTTAATTTTGACACCGAATATTAACAACCTGTTTGTTTTCAGGAGAATGTTTTAAGCCATTGAAGTGGTTTCCGGCTTCCAGTTGAAAATTTTCGATTTTTGACATCGCGGAGCCATACAACTGGACCATCGTGGAGAATTCAACATCGGATATGAACGAATTATCGATCGACAACGAGATCAACCCGGATAATTTCGAGTACGCGTCGGATACTATTTGATGTTTTACTGTATACTCGTTGAGTTTTTTCTGAGAACACGATGATATCTTTCTAGTGATTGCGTTGGCAACTCCAGCAATTGTTGTCATTGCGGAGATAGCGATTGGAACAGCGATCGGGGCTATCGTGGTCACCGTGGATAAAATAACACCGGTACCGGCTACTATACCCGACACCGAGTACACGACCGCGTCGATGGCGGTTATTTTTCGGCGGTATTTTTTTATTTTTGTGCGGTATTGTTCGGAAAGCGTTTTCAAGTTCGCGGAGAATTCTTTTGCGGTATCGAATCGATATTGATGTGACGTCGGTGATACCTCTGATTCAATTACCCTGGTGGTCATTTTATTTTAAAAGAGCTAGTGTTTTTAATTACTAGGATTCGCTACTAATTCCACATACCATGTAATGTTTGCCTTGGTTAAATTTCTATCAACGGCATAAATTGTAAACGGTTCAGTTGCGTCCTTGTCTATAATTGTTGATATTGTATTGTTAAACCCGGATGAACTCGACGATAATGTATTAAACTGCATCGTTGAAACCAGTGTCAATCGATAAATGCCCTTAACAGTCGCGGTAATATTTACTATATTCTGTGTAGGAGTCCAAGTGAATGATCCATGCCGAATCGTGTATACTGTGTTGATGGTGTTCTCATGAGGGATTTTTATTTTTTCGAGTTGCTCTGTTATATTTTTTTTGTTCGCTGCAACATCAAGTTTGATCGTTCCTATTTCCTGTGTATTTTCGGTCATACTAGTTCTGATCGCTGCATTATTAACAGCGAGTTTAACTATTTCCCTCCAATGCCCGCTCATACCTCTTTCGTTCGCTTCAACATAAGTTTTGAGCGTTATTATTTCCCCTCCACACGCGTCTATACTAGTTTTGACCGCTGCAACATCAGTTCTGAGCGTTATTATTTCCCCTGTATGCGCGTCTATACTTTTTTTGTTCGCTGCAACATCAGTTTTGATTGTTTCTATTTCCCCTGTATTCTCGGTCATACTTTTTTTGTTCGCTGCAACATCAAGTTTGATTGTTCCTATTTCATATGTATGCACGTCTATGCCTTTTTTGTTCGCTGCAACATCAGTTTTGATTATTCCTATTCCCCGCCAATACGCGTCTACATTTTTTTTGTTCGCTTCAATATCAGTTTTGATTGTTCCTATTTCCTGTGTATGCGCGTCTACACCCTTTTTGTTCGCTTCAACATCAGCTCTGATTGTTATTATGTCCTGTGTATGCGCGTCTACATTATTTATGATCGTTGTAACATCAGTTTTAATTGTTTCTATTTTCCGTCCATGCGAGTCTACATTATTTATGATCGTTGCAACATTAGCGCCGATTATTTCTATTTCCCGTTCATGCACGTCTACACTCCTTTTGTTCGTTGCAACATCAGTTTTGATTGTTTTTATTTCCTGTCCATACGCAGTGATATCATTTATAGTTGTTGTAATCTCATCCAGCTTGGTATTTTTTTTACCAAAGAATTTATCAAAGTTGTCATCGATCCTGTTAACATTTTTTCGTAACGTGTAAAATTGGCCCGACAGCGTTGTAAACTCCGAAATAGTAGTTTTTATCCCCGCAAGATTCGGTTCGGTTACCGTCGGGGTCCCAAAAAAACTAGCAGTAGTGAGTTGTATATCGGTGACAGATTTTTTCACCTCGGTGACAGATTTTTTCACCTGCGCGTCGAGTTCGATCACCAATCCATTCAACCTTATAAAACCGTTCTGGGCTAATGTTACCCTATCCGTCACCGTCGACAGATGTTCACCCGGTTTGAGTCGTCCGTCGCTGGTATACATCGCGATAGCGTTCTCGGCGGCATCACGCTGTCGTGTTAAAACGTCATCCAGCGACACATTACTGGATTTAAATTTACCCTGGCGGTCTTGAAATACAACTATTTCACCTGGGTCAACACTTGTTAAATTCAACGTATCAGCGATTTCATCCTCAATTAGTTTTTTTATGTCATCGGTGGCGGGCGTTTCCGTGGACTTTTTCAGCGCCGAAACCGGTCGTCCCCAGATATCAATCATTATTATTGTAAAAAAAAACAGCGTTTCTAATTAACCCGCCGGGCCTCTACGACCCCACTAGTGTATTCGTTTACAACCACATGAGGTGGTTTCCGCGATGATGAAATCGTCGCGAGTACGTTCAATACCTCACGGCCACATATCGGTGGGTCACTTAATCGCTGTGTTGGCAGAGTGGAATAAAAAACCCGGGCTGAACATGCCCGGGCTGAACACGCCCGGATATACCGCATGAACTCTTTCGGCGGAGCTAACCCGTATGAATCAAAATAGACGATCGTACGCGGATCAATCGCGTATGCAACCCAATGAGTTCCCGCTCCGGAGGACCCATCGAGGTTAATTATGCCGGTTTCAATATTCCTTGGGGCCGTCGGTAATTGATCCCTCATAAAAACACCTCTGAAGTTTTTTATCGCTAACGCGTCGGCGGCGTCTATTAAATCAAAATTAGACATAGGAGTCGTTAAACGGTTCCCGGTAGTCTTAGACCCTTTCCCGAATACCATGAATACGGGGTTCCCGGTAGTCTTAGACCCTTTCCGGCCACGGATCGTTTTTTTTATAGTCTTTCCCGGTTGCCTTCTTCAATGCCATTCCCGCCGTGGTACCAACGGGCCCCAACGCCGCCGCCTTAGCCACCGCTGGTGTGGCCGCGGCAATCAACGCTGGAATCGCAGCTAACAGCGGAAATATCCCACCGGTCTTTTCCATGTTTTTAATCGCTGCGGCCGAAAAATCTATTTGAACACCCTTTTTATTCTTCATCGCATTATTGAAATGTTTTATTTGACGCGCCGTCAACGATATCTTATGATTACCACCTGCCATCTGTGACGGCTTCAGCGTTATTGTGGTCCCGCATTGTTTAGCCGACTTTGATCGTAATTTCTTGACTTGACCATCAGTCAACTCTACACTGACAACACTATACGACATTTTATTGTAAACGCGTTTGTGCTTTCAATTACATGTTTTCCACTGGCGCATCAACGATTCTCATTCGTCCGCCAACACCTTCTAGCAGCATTGATTTATCGCTGAGAATGACAGCAACCGCTCTATAATTGGCACCAGCCGGGGCTATACGAGCTCGGAAGTGTATATCAACGACGGATTGTCTCGTTAAATCAAGATGTTCCAGCGAAAAATAATAAATCGGATACAGGTTTTTAAAATCAAATTGTGATATTTGCAAACCAGTGGCGACGTTTTGATCACGACCCATATATGACAGCAATCGATGATACACACGTGCGATATGGTTGTCGCCGTAATTAAGCTGTATATCCTCGGATGGTTCCTGTTGTCCGTTTATTCTCAGCGAAACATCCCTGACTCCTAATTGATCAAATATCATATGGCTGCGTTCTTGATTACCCAATCGTTCCCTATTCTGTAGCGCTATGAATATATGACGCGGGGCTGAAACACCCTGTTTTGATGCCAAGTGCCATGTAAACGTATCGGCGACGTTATCCTCTTTAGCATCAGTTGTTACCGCTAGCCAACTCAACAACGATTTTCCTCCCTGTTCCATAAATGCTAACAATCGTGCTTCCGTGGTAACTGATGGAGTCAGCACCGGCATCCACAATGCCATTTTAGTTAAAATGACTTTACCGGCAGCGACGTCAGCAGCACGCCATATTGCATTGTTATCATCGCCCCTTCACGTCAGCGCGATTGTGTGCTTAGCCCCATAGATAACTTTTCTGACATTTCTGCAGAATCCAAATATGTGATGGAGTGGAATCGCGCATGAAAACTTTCGGCGTGGTCTTTGCAACATCCCTACTCGTGTTGCGAATCCTAGATTGTAATTATCGTTAAGACTTTTTATAATAGTGAAATCAGCGTCTGGTCTTGCCCTGCGGTCTGGATTGGCTGCTTCAGCCTGTGGGTCAACTGCGTTATCTCTTGCCGTCAGCACGTTGACGTACTGAAGATGATCAGCGTTATCGGTGGAGTCCTTTGCGAACATCATAGATGGGCCCGCCGATCTTGTATAATCATCCGAGTATCTCGCTAACCCAATTATCGTCGTTGCAACATCAACCTCGCGTTCTATTGATTCAATTTCTCGCCCGTCAATAAGATATCTGGCGCTCTCAAATAACGCCATGATACCGTTGTTGACAAAGCCAACTCGAACACGATTGTCATCTGCGTATGGTGCATTATCGGCAGCATTTGTCACGAGTTCTCCCTCGATTTCGATAAACGCTTCACACGGCAAAAAATATTTACTGGTATCTTGGACTTGAAGTTCAATTCGCGATCGTAGGTCGGGTTGTGCTGCATAATAAGAATAATATTGATAATCACGGACAGAATCATCCCTGCGCACTGGGGCATCCATATCAAACGCGGGATCAGCGGTTCGCGCAAACATTTCTATTATTATTCATGTCGGTGTTTTCAATTGAAATCCATCAACGTCGTTTTCGTCGTAAATTCTTTGAATTCTGTTTAAGACCACTTCCCGCTATCGCGTTCATGAGCGCGTTGGTTGCCGCATCGGCGGATGACTGAGCCGCCAACGAGGGAGTCGTCATCAATGACTGAGCCGCCAACGATTCTAGTTTTTCTTCCACGGCGTTATTTATTACTTTGCTGACATTTGCAGGCATCACCGTCGTTGATGGCATCACCGGTGGTTTCTGTTTTCTTTTTCTCACCAACGACATTAGTTTGTCCTTTGCTGCAGAAAACGCCTTTCCGGCAACATCTCCAATAGCGCTGATTCCCTTATCACGAATAACATCAATAGCCTTCATTCCTAATTGTTTGGCTAACGGCGCTACTTTTGGAGCCATTCTTGTAAATAACCCCGCAATGGTGCTACCGAGACCATCTCCATAGTACGCGCGGTAAACAGGCAATCGCGAGTTTACCACGTAGACGAGTACTGGTTTATCGTGGTTGTAGTGTATGATCATCTTTATTATAAAAACACCAGTTTTCCAATTAGTGATTGATCACCCCCCCCCCACCACCGAATCATAAATTTTGTCAAAAACATCGATTTTCTCTAAATGATTTCCTGGGGTTTTCATCGGCGGTAAAAATCCGCGTTTTTTGTCAATTTTTGTCAATTTTTGTCGTTTTTTGTCAATTTTTGTCGTTTTTGGTTGGTTTTTGCCGGTTTTTGGTAAAAAACATCGATTTTCTCTAAATGATTTCCTGGGGTTTTCACCCGTAAAAACCGACCAAAAACGACAAAAAACGACCAAAAACGACCAAAAAACGACCAAAAACGACAAAAAAACGACCAAAAACGACCAAAAATTAACAAAAATTAACAAAAACGACAATTTTATAATTTTTTTAATCATCCACTAACTCGTCTATGAGCGTTCGATATGCATTAATGTCCATGATACCGCCTGCAAATAACCGCTTGCAAATATCAGCGGCCTCATTGATTATTTCCGGAGAGTTATTTCCGGCTCGTTTTCCTCCGATTAGTACCTCTAGCCGTGATATATCACTGAGAACACTATTAGGACGTGTAACGCCGTAGGATTCTTTACCAACAGAGTATCCTTTTCCTTTTTTTAGTTTTACCCTTTTTTCAACTTCCTTGTGGAATGCGTCGTAATCGGGATCACCACGATGTGGTAATGCATTCTCATGTTTACTCGCTAAATACACTATTCTTGTCCAATCCTTTAACGTCTTTATATTTTTCTCGTAACCGCTATTGATATGCTCCTTATCTCGTATGCTCTTAGCAAAATTAGAGGCAGTAAAATCAACTAATTCTTCCCTGCTGCTGAAGCCTCTAATTTGATCTATTGTGCTCTTCTTGAGTACATTACGGGGTATATTCCCCCCTTTCTCTTTTTCTTCCGGTATTTCTTCCGGTATTTCTTCCGGTATTTCTTCCGGTATTTCTTCTTCTGGTTCTCTTGCGGTAGCACCTAGTTGTTCTTCGTCGGCCATTGTAACATAAGGTTCTTGTGGGTCCATTATAGCGAGTGGTGGTGGCCTCCGTGTTGTTTCTAAAGACCTCTTCGTTTGTTCGGTCTGAGCCGCTATCTTTTCAAGTACGCCAAGCAGTGACGCTTTTTTCTTTCTTTCTTCGTCGGGAATATCCCCGTATATCGCTGTTTTCACGTCTTTGGTTGCACTCGTTATCGGAGCAAAGAGTTGTTCGCTTCCAACAGTAAAATCGGTTTGTAGTTGCTGCCGCGTTTGAAGTTGTTCTCGGACCCTGTCTCGTAACGGTATGAACTTTTTAAGCGCCGCTAGCCGCTCTCTGGCTAGCCGAGTAGTAAGTGATTCGCCTACCATTATTGCAATTGCTCCGCAATTTCTAATTTCCCGCCGAGTGTACCATCGGGGGCTCCACGGAGTTTTCGTCTATAATCCTTCTAATGTTTTTGATCTTACTAGAAATCTCCCGGCGTCGTTCATAAACACGTCCGAGTTTTTTTCGTATTATTTCAACGGCAGTGAATAGTCCAATGAATGCATTTGCGTCATTGTGGTACAAGTTTTCATTAATCGTATGTTGTAATCGTTTTATAAAAAAGTACTCGCGGGCCAGGGTAAAACGCCCCCGTTTCGATTGCTCGTTAATAATCTCATAATCGGATAATATTTTTTCGCTGTCGAGACTATCAGATAATTCAATTCCTTGATTTTTTAATTTTGAAATCTCGGCTAATATATTATTGATGTCTTCGATATTCATTATTCTTATAAAACATCTTGTTTTTAAATATAAAAAAATGAACTCTAGGCAGTGTGTTATCATTCGATAAAACCGTAGAATAATTCGTTTTCTTTCGGTGTAGCGTTCGCACTGTCATGGCGACTTCGTCAGCGCCATGGGCGCCGGTGACCTTGTCACTCGCTGATATTTGTGTACGAAAATCGAATTCTGTGTCCGGTCCTTTTTGAGATCGCTGTTTGATATACTCGTTCTGCTACTTTTCGTATTGAGGCGATACAAATGTCAAAATATTTTCCTGCCTCATTCATCGACTGAAATATTTTTTCCTCGTGAGTTGTTGTATCAAATGACTTTACGGGTTTTGCTTTCTTTGAGTATTTACCAGTTTCGCCTTTTTTGGTATTTTGACTTTGCGAGATAGCTTGCAAGTTTATAAGAGAGTTATCAGTCTTATTATTATTAATATGATCAATCACAAGCCCATTCTCGATTAATCCGTTGAATACTTCAAATACCATCCTGTGAACATAATACTTCTTCTTTCCGGCACCAAACATCAAATACCCCTGATTATTTACGGTGCCAACCGGTTTCTTCAGTCTACAATTTCTAACAACACCGTCGCGAGATGCCTCGTAATTAACGAGCACAGGGTGAGGTCTGAACTCCTGGTCCATTTGTATAATAATACTACTTGTCTAATTCATTATTTGGTTTAATTATAAACCTTTCAACGTAGTCTTGGGGGGTTTTAATGACGAAGTCAGCGGTGGGGTCAATGACGGCGTTTTTTATTCGTTTGTCATAATAGCGTTTTAACTCCCTGTATCGCTTTCCGCCACAATTAATACACAACTGCGATTTTCCTCTTACACCAACGTGGCAAACCAAGCACGGGAGGGGGCCAAGAGAACCATTACGAACGCTTTGTAAATGATACCCGCAGAATTCACCTCTACATGATTTATTGCACGGGGTTGTCGACCCAATCATCAACCATTTGCATTTATTCATTATACTATATTCTTTCATTTAAATACTTGTTTTAATTATATGGATGAGTTCGAGAGATTAGCAGCAATTAAGCCCTGGAAAAATATTAAGTTCAATCTCGATAGAGTCCTCAAGGACGCACCAAAAGCGTTAATAAACGATAGAACCCTGTTGAGTAAAATACGCGATTGTATCAATGAATTCAAGCGTGATGGTGCATCTCATAGTTGGTCAACATTTCGAATTGATGGCGTTGTTGATGCTACCATGAACGACAACCGCGCAGCAACGATAATATCACAACTTGGCTCCAGCGAGTATTTCTTCAGAGTAAAATTCATTGTCCGGGTGGAATCAGGTAATTGGATCATACGTGATAAATTTGAACCGGTTCTCAGCGACAAGAAAACAGTCATTGTTAGCCGCGACTCCAAGCCGGGGCTGTTAACCGGAATTGACAGACCATACTATGAACGAGCGTATCCTGAAACAGCAGTTGTTTATGGAATATACCCGTTAAATAAGAAACCTGATATCGGAAAACTAGCGCCGATGAAACAGTCAACGGGGATAAATTGTGTAGCAGAACGAATAATAGAGCATTTTACAAATGCATGTCGAGGAAACAAATTGACTGATTTACGACGTAGCAAAATCAACCAGTGGGAGGAGACAGTGCGCGAGCGAGGAGCAACCATCAGCGACATAGCGAGATTAGAAACGTCGTTAAGATTTCCAATAACCGTTACAACGATAACCGGTGAAGTATTACACGAATCGAAGTATAAATCAAAGGGAGCCCCAATTAAAATTATTGATCATAACGAACACGCGTGGACGCCCGCGATCACAGTGTTTCCACGGGATAGAACAGTAAAGTATATCCCCGGGGAATTTATACAAGATGGTTTTCTCGCGGAGAGGAAACTATTTGATGCTATTGCCTGCTTGTGTAAAAACGACCCTGTGTCAGTGTGGTTACTTCGCAGCGCTGAAAACGATGCGGATACTTTTGATCAGTTTGTAAGACCAAACGGTGAATTATACCGCACTGAAGCGTTTCACAACACGATGAAAAAAACCGCCATAGAATTTGAGGAGCATGATGAACAACTGCTAACAAATTGTTTTACGATTTCATCGGTTGCGGCTCATGTTGCAGCAAGGAAAAATGCGTGGAGTCCAACACGCAAGGAATTTCTACCGGATGTACAATCCAGTTGTTTGGAATACTATCACGGTGGACTATGGAACACTGAATACAGCCGCGACGCTATGATTTCCGTTGATATGGTTGCCTGTTATCCAGCGAGTTTTCTCGGGTATGGATCCGCCGCTGAGTATTTCAAACGATTTGGACACCCCAGACATGAAATGACTCGTGTTGCTATTAATGGACCACTGCCTGATTTTGATTTAACCGGATTCGCTCGCATAGTATCATTTGAGTTCGCGGCAGGACTTCATCGCTGTTGCTATATTTGGATCGGTAGACACATGGCTGAAAAGAAGTGGCTGCCAATAGCGCTGCTACGGTATATGATTGATTGTAAAATGCTAGTTTCGTTGATTGTCAGTGACGCGATTATATCATACCGAGCGCAGACTGAAGTCTGGTTACCAGAACCGGAGCGTCTAGATAGCATAATTGACGAATCCAGAAAACACATCGATGCCGACGAGGAATATATCATCGAATAGTCCAGGAGGATATTCAACCAACGAAACCGCGAGGCAAAAGATCTCGGTAGAAGAATAATCGGCAAGTTCACACAAGGTGGAAAAACTGCGACTACAAACGATATTACTCACGACTGATTATAGATGACGCAGAATATGATTTCGTAATCAAGGACGCAGTGGCGAAAAATAAATACGTGAACTGTAAAACAGCTTTCTTGTCCAATGGAACAAGGTTGGGTACAGTTGTTACTTACAGCGATGGAGACAGCCCGGCATACCCGCATTTGAGGGCGTCTATGCTGGGTTACGCCGCTATCAATTTATTCTCGATGATAAATAGATTTCCCAACACCGCGGTTAGAGTAGCCGTTGATTCATTTTACATAGACGCGAAGTATAAGGGAAACATAGCCGAGTTTACTAGTGCGGACGAGAGTTGGGGCACATGGAGAATTAAAAATGAAATACGACGCGATTATTCCCCGTCAGCAGATGTCACCGTTGAGAACAATTACTTACGCGGTGATAAATTGTCAGAATGGTCTGATGCACCACCGTGTTCTGATCCAATTTGTAGATATAAAACAGTTTATTTAAGCGGCTGTGGCGGGTTAGGAAAGACGACTCGGGCAATTGAATTATTTCGAACGCGGGCAAGTATAATCGTGCTTACACCAACCCATAGACTAGCGCGAGAGATAAAACAACGAAATGTTGACGCCGTTACTTATCACAGCTTTTTTCGATACAGCGGCGGTGAGTGGACTCCTGATCGAATGGGGGAAAAATTTATTCCTGAGGTTATCATCTGGGATGAGATATGTACTGTTTCGTTAGATGTTTTACAAATGTTTCTTGAGTGGTTGCTGCGCGCGAATACAACGGTGATCATATGTGGCGACCATGGCCAACCACCACCATTTGTCGGCGAGGGTCCACATGATTGGTTAAAGGGTTTTGTGGACTATTATGAAGAAACCGATACTGATTACCGGACACTTGATGAACAACTGCGCGAGGTTAAAAAATTAATCAGATTACAGCCGGATAGAATTCAGTGTGAAATAATCCGCGAGGTGATTCCGGAAACGCCGTTAAATGAATTCTGGGAAACATGGAGACCAAATGATTTGATTGTAGCGAGTAGAAAGATAGTCAGAGACACACTTCAGCGGAGGTTGTTTACGTTGCATAAGGAAAAGTTTCCAACGCGTCCAGTGCCGTTATGTTATAGACCCGCGGATACACGGCGGCAGAACATTGAAGTTGAAATCCCGGCCCCGACAGCGTCAGGGACAAAAAAACAAATTCTCGTGCTAAATGATATCGTGCTCGTTGATATCAGCGTCGTCGAGGACGCGCTACGTGCTGATAAATCCCCGTGGACGCTAGGATACGCAACGACAATACATTCCTCGCAGGGACTAACCATCACGGACACAATTGTTTGGATGGTTGATAATCGCATGGAATGGTCAAATCTAGTCTATCTTGCGGTGTCCCGAGTACGGAGAATAAATCAGCTTCGAAGAATTGTTGTTGACGGAGTCAGTGACGAAGCCAGTGACGGAGTCAGTGACGGAGTCACCATCGATGCAAGCGTCATTGATAGAAAACTCTCGGGTTACCGCCAACAGGATAAAAAAAAAAAACAGCGGCGTTTTGATATTGATGCCGAATTAATAATTGCGTTACGACAACAACAGAATAATCACTGCGCGAGTTGTAATTGTGTAATGCGTTGGCGTTATTTGGATAAAGACGCTCGCCAATTTACCGTGGACAGGATCGATAACAGTCTCGGTCATGTCAAAAACAATGTGAGATTGACCTGTCTTGAGTGCAATAGACGCAACGGCGCTAGTTAAGACCACGCGGGGGCAATTGAGTATCGTCAGGTATCACTTGTAGTTGCTCGCGTGTAAACCCCCGCTGTGGGGCAGTTGAATCCAGTCTATAAATCGGTGGTCTATTAGTTGATCGTGTTATCGTTGATATGTTATGTGTAGTAACACTCCAGATAGGATCAGTAGCTCTTTTTTTACCGCCTTCAAGCTCTCCTGGTTCATACAGATATCTAACAGTGACATCGCCGAGAATCGGCTTGGAAACGCTATCTATTTTTGATCTTCCGGGTATATACTCGTATTTAATCGCGTCGCTGGGCTTCATGTTGATTGCTCGGGTAATCTCGTTATTTAACGCTGCAATTACGCCTGGCAACCTTTTGACCCATTCACGAGATCGTTTTTCTTGGATGAATTCCTTCGCGTATTGATACCCAAATAACCGTTCAGCAAGAGTCCGATTGAATCGTTCAACAATTGCCTGATCACGATGTAGCGCAGTATGACCTCGTCGTACCGCGACGCTATGATGTTTCAGCGTTGATAAAACAGCGCCGCGAAATTCACTACCAGGATCAACTTGTAATAGATTTGGCCAGCGCAGAGGACCTCTTCGATAAATCCGCTCAAACGCATTGGCCACTTCAGTTGCTGACTTTGTTTTCAACGGCTCCGCTTGTTTGTATCGACTCGCAACATCAACTACGGTTAGCGCGTATTTGTAACCTTTGTCATGCGGCAGAAATAGTATATCAGCCTGATGAACTTCATTAGGTACGATGACATCAAAGCGCGAAAAGTTGATTTGTTTAGGCGGTGGTAGATAGATTTGCCATATAGCCTGTTTGGATAACCAATTAGCCGCAACGGCCCTCGTTACTTTTGCAGCGCTTGCAAGCTTACCAATTGCGGCCTTCCCCTTCCAGTATCCTCTCGGAGAATAATAGATGGATTCCATGTTGTTATTATAAACGCTAGCGTTTTCAATTACCAGCGCGAGAAGCTCCGCTTCCAATCATTAATTTACCTTTCATAACCGATTTTACCAACCATGAGGCCAATTTTTCTTTGAAGGATTTATCAGGAATAGCATTTAGCGCGTGAATTAATTTTACGTCCGCGATATGACGCTGTTGCAGATCGCTACTTTTGTAAGCAACATCATGAGCATGACACGCCTTATCGATAGCGTTTATTGGATACTCACCGGGTTTGGGCTGATTTTGATCATCGAGTCTGATATCTAATCGCGTTCCGGGGCCACAGTAGCTATATCCTGGGAGGTGTTTTTCTCCTGGATACTTTGCCCACGGGGTTCCGGGGAGTTTTGATAACTTGGCTGCAATATCACCTCCTCGCTTTTTTTTAAAACATCTCCGGGTCTAATAGAAATAAATCTAAATTTCTTTACACCGCATTGTACACACTTACCAGTAAGCGCCGATCTATTATTTCTTGTTGTAACGGTTGTCATATCATTTGTGCCAGTACGCACTCTGCACTTCACACAATATAGATCCATAATTTATGTATAGAGATATGAATATAATTGATTTTTCGGCGACTAAAACAAGAGAACCAGTTAAGCATGTTGCAGCGTTACCAAACTCGATCCGGATGATTATCATCGGACCATCTGGATCCGGCAAGACGCAATTGTTACTTAATTTAATAATAAGATTGATGATGTGGGATAAGTTGTATTTGGTTGCTTCTAGCGTAGATGATCAACGATGCTACGAGGTGTTGAAAGATTTCAACGAGAATGCATCAGCGATCGCTGAAAAAAATGTTATTGAGTTTATTACAGATATCAATGATGCACCAGGCATCGATGATATTGATGGCGACGTTAACAATCTAGTCGTGTACGATGATGTTATGTTAGACAATCAAAAAAACCCAGCTAGGATATTTTCCAGAGGCAGGCATAAAAACACTGACGTGATATATGTCACTCAACGATACACTCAGATTCCAAAAGTAATCAGAGACAACTGTAATATTCTTGCTGTATTCAACGGCGTTGATACACACACGCTACGAAATATTTGGCAGACATGGTGCGGCGGTGACATGGACTTTAACGTTTTTCGAAACTTTTTTATTCATGCTCAGTCGACCCCACATGGATTTGTAACGATAAATTTACATGATCCTCGGACACGATATCGTATCGGACTTGACCAAATATTCGGTTAAATTGTAAATAACCACTTAGTAGCGGGGGGGGGGGGGGCGATGACATCGACGCGGTCGTTGCGCTTTTTTACCGAACGCTGACAACGCTGGGATCGCTGAGTGCAGAAGGTATCAATTAAACTAAATGACGATTGGACGATCCCCCGACGACGACGTCGTCTTTTTTTTTACCGGACGCTGACGACACCGGATCCGCTGAGTGCAGAAAGTATTAATTAAGCCAAATGACGATTCAGACAAATGTCCGATTCGCCCCCCCCCCCCCCTGCTGCTACACACCATCATATTTTATAACCTGGTGATTTCCAAGATGGGCCGTATAATGCGTCAGATACACCGAGAAAGCCACTGCCTCTGTAATTCAATAAAATGAACAACGACGAAATAACAACAAAAGAATAATGACATAATAAAAAATTATCTTAATAACACTCTTAAGATTTCATATTTCTTAAAGTGATCCACACTTTATGTCTTTTCATGTTGACAAAGATGGAATTTGTCCGTTATATTTGTCTGTGACAAGGTTTGTGCTCTCATGACGACAAATGTATAAGTACAAGTTCATGCATTGGAGTAAAAGAGAAACGTAATCAAAAGTAAACTAATCACCGTTGTCTATGAACAAGACACATTTTGGTATACAATCTGATTCAGATTAAGATCTCCAACATCTTAGAGATCTGACCGACACGGATATACCATTATATTAAGTTAACAATGTGACTCACCAATCAAATGACAGCTGTAACGTTTATAAAATTGAAAACCTTAATACGTCTCTATTTCTCTCTCTCACACACGCACGTAGCATATATATATATATATATATATATATATATATATATATATATATATATATATATATATATATATATATATATATATAATACAACGCTTATTCAGGTAAATTACGAAAATAAGTGTACCGGGAATCGCAAAGGACATGTATCTATGTGCATACATATATTTATATTCAGGACGCTAATATATCTTCCAAGTTTCCAATGACAGAATGGCAATTAATTTTCCCCAAAATAAGATTGTTTGAGTTTTGCCAGAGGTTAACGCATTGCGTGTATTAACATTTAATTCCATGACTGATGTGTGATCTAGACTGAAGCAACTTCATAGTAACGGTAGATATTAAAATTCTTCATGTCACTATGTAAAACTTAACAGTAATATTCGAGAAATCTAAATGCATTACAAAATCATTTTTCTGATATACGCTGTGTTTTGTTTGACACAACCATTTTGTTTCATTGTGTGATACAAATTGTATATGTGTTCTCATTTGAAATGAAATTAATCCCGTGTAAAGCATATTCCAAATGTAAAGCAAGGATCGCAAAAGATAAAAATGTTTGAAGATATTTTTTTAATAAATCACATTCATAAGAATCAGTCATTGAAGGTCTTACATATTTTATGTCATATTTATATTATATTAAATGTGGCCAGAGTGGACAAGTAGTCTAAGGCGCTCGCCCCTTGAGATCGCTAATATCTCACTTCTCTTCGCGTGGGTCTGGGGGTTGGTTTGGCTATTGTGGGAATATGAGAAAGCATGTCATTCTCTTCTCCTGGATTCACTCTTCTTCCCGAGGTTCTATATGATCATTTGCTAAAAGACTCATAGCAACAAGAACGTTAAATATAATAATAAACACTCTTCTTCAAATGAACATGAATATATTACGCTTAGTCATCATTTTACTGCTTGTTTTGGTTCTATTGGTCGGAGATAAGGTGTGTACCAGGGAATCTATGCAGAAAAGTGGTAGCCTTTCCTGCATTGTGTCCAGTCCTTACTGACTGAAGAACTAAAAGTAGGTCAAATTACCTTTCCCAGTTAATGATGACAAACTACTATCACATATTTCGTCCTTTCAGATGTTTAAATATTGCTCTGAAATCACTTATATGATCAATCGTTTTCTAAGTTAAGTTATTTTGGGCATTGATTTATATATTTTCCAGTCATATATAAGATGGGTCTCTGAATCAAACCTATCAAATCCGACACCGATTTGGTAATTCGATATGCTTTTGTTTTGCTTTTACTGAGCGTCTGAGATTAAGTTGTGTATGTCATTAAATGAGTATGCATGTGAGTATGTATGCAATTAAGCAAACACTAACCATTTTAGGATATGCATGTACGAATGTATGCAATTAAGCAAATAGTCAATGTATGTATGCATGTAAGTATCTATGCAATGGACGGTTCCGATTAGGAACGACAAGCTCGGCCCACTTAGTTAACGTCGCTTTGGTTCACAAGGTATCGTGAAAATGACAGTTTTTATAGCATTAGCAACATATGCACTGGAAAATATTCTCGACAATATCTCTGAAAATATCCTGCCTTACTGCAAAGTTCTTTCAGATCATGCATTAAAGATAAACTTGAACTAAATCGCATAAGGATATAATCATGAAATTATAATTTTCGAATTAGGTCGCAGCTGTAACATATTGCTGGGGATCTATGACGAAGAACGAATATCCTGACAAACTAAAAGATAACATAAAAAGGAAAACATAACAAAATCTATCAGGTTTTGCAGAGGTAGGCAAATTTATTAATTATCAGAATTTCAAATGTGACTAAAGTAATTTTTAAAAATTTAAAGTGCAGCTCTCGTTATGTATTTGCATCCGTTACACTTATATCGCTTCTGAATAATTGTCATATAAGTAGAGAACAAATATTTTATATGTACAATTAATAAATTTATTATTGTCAGGAAAACAAATATTAAGGTTGTAATAAAAAAATAAACACTTGATACAAAGTTGCCTGAGCGATTGAAGGTAATGTGTTACTTACTTTAAACCGCGTTAACATGTCTTTTTGGTTGGACGGATAATATAGTCCTTGAGGTTATTATTGATAAACCAGTAGATCTGAATTATATCAGATCCATGCAAAATGATCATTATCATAATATCTTAAAAAGGATATAATAATGGCACATTGAAATAACCACCAACATTAACGTTGACGGGATATATTTGCATCCGCTTTGACCTTTGTTTGCTAACTAGAGTGAATCGGTTTATTTTACAATATTGATGTTTTAACAATTTGCAGGTGTTTTAAGATAAGCAATTTGTATCAGTCTAGTATTAAGCCAAAATGATAAAATTGATATAAAAAGAACACTTTTGATTTCCAAAAGCCTAATAAAGACAATAAATATTTTATGACAGTTTCACCTCTTCATAAATTTAAAATATTTTAAAAAATCTTCCAGTATAAAAACTGTATTCAAAAAAAGTTAAATTTCAAATTTTGAAATAATAGTAGATACTCGATTGTGAAAAATTTAAGAAAATCATCACTATTAAAGCATGATGAAGGTTTCCAATATTTCAAATTTAATTGTAAAAAGAAAAATAAACCAAGGTAATAAAATCAAAAATAAACATCACACATACATAAATTTTCTCTACTTCATGTAATATCATGGATTCAATAAGTTATTCAATTTGAACATAATCATACAATTAGCATCAAATTGTACTCAATTTTGAACAACCACAACAATTACTATCATTATATAAAAACAATTTTATATATTTATATATGAAATATGATTATAAATAATGCATCATTTACGACGCGGACATTTGTCCGCATTAGTGATTGGTTACGTTTTTATTTAAATCCCTCTAGCATTGTTTCATAAAAACGACAGTCTCCATACATGTGTCACACGCACAAAGGTGAACAATTTTTCTGATACTTTTCAGTATTTTTCAGCTTAATCTTTCACATTCCTCTGCAATATAATCAAACGTGGTCTCGTGTTTGTGAGCAAATTTGGGGGATTGCAACGCGTAACTACGCTATGAAATCGTTACCTTCGTTTCATTGGTGAACCTAGCAAGTTTGATTGACAGGTCGGAACTATCTATGAAACAAACAGCCAATCTAGGTACGCTCGGACGTACATAGGTCACAAAATAGCAATTCTATATGTTAGAGATTACAGGCAAGTATTTTACTTAGTAAAGTATCCTTATTTAATTTTACAAAACCCATTTAAAGAAATAGCTGGGTAAACACTTCGCATCCTTGACTAGGTCTGCGAATACATTTATATTCCCCTATGGCAGATTCGGTGCAATAATACTGTAATGAATTAACTGTTTTGATGATAATGTGGAAACTGAACTTCGGCAAGCAAAATATGCATATCTTTTCGTAAGTGTATGGAGAAAGAAAAACCTATTTAATTGCATTTTTACAGAATAAATTCTGTCAGGTTTTAATGCTAGCATCAGTCCGTAATATTATTACTGAAATGAAAATATCATATATCGCGTAATTTACCGAGAAAAGAATATACTGTCTCACATGAAGATAATCTGATATTCTGTTTTAAAAGCATTATCCTGTTTCTTGTTACAAATGAATTAATCCCTCAGTTTAGTGGGGGATGAAATGATTTTTAGTGTATCTGCTAATTTACGGTAAATTGTCTGGTGCAAGAAATGTTTTTCCTAAACAGGAACAAAGAATAAGTATTTTGGCTGGAAGGAAATTTCACACATCCTCATTTAATTAAAGTTGTATCTCTTCAAATACTATAAATTAAATCAATTGAAGATGGATATTTGTTTAAACAGTGCGCCGATTCGTAATAAAGAATATGCTACTTATTAAAAGGAATATATAGAGATTAGTATTTTGTCTTCATGAACTGTGCCCCAAGTTTACCTGTAACAGTTCATGCATATACATTACTTGTGAGATATGTGCAAGGTTTCAGAAATAGTAATATAGAACAAGAATTACTGTGGGAATAGCCTTCGACCTAGTACATTTCTTATTTATGGAGTTGGATCCAAATATGAAGCTTCTCTGCGGGTTAGTTTTCTCCAAAACTATCTACCAGCTTCAATATATGAAAGTAAAAGGATTGTCAGGTGGGTTGTAATTGTAGGTTACTGCATTTGCTTTAGTTCATTTAAAAACTAATTTAATCAAGCGCCTATTTATGTGAGTGTACGTGATTTCCTTACACAGTAGTTCCTAATACACCATTGGGCACACGTGAGTACATTATGAAGTGCGCGTGAGTGCAACAAAGTAAACTACTGAACGATTCTGACATTGTAAAGTTAACGGAGAATAAAATGTGTATACAATAATGGCACGTTTGAAGCAACGCCCTACTGATAAGTATCTTTCTTTAATGGAAGGTAAGACAATTTTGTTATACAATTGTATGGTGTCTTACAAAATATATATGTTAGACAGGATTGTAGAGTGATGGAAACAGACAAGACCCACACCAGATTCGAAGCTATGGGCTAATGTTTAAAATCTGAAGCATACGTAACCATTAGTGAGTGGTAATCCAACAGCATAAAATAATGCGTTTAACTTTTACACCTGTAAACCGTTCTCATTGCCATTTTATGTTAATCAACAAAAATAATAGTTACATGTCAGCTTTCAAGAATAATTTAATCATTTTTCCAGATAACAAATATTATTTCATTGTATTATGATCACGAGTTTGCTTCCATGCCTGAGATACCTTCTTTCCAATTTGTTTTTTATTTAATCAAATTTGTTGGCTGGGTAGAGGCTGTTTAAGGAGAATGTGACATGTGTGCGACTTCGATGCATAGAGTAATTTTATTTCGCCTATCACCAGTTTTCTCTGTTCCCTTGTCCCGAAATAGACTAAAACCGTATTTGTAAGTAAATTTGTAATGTAAATATAACTTTTTACCACCGTTGGCTCGTTTAGGATGCACAAATGATGGTTTAGGTTTTTCACTAATGTCACGGAGATTTGTCCCGTTCAGCGGCAGATTCGTTTTGGTAACCGTGTCTTCGTCAGAAACCGTAAGATCTTTATTTTCATCCACAGATGCATCTGATATAGCTACGTCAAGCATTTTGGTGTCTTCTTGTTGATTATTTAATTTTTTGTTTAGATCACTAATTTCACGTTGCATCTCCTCTTGACGTGCTAAAATTGCATTGGTTAGTATCTCACCCTGATTTAGCATCTTTCCTAATAATTCTATTCGTCCTAGCATCATCTTCTCACGCTGGCTTGTTTCAGTTGAGAGTCTTTCCATATCTTTTATTTTTGTTTCCATATCATTTATCTTCTTCATTAAAGTAGAAAATGCATACATTTCAAAGTCTTTGTTGAGCTCAGCAGCATTTGGGATGAAGACATTGCAAGAAATGAGAACAAAATGAACTAGCAAAATTGTTAACATGTCAAAGCAAACGTCTAAACAGACTGAGACAAAATATGAAAATGTTGTAATAGAAGGAGATACACAAAGCAACGGTGTCACACATCTGACACTTCTCATGATAAGATTGTCAACGTTATCGATCATAACTTAGGAGGCTACTTGGAGCTTCAGAAATCGTTACCTGTAGGAAGTTCATCCTCTTCTCACACTAACATACTTTACAATTTTGAATAATAAGACACAATGGCATAGAGTTGAGCGCCTTCTGAATGTAGCATCCTGTCCATACCGACGTCCTTGCATTCAAACAAATAAATGTAATGTTACCACCTTGATCATCGCAACCCTCAAGAATGCATTATTGTGTTGTACTGCTGGGAGTGACATTCTCTACCACCAGTCTTACCCAGTTCATATGGTAACCTAGTGCAGCAGGAAAGAAGGAATACATCGAAAACATCATCAGGACATTTGAATATACTAGCGTGCAGATTGTAATAAATCCCGTCGCTCATATATTATCACCTTATTGATGACATTTGCAATAAATAGGAATGATACACAGAGAAGCCATTTGAATCGAAAAGAAATAATGTACTAATAAGCAAAAGCAATGATAACGTGAGTTAGTTATATTCAATTTCATTAATGTTATGTGATAATACAAATTAAATAAGATTGGTTGTTATTTATGGTATTAGTAAAATAACATGCATGAGTGATACGAATAGACGAAAGAAAAGGAGAGAAAACAAGCTATTATAAGTTCATGATGTTCAATGAATGTATGATTTGTCAACTGGAAGTACTAGAAGCGTCCTTGCTGATACAGACACAACATAATATGCTAAAATATTAACGTGTGCACAATTTTATAGAAGCAAAGATTTGAGTTTCACAAAATTTCTTGTTTGATTGAACTCCGCGATTTACAAAAGTAATTAAAACTTTTCAAAAGAGGAGAGGGGCTGTATGGATACCACTATTAGCTCAATTAAAAGAAAATATTTTGATCTTTTGTTTCAATTAGCCACATCAAGGCAATATGTTTACACATAATGAGCATACAAAATGTATTCAAAGCTTCCGTGTCATTTCTGTAGATTTATTTAACAAAATTTGTAGACTTTCAACGTGATAAATACAATCGAATATATGTGCTGATTTAAAAACAAACGAATGCATTCGCTGTACATATTTATATTATATAGATGATAGAGTGCGCTTTATAAATGTCTTTCAAAGAGATTACTAATGTAGGATTCTTCATATATATATATATATATATATATATATATATATATATATATATATATATATATATATATATATATATTAGTTCCACGTCAGTCATGGTTGTACCGTCTTGTCTGGTGCTGTGGGTTCGAGATAAGGCTCATACAAGAAACGTCACGTACTGTCATATCGCGGTCCCACTCACTACTGAATGTGGGAGTAAAAGAGATCAAACGACCTTTTCCAGTTAATTTTCGCCAGCTACTATCACATATTTCGTCTTTTCAAAACTTGCCGTCGGTATCATAATTAGTTGCATGTTACACCAATGTCTCAATTACGCTATATATTTAGATACGTTTCCCACCATTTCTATCTAATATATATATTGATTTTCATATACATTAAATTAGCATTGCTTGGTAGTTTTCTTTTTATTTTGTTTTATTTCAGTACATGCTATTAATATGTAATTAACATTGTATGTTGGACTTGACCTTGCCCAAAATTGGGTTCATTTGTGCTTGACCGGAAGTTATTGTTTTAATTGTTTAAGCAAGTATTATATAGCTAAATTAGTCTGTGTGTGCATGGGCTTAATATAAGGATCATTGTCCTGAATTAACCTGTAAATCGAAAGAATACACAGGTGAAAAATATATTATAATATGTATATAGACAGCCATCTTTGTTCAAACATTCAACGAGTATGTGTCGACAAGTTCTATTTTTGGTAGTTTCCAATGCACCCTTTGAAACTACATTGCAACTTGGTACAACATATATATCAATCATACTCCCAACAAAAATCACACTGATAAAATTTTAATTAACGACTTGGGCGAAATAATTACCATTTCATGATTAAATATAGTTGTGTGTATCATGGTATCGTTGCCAGTCAGGTGAGGAATATAATTGTCACGCCTCCTCCAAATCTTCATTTAATGTTATCAAATGCTAAACGACATTCAAGATGAGAAGTTGTAATATCTTTTTTCTTCTGGCCTTCATAAAATCCACGAATAATTTAGGTCACTCCTTTGGAAATATATTTTAGTATTTTTGAAACCAATAGGGCAATTGTTACGAAATACCTGATAGGGCTTGGCTAGACCACCATAGATTCCATTATTATTGACATGGTGTGTTTGGTGTATCCTAGTATTTTGTAAATAAACTTGTTCCTGCGCATCGCGTGACGCCTACATTGCTTGCGCGGCACGTGTGTAATACATGTTACAGCGGGCGACTATATATGTTACTTGGAGATCTTTACTGGCACAGCCATTAGAAGGAAGCTTTTGTACGTTTAGCTGTCGGGGCGGGATCGCTATTATGTTTTGCCTAGTTCGAGCCAACGATTTAGATGAAATACATCCTTTTTAGTTATAATTAATGTTCAGTTTCGCAAAACACGTTCAATGTTATATTATATGCTAGCGCTGTTTTATTATACTTTTAGTTTAATTCACCAAGAGTATATGGCTCAAATTATCAACAGGGATATGAGCGTATGTGCAGTACTCCTGTTTCTATGTTATTTTGTAGTTGTTATAACTAATATTGATGTTTATATATATTGATATTAGAGTTTTAGTATATCATATTTTTATCTAGTCAAACAATGGTATGTCATTCGTACATTACAGAAAGTCGTACATAAAAAAATATTTCAGGTGTGTTAATATTAAGTCGTTTGAGACGCTCATGTTTTTAATCTGAAGGATACTCAGAAAGTAGATTATTTGGAAAATTGTTTTCTCATATTCATCTCTGGGGCCCCAGAGTGGCCGAGTGGTCTAAAGCGCTCTAAAGCGCTCTCCGTTACGGATCACTGCCATTTCACCGGTTTTCGTCGGTTCGAATCTCATATTTTGCTAATGTGGGTATGTGAGAAAGGTTGCCAGTAGCTTCTGGTGGGTCGGTGGTTCCTTCCGGGGTTTTCCCGGGTTCTTCCTCCACAAGTAATACTGACCGCCATGTATAGCCTATCGTGTGCTTTAAAATGGCGTTAAACCCTACAACAACATCAACATATTCAGCTAACTAGGTTTGAGTACCTAGGTGTGATGACAAGATGTGGATAACTTGATGAGGACTAACTAGATGTAGCTAGAGGCCGCTGTGGTAAGGAGAGACGAAAAACCTGCAGGAAAGTGTCAGCGTGTGTGCGCATGGAAAGCCTGGGTGGGTAAAGTGACCAAGCCGGGAAAGCAGGCCAAGAGCATATGAAATGTCAAGTAAACATTGGACATGTGTATCAGAAATGTCATGATGGTGTTTGACATTATGGAGAAATGTCATATTTTTTTACTATAGGGAGAAATGTCATTATAGTTTTTGACTATAGAGTAATGTCAGTATAGTGGTTTGACTAAGACATCATCATAGTTAGTGGATTTTCAAAATCATTATTTATCTGTTCTTCATCATTGTTTTCCATTGGATCCATATTATCTACCTACCTTTGTTTTTATTTTGGGGTCCTGTTTCTTTATTTTACAATCATTAGTGCGAGAGGATACTACATTTTTTTTCATTGTCACTCACGTGTTTATTTCTTAAACCCCTTTAAGTCCCAAAGCGTGATAGCTCAAATACGTTATTGGAATTTAAGGCAAACATTAAAACTTTTATACATTGTCTACATTAGCCGTATTATGAAGAATTAGAAACTGTCTGGTAAGGAACAATTTATCTTTCGTCCAAAAGGTAGAGGGATACTTCAAGATATTTGAAGCTTGGATATGTGTGTATGCCGTTATGACAAATCAGATAAATATTCAATATAGACAACGATCTGCCAGCAGATAATGTAAATGTCATCGTAATACAAGCATACATAATGCCACCTCACGGGTTTGTGCATGCTGCTCTTACAAATATATTTCTGTGTAGCTTCTGACGTAACCAGACACGACTCGGGTAATGTATATGCGGCTCTTAACAGCAACAGAGTATGTTTCACTTAGTATTCAATTACTGTGCATTAAAAATGTTTATGTTGTGATTTGTTTTGTTTTCAATTTGATCAAAAGGTTTATTTCTTTAATGAAATTTATACGGATTTCAAAACAGGTTTTAAGAAAATAGTTTACTCTGTATTGAAATTACATGCTGCCATTTATATGACTAAATATTATGCTTGTCGTGACGCAGCATCTGAAACGTGCGAGTAATTAAATCATATCAGTCTCTCAACCAAAGATTTTATCAAAACCCTTGCTATGTATATTTGTTTTATGAATTAACATATATATAAATTTCAATTTGTTTGACAGTTTTAATTGTTATTTTTATATTTTCATTACATGCTCTTGTAATGTAAATTTATTCACTGTAGATTCAGGGGTGTCCAAAGTCCGGCCCGCGAGCCAATCACGGCCCGCGGTAAGATTTCATACGGCCCGCAACTTCGGTCATATAATGTATTATTTATGGCCCTCTAGCACGCGAACCCTTCTCCGCTCATTTCTGCCATGGCGACTGAAAAGAAAAAGAGGAAAATTGACAGTGAGGGCCGCTGCTTTCAGGAGAGATGGGAATTACAGTAATCTTTGACTGAAAATCGAGGCAATTGTGTTTGTCTCGTTTGTAACGAGACGGTTGCCTTGTTTAAGGATTGCAACGTAAAGAGACACTACCAGACTAAACATGCTAACACATACGACAAGCTAACAGGGAGTGACCGCGCTGAAAAAGTGAAGCAAATCCAAGCTGCTCTGGCATCACAACAGCGATTCTTCACGCGGGCCGTGAGTCAAAAGAAAATATCACCAAAGCAAGCTACAAAGTGGCCATGTTAATAGCTAAACATGGCAAATCTTTTACTGAAGGTACATTTATCAAAGACTGTGTGATGAAAATGGTGGACAACATTTGCCCCGAGAAGAAGCAAGAATTTATGAATGTTTGCCTGGCACATAACACTGTGGCACGGAGAGTTGAGGACATATCGTCAGATATTCAGAGACAACTGAGGGACATGGGAGTGAATTTTGATTATTTTTCATTAGCCTGCGATGAAAGCACCGATCCGTCTGACACTGCGCATCTCTTGATTTTTTTAAGAGGAGTTGACGACAACATGAACGTAATAGAGGAGCTGCTTGACCTCCAAAGCCTTAAAGACCAAACCAGAGGAACGAATTTATTCGTTTCTGTTTGTGATGCTGTTGATGATATGAAACTACCGTGGAGTAAAGTTTCTGGGACCATTACCGATGGTGCGCCTGCTATGACTGGTGAGCGAAGTGGATTGTCCACACTGATCTGCAATAAAGTCAGCGAAGAAGAAGGTAACGCTATTAAACTACACTGTATAATTCACCAGCAGGCTCTTTGCGCCAAACATCTCAAATTTGATCATGTTATGAAACCAGTGGTAAAGGCAATCAATTCTATTCGCTCTAAAGCTCTACACCACCCACAGTTTCAGAAGTTCTTGTTTGACATCCAAGCTGAATACGGAGACGTAATATATCACAACGACTTAAGGTGGCTAAGTCGGGGGTCCACAATGCAGCGATTTTTCTCTCTCAGAGAAGAAATAGCACATTTTTTTGCGTGAAAAGGAGCAACCGATGGAAGAATTGTCCGATCCTGTATGGCTGGCAGATTTGTCTTTTTTGGTTGATATAACGAAGCATCTGAATGGGCCGAATGTTAATCTTCAAGGACGAGATGCAGTGGTGAGCCAGCTATACGCTCATATCAAGGCGTTAAGAACGAAGCTGCAACTACTTTTCCAAAGTCACTTGCCCCAACAGAGCCCTGCACCGCGCACTTCCCAGCTTTGAAAGAGGTAATTGACAGTTTCCCACAGGACAACATCGGTGTGCAAATGAAGAGTTATGCAACAGCTATCGCATCTCTTTCTATGGAATTCAATAAAAGCTTTCAGGATTTTGCAGTTATTGAAAAAGACATGTTGCTTTTCTCTTCTCCCTTCTCCGTGGACCCTGATGATGCTCCTCCACAGCTGCAGCTGGAGCTCATTGAGCTGTAGTGTGACGATGAGTGGCGCGCCAAACACCGGCAGCTTTCTCTTGTTTACTTTTACGAGCAGTTGGATAAAGGCAGATTTGCAGAAATGCGAACATTTGCTAAGAAAATGCTGAGCTTATTCGACTCCACGTATTTGTGTGAGCAGACATTCTCTGTCATGAACTTAAACAAGAAACCGATTGAGGTCAAGACTCCCACTTACGTGACATTTTACGCATCTCAACCACTGCCCTCAAACCAGACCTGGCCTCTTTAGTGAAATCCAGATCTCAGTATCACCCTTCTCATTAGTGTCAGCAAGTTATCGGTTTCTTGATCAATCTGAAATTGAGTGTTTTGAACGGTAACATCTGTCACTATTAACAGTGAAAAGCCAAAAGCACACTTATGCACTTGGACTTATGGCACTTATTTTATTAAACTCTTGAATAAGATTGGTTATAACGGTTGATGTTATGTACCTGTATATGTGGCACAAACTATTATTTTCTGAAAGATCTTTTAAAAGACAAAAGCAAAATTCACTTGTTTTAAACTTTAATGATAACAGAAAACTTTGCATTAGTTATGACTCCTGTTTAAAATGACCATGAGGCAAAGATATGTATCTACCTCATGGAAATTTAAGGTATTACACACAGTTCAATGTTATCTGACTCTCCAGATATGAATCAAAGGCAGAATTGTGTATTTAGAGTTGTTCATGTCTGCCGGAGTGGCTTATATTTAGTTACATTGCCCTTTGAAAAATAAAGATAATTGTGACAATGAAAATGTTTTATTTATTTATTGTTCATTTGTTTTTTTTTATTTATTTATTGTTCCATAACAGTGTATATCTGCATGTAACTTTTGTGGTTAAAAAAACATCAGAAGGAACTATTGGCCCCCGGGCATCTTCACTTTATCAAATCTGGCCCTCTTTGCAAAAAGTTTGGACACCTCTGCAGTGTAGATGATACTTTTTTCCAGAAAATAGTTTGACCTTGACTATTCGTTTGGTAAACACCAGGTGTTGCTCTAGAAACGTTCTACATTTATTTTAAAAAGATTGGTTGGTGTCGAGGTCATGATGGGACTACTGATTTAAGATGTAAACAATTATTTCTTAGAATGAAATGATTGGTTATCGTCAGGGCGACACCGGCTGTACGTGATCTTTTAACAAGTACATAATCTCGACAAGGTTCAGGAACATGATCACGTGACACCTTTGTGCGTTTTAGAATTCGATATAACCTTTCATATCTATTTATGTTTACATAATTTTTCCAGGGAAATATAATTTTTCAAAGCTTGTTATTTTCACTCGTTTTTGTGTTAATGTTTTTACGAGCCTAAACGAGTAACATAAGAACGTATATTATATCGTGATCTAGGCTCATGTAAACGTATTGTTATAAATCCGAGTGAGGTAGATTGTGCTTTCCTACTTCATTAAGACTGATGAATATTTCCACTCCATTAAACACAACTAAAATATTAGTTTTCTCTGATTACTTTAGGTATTGGTGTATATCGCTGAGTAACATAAATCACGTCTGTGTTTTTATGCCTGCCTCGAAAGAAAAATCCGAGCTGGATTTGATTGTTAGTCCAGCATTATATCATCGTATACTACGAGATTAATAATGAATCCATCGCAGTCATCCAAAGATGAGGCTTTATCAATATCGGTGATAAAATTAATATCATTACCGTAATCGTGAAACAATTTTGCATTTTCATTAAATTATTTAAGTACATCGTAACATCTCTGATCAACTGTCGGAGCTGCTAAATAGTTGATCCCACTTGAGCCATCTCATTATCCAATTAAGCAGTAATTGTTTTACCCGTTCCGGATGGACCTGTTATCATTCTGATGGAATTCGGTAATGCTCGAATGTTTTACTGGTTCTTGCTTTCGTGTTGCAGAGAAATCAATGACATCAATGTTGTACAAATTAAATAAATAATATGGCTCTATATTGCGTTCGAAGTATAGCATCAACCCCCACAAGTGGATTAACAACATAAAATGAAACTTGCAGTTACAAGCAAGCGTGCAAAATGTGGTACGAATATATATTTTAAAAAATCATCTCGTATGAAGAAAGGTGGTGTTATCACTGTTTCATTAGGACAATTACAAGGAGCCACATGCACATACATTAAATAATGGAATCTATCTATTACAGACCAAAAGGATATTGGAGGGGTAGAACAGCGATGAGTAAACTTGCTGATGCAGCAAATGTTATGTTATGTTGCTGCAAAGTAGTTAGCAGGACAGGCAATATGGCAAATTAATATACCACCACCTAAAACAATTCAGCATGCACATTTTGATGTCATCACTCCTAAACAAGTTAAACAAGCAGACATTTTATTTTTACCACAAGAGGGCATTGATTTTACTTCCAATAGTCCGTTCTGAAATGTGCTGTTATTTAAAAAAAATTAAATTAATTTAGCAGTCATTAACCAAAAATCAACACTTAGATGTTTTTGCAATGGTAGTCACTCTAGACGGCAAGAAGCTAGCTGTGTACCCGATCCTCCGAATCTCAATCTGCCACGAAATATCGCTTAAGATCCTACTTTTCTTGGTTTGTAGACACAGTAGAGTTAGGTACAAACAGAAGCTTCCATATTTCGTATGAAGATTATCCAGGGAGATACGCGTTGTGGGAAATTGATTTCACGCCAGATCAAGGACGATTGCAATAGCTCTAGTAAGAACAGCGGATGTCATCTTATATGCAAAATTTGACAATACTCATGAAATCAACATTTTGGGATAACTGGTCATAGACTAATGGAACGTAAGGAATGACGGGAAAGTTGTTGATCCATAAAAAGAAAACAAAAATACAATCAGCATGTCAAGATTTCCAGAACTAGAACAACGTTTAGTCTCCTGTTTTGCTAGTGACATGACTGACAAATATACATATCTTCTTACAAGTATGGGTTTTGTGCTAAAGATGAACCACCACATTGTAAACCTATCGACGTTCAAACATGCGTCCTCGATATGGATTGTGGATTATTTTTTATTCGTTGAGGTTATTTCCTTTGGAATAAGACATCAATAACGCTATGATAAGAACTTTCATATGGACTCAACTAAATATTGTTACATAACAAGGACCAGGTTATACGCAGAATTATAACATTTAGTACCTTTTTTCTGATCGTGAGATATCTACAAATAATGACAGAGTAGAAAGATGGCTTTGTGAACTTTGTATCTATATCAGGGACGCAAAGACTTATTATGGATCGATGGCAAAGTGATTCAGATCGTGGGAATTCAGTTTTGATTCAAGAATGTTTTCAACCTTGTAAATATGTACATGTTTGTGTATCCGCTTGCTTTCATATTTATGTTAGAGAAACTTATTATTATTATTAAACATGAAGTTTGAGAAGTAACGTGTTGTCGTGTTCATTACAAGATGATTGTTTAAACATTGTGTCCTTCTTTAAGATGATGTTTTACAAAGCACATTATTTTCTTTTCACGTCCGCATTCCAAATCTCTCGTTTTTTCTTGAACTTCTGCGTACCAAATTTAAGTAGTTTAATTTAATTATAATTGTACGTGTCCGCAAATTTCATCACCTTCTGTTACGTCATACCCTTTTCAGTGGATAGTAGGTGTAACATTTAGTCACGATAAAAGTGATATTAGTTTAAGATATTGGATAATACCCACAAAGTGGGTGCTGGATAGTAATCAAAAAGAAGGTGATCGATACTAGGTATGTGCGATGGGTTATGATCAAAAAGCGTGTGTTAGATAGAGTATCAAAATTTGCGTGTTGGTAGTATGTTTATTTGATTTCAATCCACTTCTTTAAAAATCATATTTTTCTGGTTGGAATTATGTACGGGGTTTCCCGATACAACAAACGGCGTTTCGAAAGTAAATTTGGTGTGCTGGAGAGTACTTACAAAGTGGGTGTTTACCATTATTTAAATATTTGTTGTTGAATGTTTTATTTTGAACGAGTTAATCCTCTTCCTTTACACCCTACCCCGTATTATGTGATTGCATGTTCTTTCGTGGGAGAGTGTACAGTACTTTGTATTTCAACATTTCCTACCCCTTTTTTGACTAGAGTACATAAATCGAGATGTTCAATAGTCCTGTCATTCGTTGTCGACCAGAAAAGCCTGAAACAATATAAAAGAAACCTGCAAAGTGAGCAAGTTGCGATGCGTATTAAGTTTATTGGATAGTATGGATCAATTTTGGATTGGGAACACGAAATAGACACAATATACGTCTGAAGAGGAAACGAGCTCGTTTCATATTTGCGAAAAGGCTCATTAAGGAGGGAATATAGGATCAATTCCCTAATATAAAGGCGGCATGGACACAGGAGAGGTGGAAAAAGGAGACACCAAAAAAGGTACTGCATGAAGAGAGGAGAATAAACAGGGGACTTTTAAGACTGAATAAGAACTAGATGAAAATCGAAGTGAAAATTAAAACATTGGATCATCCAGTTTGTTATACAGATGTGAGTGGAGCAAGAAAGCGGAAGAACCTATTTTATTACCCGTGGTCTATACCAAGACATCCTGGAGCACATTTAGCCAATGTTACTTACTGGTGCAAGACCCGGTATATGGAAGAACTGATGAGAGAAAGAGTGATAGTAGAGATATGATAGGTCCTTTTCCGAGCAATTAAGATATCTGTTGTTGGCATCCGTTAGTCTCGAGAGACGATGGAACTGCGCCCTTGAGAGATGTCCGGTTGGTGGTTGTGCAGCGTCTGCTGTGGCTAAGTAGTCCAACACGGGAGTGGCAGTCCCTGCTGCACTTGAATGTTGCGTCTGGTATTGGTTGGAGCTGCTGCTGATTCTTCCTCTGCGATCGTGTTTCATCAGCTAGCAAGCGTTGCTTGTCCTCTCCGGCTTTCAGACCAGTGATCAGAGCATGTCGCCAGCTTGATCTGTCTAGAGCGAGCTCTTCCCATGTGTTGACATCGATATCAAGGGCTTTCATGTCGTGCTTAAGACATCCTTGAAGCGGAGATGTGGCCGTACGATCGACCTTTTGCAGAGGCGAGTTCCGAGTAAAGAATATCTTTGGGGATCCGTCCGTCATCCATCCTGTGTACATGGCCCAGCCATCTAATGCGGCGTTGGCGGAGGAGTGTGATCATGCTGGGAATCTTGGCACGCTCGAGCACCTCGTAGTTTGTTACTCGATCGCTCCAGGTGATCCCGAGTATGCGTCAGAGGCATCGCATGTGAAAAGCGCTGTCTTTTCTCTTGTGAGGCGTACAGAGTCCAGGTTTCACTAGCGTACATGAGAGTGCTTAGCAGGCATGCACGGTACACGGTGATCTTAGTGTTTATGGTCAGCATGCTGTTGTTCCACACTCTCTGCGACAACCTGGAGAGAGTTGTTGATGCCTTTCCGATCCGCTTGTTGAGCTCAGCATTGAGCGAGAGGTTGTTGGTGATGGTAGAGCCGAGGTACATGAACTGACTCACCACCTCAAGTTCGTAGTTGTTGAGGATGATGCTTGGGGGTCCGCGTACTGAACCATCACATTTGTTTTCTTTAGGCTTATGGTTAACCCAAACTCATCGCATGCTTTAGCAAAGCGGGCCATCAGGCACTGAAACTCAGCTTCTGGGTGGGTGGCTAGAGCAGCATTGTCTGCGAAGAGCATGTCTCTGATGGTTACTTCACGCACTTTGCTCTTTCCCTTCAGTACTGCCAGGTTGAACAGTCAACCGTCTGATCCTGTGTGCAGGTAAATCCCTTCTGTGGACGTTCCAAAGGTGTGCTTGAGCAGGACTGAGAAGAAGATGCCGAAGAACGTGGGGGCAAGGACACAGCCCTGTTTAACTCCACTGCGGATGTCAAAGGGGTTGGATGTTGAGCCATCGTATTGCACTGTACCTTTCCTGTCATAGTGGAATGACTGGATCATGCTTAGCAGCTTTGGAGGGTAACCAATTTTCGCCAGGATTGTGAAGAATCCGTCTCTGCTGACCAGATCGAATGCCTTGGTGAGGTCTATAAAGGCCAGGAAGAGGGGTCTGTGTTGTTCTCTGCATTTTTCCTGCAGTTGCCTGACAGAGAAGATCATGTCGATTGTGGACCTCTCTGCGCGGAACCCGCACTGCGACTCTGGGTAAACTCTGTCAGCAAGCGTCTGCAGTCTGTTCAGGATGACGCGTGCGAAAACGTTACCCACGATGCTGAGAAGTGATATGCCCCTGTAGTTGTTTCAGTCGCTTCTGTCGCCCTTGTTCTTGTACAGGGTTATGATGTTAGCGTCTCTCATGTCCTGAGGCACTGCACCCACGTCCCAGCACTGGCAGAGGAGGTAGTGCAGGTGTGTGAGCAGCACGCTACATCCGCACTTGATGAGTTCTGCTCTGATGCCATCCTTCCCTGGGGCTTTACCCAGGGACAGTTTCTCTAAGGCCTTCTTTAGTTCGTCTACAGTAGGTTTCTTGTCCAGTTGGGCCATGAGAGGGAAGTTTTCAGTGGTGTTGAGGGCATCATTGGTCAAGTGGTTCTCTTTGGACTACAGTTCGGAGTAGTGTTCTGCTTGTCATTTTTGTGGATGGTATTGCCTGTGGCAGACTTCAGTGGTGCTGTCAGTTTCTTCGTGGGACCCATTGCTTTCTTTATGCCATCATACATGACTCTGATATTTCCAATATCTGCTGCTGACTGGATACTCTGACAGAGCTGAAGCCAGTATTCATTGGCACACTGCCGTGCTAATCTCTGTACTTTGCTTCTGGTAGACCTGTATGCCTGTAGTGTCTTCTGGCGAGGGATAGCTTGTATTGCAGGTAAGCACTGCGACGCTCTTCTATGGCTGGCATGAGTGTGGCAGAGTTAGCCTCAAACCAGTCATTGTTCTTTGATTACTTCTTACCAAAGATCCGTGTGGCTGTTGTGAATACAGTCTCTCTGATGTGATCCCATCTTTCTTTGGAACTGCCGTTGGGGGGTTCTGAATCAAACGTGTTGGAAAGAGCATAGGTGAATTCCTCAGCCTTGTCTGGATATGATGTCCTGCTCACATCAATGCGTAGTTAACCCTCTTGCCTAGAGCGGTGGATCTTCTTCGGCTGAACCTTCATTTTGCAGCACACCAGCGATTGGTCAGTATCGCAGTCAGCATTGTGGAAGGTACGGGTAAGAAGCACACCCTTCATGGCTGAGCGTCTTGTAATGATGAAGTCCAGCTGGTGCCAGTGTTTAGACCGTGGTTGCCTCCAGGACACTTTGTGCTGTGTCTTTGTCTGAAAGAATGAATTGGTGATGTTGCGGTCGTGGTACGAGCACATGTCTAGAAGGCGCTACCCATTCTCATTCATTTTCCCAACGCAAAACTTGCCAAGACAGGTGGGCCAAGGGTCGTGGTCGGCACCCACCCTAGCATTAAAGTCGCCCAGCAAAGTCAAGTTCTCTTCCTTGGGAATTTTTTTCGATGGGCGAATTTAACTCATCGTAAAACTCATCCTTGGTATCTGTGGAGGATCTTAGTGTGGGAGCGAAAACGCTGATCAGGTTGACAGACCCATTTGTGGTGTGGAGGTGGAGGGATAGCAGTCTTCCATTTCCTTGTTGGCAGGGTTCTGTCATCCCCAGCAGAGTGTTCCTGACAGCGAATCCAACACCAAACTCTCTGGCTTCATCGGTTCTCTTTCCTTGCCAGAAGAATATGTAGTTCTTTTCTCGGAGGAACCCGGAATCTGGTAGTCGTGTCTTCTGTAGTGAGGCGATGTCGATCTGGAGCCTTGCAAGTTCGTCGTTGATGGCTGAAGTCTTTCGAACATCACTGATTGTCTGGAGATCATCTGAAAACCCAGTCAGCATGGTCCGGACATTCCAGGTACCTAGCTTGAGGATTGAAGTCTTCTCTTTTATTTCTATTTTGTTATTTCTTGGTGTGGTAGTTGCAGTCCGTTTGTCAGGTACTCGTGTACCTTAAGCCTTACGCACCCAGTAAGGCAGGCGAACTGTGGCGGGACGGCACCTTATTGGCTGGGGGCTGACCAGTTTGAAGCGGGCGGTAGCTGTGCAGTGAAACATGTTGGTCTCTCCCACCAGCAGAAGCAACCCCTGGCGTCTGGCTCTACGCCAATCGAGCGGTGACTTATAATCGGTAAACTGCTGCTTCCCGTGTTGTGTGGACGCATTGGAGCGATGCTGGAGTGTCCTCTCCAGGGCGCAAGCCTGGGCAGGGAGATATGGAAAATCAACTGTTGCCCATGCAGCTGATCCCCCCTCTCCACGCTGCTGATGGATCTAAGGGAAAGGACAAGCCGATACGTCATGCCACCAGCTGCGTCGCAGGAGTTGCCGAGATGACACTGAAATAAATGCTAAGTCGCCTTAGGGACTCCGTCTCCGGATTTTCTTTTGTGGTTTACCCCTTAGCCTTTCCCATGAGAGCGTATAGTCACAAGGCAGCGAAGGTTTGAAATCGGAATTTACCTTCTCCTAGATGGGCGACCACCCAAGGTTAACGAGCCCCATCTTCCCGAAGCATCTGGTTTTGAGGCGCCAGAAACTCGCCTATCATCCCTTCTCCAGTCAGTTTAAACAGGATCCGCCAATCGTGAAGACCTGTAGCTGGATTTGGTTGTCAGAAGCTCTATCAGACGCAAGCCATGGGGAGATTACCAAGGGAAGTGGGTGCTTATCTCCCACATTCTCCCCCGACGATGACAACCCTTGCAAACCTAATTAAGATCTCTAGAGAAGAGATAAACATATTTCCCAATAATGTGCTTTCGTTTATTTGTTTTGTGCATTTGTCCTGCATAGCTTTGTATTTGCCGGCAGTAAAGTACTCCTTTAAACGAATTAACATATCCCGTGTTATGTATTTGTGATCGGAATATAGTATTGAGTCTATAAGCACTTCCTAACCTTGTGTTTGATATTATGTTTGAGCATAATCTGGTACAAAGTGTGTATATGTATAAACATAACCTTTAGCTGGTGTTTGTTGGATAATACTTAAAGAGTGGCTGGATAGCGAGTGTAAGTGTTTCGGATATTAATTAATTAATGGGGACTATAGTGTGCGAGATGATAATGAATAACAGTTACAGGATTTTATATTTGTTTTGGATTCAAAATATTTACATTACGATTCCCGTACGGCTTTATACAATTTGCAGCATGAAAATGTTCTATCACGTTTTTAATTTTAACATTTATTGCTAGGTTATACAATTATTCCTGATGAAAACCAACGGCAATATTTGATTTCCCGTTTGGTTATATAAAATATTGGCTTCATAACACCATCCCCATGGTAAACTTCTAGACATTTTCACATAATAATTTTGGATTGGCTATTTATACTTTTGGATCAACATGAAGTTCCCATGTTAAAGCATTAAAACAATGTTTAAATAATATTTCCCGTTTCGTTCTATAGAGGTATATAATGTAAACCTTTGGACTAATGTTGATTCCACATGGCTCTCGGGTGATCTATTTAACAATGTCTTTAGTTTGTTGCAAAACCTTTAAAAGCATGCCTAGTAAATAACACAGTTTTAAAGAGTGTTCTTAAAGCCGAACTAAACAACGCTTTTATGATTTACTAGACTTGTTAATGGAAATGAGGAGAATAATATATGTGAAATTCCGTTTATGACCATAGTTCTTATTTCTTTGAAGGTGATTGTATTTTCATTGATGTCAATTTATGAGACAGTATGGATGTAATTTAATTTCTTGTTTAAAAAACCCCAGATTTTAGCAGTATTCAGAAGCAAATTAATAAAATGATTTACATAACGAATCAAAAAAGATATAGAAAAAGTGGATGGGCTTATACATGGTTTGCCTGTGTATCTACATACTCGATATATTGTGCTAAATATTGATATATTAAAAGGATAAACCAATGCCTCGCCTCCATACCAGGTTTTACTAAAATGGCGTAACAGCTAAATGCTTTGTAACTATACACTACAAACTGGTTTGAAAACTACCTGTAATCTTTATTTTAAACTGTTCATTTGACTTAATCATCTTTTCGGACATACGATTTGTTTCACTGGGCATATTAGGTTAATACCAATTAGAATTCTTTTACCTTTAATTAGTACCCTCATATAGTCTGCCCAGATAATGCGTCTTTGAATATATATATATATATATATATATATATATATATATATATATATATATATATATATATATATATATATATATATATGTGTGTGTGTATATATATATATATATATGTGTGTATATATATATATATATATATATATATATATATATATATATATATATATATATATATATATGTATATATATATATGTCTATATATATGTATGTATATATATATATGTGTATATATATATATGTATATATATATGTATGTATATTTATTTTTTTATATATATATATATATAGATATATATATATATATATATATATATATATATATATATATATATATATATATATATATATATATATATATATATATACAGGATCTCAATTGGTTAATGATTTAGTATTGAATTTATGAAACGAGTTGAATAATGTCCAGCTTTTGCAAGTCTTGGCGAGCTAAGGCTGGACGTTATTCAACGAGTTTCATAATTCAATAGTAAATCCATACCCACCTGAGATTATTTTTATTAGATTTATCTCAGTGAAAATTATTTAGATTGAAAGAAGAACGAATACTTTATCTCATTCTGACAGACGGTGAACCATTCATCTGTTGTGCGTAAAAAAATCGTCCCAACCAAATTTGAACTAGCATTGAAGTTTGAAAGTAGATTACATTTTTCTTACGAACTATTAATCAAAGAACATGCGTCTTTCCGAATACACGAAACATTTTACGAAGACAAAGTAATTTTTCAGCACATTCCCAATGTGTTTGATGTCGCATCGGTTGATGCACTACCGTTACAGTTAACGATACATGTGTACATAGCCTTAAAGAGTCATTTGCAGTAAATATTACACTAATGTTGCGATATTCATGTGAAACATGTTTTATTAGATGCAAAATTTTCCTTTTTTAATGTAATGTATTTTTGACCAGGTGTTTGATTTGAAACAGTGGATAAGAAAATATGCAAATAATTCCATTCTGACTCGGCATTGCATCACATATTTACCACGTAAATATGCAATGGTTTCACAAGCTTCTTTACTTATTTAAGTTAATACCTACAATACGCTAGTAGATATAGATATACCAACTCCTTCAACCTCGACGATGCAAAAACACTACTCATAGATTTACTAGTTGTTGTTATTGTTTTTGTCTTCTGGTTTTAGCCATTTTTCATTTTATCTTATGTTATTCATGACATAGAAAATAACACGTGCGGGATAAGTTAGCCACATTGAAGCAGACGATGCCATTTTCCTCAATTCCTTTTTGCGAGTCGATATGAAAAAATAGAGGCCAAAAATGTTCATTAAAAATAAAAACTTCCTGAAGGCGGGATTAGAAAATCGTTCCCACGATCGCAGCCAATCATTAAAGAGAATACTGTGCAATAATTTCATGCGCTTATGTGGATCAATCAGAATCCCTATATAGTTTTATTTTAACATGTGGTAATATAAATATATGACACTGCACATACTATAGGAATACTATACATACTATGTGATAAAAAGCAAATTGAAATGCGGGTTACCTGTTGCTAACTTTATGGGCTTTTTTGACCAATCAGAATTACATAAAGTAATATTTTGACGTGTGGTAATATATAAAATATAAAACTGCACATATTATAGGAATACTGTACCTATTCTGTTATAAAAAGTAAACTGAAATGCGGGTTAAGTGTTGCCAACGTTAATTCAGGTCGCAATGAGAAACCGTATTTTTTAGATAGACTCTGTCCATACCGTGGTCTTCACAATGTGGAAACATACCTTTATTGAATACTGTCAAAAGCTGATTGATATTCGCGTGAAGTATTAACATCTGTTTCCGTATTTGAACCCACTTGAAGAGAATTATTGTGATGACGTAAAATAAGTGGTCACAAAGAATATATTATGTCATGCTACACACTTAAGCAGGGATTAAAAAATTATGAAAATGTAAGTACTAATAATTACTCTACTTTTACATGTCAAACTCACCTGGTGTGTTTGTTTAATTTATGCGTATGTCAGTTGCACCGCTTACCTACACCCCCTATATAAGTATAGAAGAACAATATATGAATGAATAAATACCTCTGGGAAAGATGATCACAATGAAACTAACGAGGACCAAACGAACGACCCGAACCTTCATCTTGATAAGTTATGCCCGATCTATATTCGAAACTACCGCTGAACCGCATTAAAACCCTTACTTATATATCTATCCATTTACCTTAATCATCAAGAGATGTCAGAATGTATTATTCTACACCCCTACGTCATATGAAAGCAATACCATATCGACACATTGAACTTTATGCTTCATGCAGAAATGTGTACCCCATTCAATAATGGTATCCTGAATGAGAACCAGTCTTAATTTACGCGTGAGTGAGGCAGTCACAATACAATTATGTGCTGGAAAATCGAACTACTGCTATTCCTATTACTTGCTGTAATACAAAACGTTATTGCGAGTGTCCTCGTGAATGTATGGTTTTATTACTATGCACGGCACGGAAGAATTATTTTACTAGGCAAATTAATTGGTCTCCATTTTTTAAGTTATGCTTAATTTCCTTTATTCAATAATTTTATATAAAATTCCGATTTAGTGTTAGCGGAGATAGCTAAATCTATACATTATATGACAGTTATGTTGCTTTTCTTTGCCTCATTATTTTAGTAAAATATACAATTGTTCGGATTTTGTATGTACAAACAGGAAATGGCCCTATATTTAGGAAAATATTCTAGTTGGCCATATTTGTTGTTATTCTGAACTCATTGACTGTCACTGGTACTGGTTTGGATAAGTTTTTATCAGCGAATGAGTCCTGTTGTTTCAACCAAATGCAAAACTCCTCACTTCCACACTCATTCAGTATACACACTCATATATGTTGAGTTTAATTACAAATATGATAGGTCATATCATAATTCATCAACAAGTCAGGGTCTATTCTGCTTGTTCTACTGATTACTCCAAAGAAATTGCAAAGATCAAGGTCTGCAGAATATGACATGCAATATGTCGTCTATGCAGTTCATGTTGGACGTTACTTTTACTTGAGATTAAAAGGTTATGCTTCGTTTAGAGAACAACACCTCTTATATGTCCAACAAAAAGACGATAGTTGCATGTTGACTTCATTTTATATATATATATATATATATATATATATATATATATATATATATATATATATATATATATATATATATAATGAAGTTAGCATATAACCAAGGCTAAATCGTTCTTGTTTAATATGTACATTTCAGAGCATTTTGTCCTTACACAAAAATTGTGTTTATATGAAGAAGAAAGAAACAACAAGCAAACAATTCTGTTTTAGATTGTGTATGAAGTAGAAATCTGTAAGATATCGAGTTTATCGCATTATTAAACACCATCCTTTGTTCGTCCGTCTCTAAATCTACACAGGTTCTCTATGATGTGTACATTTAAGGTGTGTGTGCCTTTCTTTGTGATGTCACTGCCATTAGAAGAAGCCAGCTTCTTTCTTTAGTTTAAAAATTAAAGAAAAGAGTCGTAATTGTATAAATTGATCAACCAAACATCTAGTTGTGAAGTTGCTGTTGACTTATATGTTTCTTCAGAAACGACAATGGTCTTACTGGACACTTTTGTCTTCAAGTTTTATCGAACTTAAACAAAAATGAAAATAATTCTACCTTAACATATAAAACTATAAACTAAACAAACACAATTATGTTTATTACACTTTAATTAAGGTATATAGGGTGATTCATTGCCAGACACCTTTAAACGTGACCAACACTACCACCAACCCCCGTCTTTTTAGGTCAGATTCGTATCGTATAAACTGTTTTCAGTATTTTCGTGGGGCAAGGCGGCTCAAACACTTAGCATGAACCCATCGTTTAAAGTCCACTGGTATTTAATCTCCAATGCTAGACGACCGAGAAAGGCGGCCACCAAACAAAGTAAACATAACCGCAATTGTTGATTTAGCCGAGGTGTGAATTTATAAGTACAGAAAGCTCGCGCTCTTTAGGCACTTGTCCTCTATATTAAAAGTTAAGGGGCTGTCGAAATAAGAAAGTCTGTAATGCGGCCTTTGAATTTACATGCAATTTTGACAAACAGGTTGACGAACAGAAACGTAAAACCTATCGCTATCCATGGACTATTTTCAAAGTGTACTGGTAGCTAGTACGCTTAATTAGTGATGAACCTAAATTATAGCATAGTATATATATATATATATATATATATATATATATATATATATATATATATATATATATATATATATATATATATATATACACGCATAAGAACTTGCTTTAGAATTATTGATACTACATTTGCTCAAAATACCAATTGATTATTTGGCAATGTTACAACTTTATTGAACGACTGTGCCCTTTACTTGCAGATGATAGACTGCCGATTTTGTTTTTCGTTTTGTCACTGAACATGTATCATGTGTAAAAACATATATGAAGTCATGCTGCCTTTAAAATCACTGGTTATGTTCAGTGGGTATATTGAGAACAATATATTACATTTATAATAATTCCTCATTACCAATATCAAGATTAAGTTGATCGAAAACGGTACAATTTTAAATGTTGTAATATTTTTAGCCGCTCTTCTTTATCTATCTATGAAAACTCTCACTGTTGCAAAATGTACTATGAAGATGATAACACATAAATTAGACATGCCTATGTTACCATGTTACCATTTCTATTCGCGAATTTCAATAATGTAGTTGATTCAACTGAGTGTCTTTTAAATAGATTTTATAGTCTCTATGACCTTGTTATAAAGAAAACAGCTGCCATTTGTGGAGTATCATTATTGTTAGACCTAAACCATACACTGTATAACGTATAAACAGTTTTAAACTTTATCATAAATTGAATGAGAAAGAGGAGACCATACATATGACACTGTTAAACCTAAGATTACCTAATTTAGAGCTTTAATGATTAAGACTAATTACCAATCTACATTAATTGCAACAGAACGAAGATATGCAATCAAAATGTTCTTATCGCAACGTATCCTGAATAAATTTATTTTGTTCTAAATTAATTCATTATATTTGAACTCGAAAACGAATCATATATTTTTCTATCAAGTGCCTTTAATTGTTCACCTCATTTGCAAAGCTAACTCTTTGCTGACCTCTATTTATTAAGCATTAGCAAAATCTGAAATGAAAATTAAGAAATGTCAACTAAAATAAAAATATTATAAAAAATTAAATAGCTTAAGTATATCATGCACTTTTTGGACATATTCACATTTAAAATATTTTCAACTAGTTAATCCTGTTACGGGTCCATTGTCTTATACAGATTAATAAGTTGTGGTACAATTGAGATCCATATTCCTTCCACAAAGCTTTTAAATGATAAACAAGGTCACGTTGGCTATATTAACTAATCAAACCTTAGGGCAGTATTTCGTTTTTATAACCCAGCGACCTGCATTCACATGTTATTATACATCTCAACCTTTGGACTTTATTAATGGACCTACGCACTATTATATGACTAATTATACAGGAAAAACGTATGATCTATAAGTAATTTAGTATTTAAAGTATAATTAACTAAATAAACCGTACTAACTATGATCATAAATGAAACTACACGTAATGTAAATATACACAATATAATTCCTATTGTATATCAATATGATGCAATTAATGCGAATTTTGGGTATTGCTGGATATTATCAGAAATCTTGTTCTAAATGTTTCACAACAGCCGAACTCCTGACCATATTGTTAAGCAAGAACATCACATTTCATTGATTTGACAAATGTATGAAGGCCTTTGGTAAATAACGGACTATTCTCAAAATACACCGTTCGTTGAGATCCATATTTCTGGGCCCGGAGTGGCCGAGTGGTCTAAAGCGCTCAACGTTACGGATCACTGCCATCTCACCTCTGTCTGCGTGAGTTCGAGTCTCAGGCTAGGAAACGTTGGTACGGGAGAAAGCCTGCCAGTAGCTTCTCGTGGGTCGGTGGTTCTTCCCGGGGTTTTCCAGAGTTCTTCCTCCACCACTTATACTGGCCGCCATGTTTAGCCTATCTTGTGCTGAAAATGGCGTTAAACCCTACAACAACTACAACAACAACGACAGATCCATATTTCAATTATGTACATATTGTTACTGTATTAAGTTTACGTTAGCTTGTTTTCGATCTGACAAAATGAAAATCGTGATAGAGACAATACACAAGCATTATTCGGCCAGCCATCTTCCACAATGACTGTTAGATGAAATACCTGTACAAAATTAATAACGTCTTTATTTAAAGCATTAATAGTGATCGTTCATTAAATTAATAGTTGACAATATCATCTTCTAAACATATTTCAACGTGCCATTGCTCTGATTATGATGTTTGTGGCCATCTGAAAATTGCATTTCAATAAACATTGTGTTTCCATTAGTTCAATATTGCTACAAGCACTTGTCAGTGATCGGAGCAAAGGAACATTTTATTATATGTTTGAGTCCCTTATTAGTCTTTGAAATTCGAAATGATTTGTTTTGCTTGTTCAAAATAAAAGTTGACATATGGTTTTCAAAATAAAATCTCTTATTTTTATTTCATAGTTTGGAAAAAAGAAGACCATGTACCATCAGTTTCTTCTTCAATCTGATAATACATTTGCTACAACCTAATTTATGGTCACAGGTACCCGCGTGGTCAGGGGTGAAGCTATATATAGATTACTCAAGTCAGTTTATGCTTACTCAACGTACTCTACGTCTAAAAGATTTTGCTATCTACAGTATATTTTTGTATCTTTGTACTTAAAATTAAATTTTCGCGGGAACCACCTCTCACCCCACTCCCAAGAAACGGGATGTGTATTATATGTACAACATTTAAAATAGATAAGGGAAAACGTTGGTGACCAAACATTCATTATAATTAAGAAAAACGTTCCTTGTATGTATGTATATATGTATGTATGTATGTGTGTGTGTATGTGTGTGTGTGTATGTGCATGTGTGTATGTATGTATGTATGTATGTATGTATGCATGTATGTATGCATGTATGTATGCATGTATGTATGTATGTATGTATGTATGCATGCATGCATGCATGCATGCATGGAGGGATGTATGTATCTATGGATGTATTTACTGCGTTCAACCTTAAATTCCAAGCAAATATTGATATCACAAAAAAATACAATAAGACTTTTTCTCGACACACACAAAAAATCGTTTAAATCAACAGTGTATTTTTATTCAATAAATCTAATTGTTTTAAGAGATCGAGTACCTCCACAGCTGGACAACGAGCACAGGTCGTACTGGTGAGCAAATGTGTTTGTAAAGAGAAAATCTATTCTCGTAATTTAACTTTCTGAGTTGAAGTTCGTGTTATATGTTCAACAAATATACTGTTTTGGCATAAACCTTCACAAGTAGTAGCAAACGTGAAGTAATATTACGAATGTTTCCAGAATTTATAGAACAGAGAGAAAGAGGGAGTGATAAATCATTGCAAAATTCAACAAATCATTTATTTCATATGAATACAAAGTCAAACATGTAAACATATATATCGGTATTGCGCATTAAATCCCAAATAATCCTAAATTTTCTGACACAGTGCTAATCATTCAAGTTAAGAATAATGTTTCATGGAAACGCAAATTAAATCAATAGCTGAACATATTGATATGCCTGTGTTTGCCAGAACTGTTATGATGTGGCAAGATATTGGTGCCTAATCACACTAATATAATCAAATATCTTTTGTCTGGAAATATCAGTGTGAAATCAAGTTCCTATTTCCAAGATTGTTATTTTTGAAGAACATTTTGTATTTTAACAGAATAATCACTTGAAATTAATTATTTGGATAAAGAAAATTCCTGCCTAAAGAATCGCTACACACAAGAGTAATAGAACTGCTTCTGCTAAGATGACAATGCATGAATAAATAATGTCTAAAATACCAGACTATATAGTCTGCTACCTCACCTCAATTCACAATCAGCATTCTCTAAACAAGACCTATTACCTAATTGTGTTTCCTTATGGAAGGTACATACTGTTCGCAGAGCAAATTCATATTTATAATTAGAAGTCTATTACTAAAGTTTTAAAATAAAAGTTTGGAAACAATAGGTTATCGTTGCAATCCCTGATGAAAAGTTCGAGATCCAGATTGAGATTACATGTTGTCTACGAATCCAAAATCACTGATTCAGGTGTCTGGAAATGACCTTGAGTTTGGACAACGTCAAGTCCATGAATCAATGTTACATTGTGAACAGCATATTGCCAAATCAAAATATAGCAAACAATCCAACTTAAACAGACAGAGCATGTCCACTCATAAAGGAAAAGAACAATTTATGAAATAAAGCTTTTTTCGTAATCGTTTATCATATGTACATGTACCACAAAATTACGTAAGATGAAAACACATGAATTGCGCAAAGGATAGATGAAACAATATACTATTTATAAAGTGAAACTGATGTAATAAATTGTTTTCTCTCTTGATGTACGTGACATTAATAATGTATTACTGCATCATCAACCTCCACCTTATCCCTGAGTTGTGTTTGTCATCTAGCCAATGAAGGTGAGAGACTTGTGATCATTAAATACAATAATAAGAGTCAGAGCTGAACCAATATATATTTCATAGCGTTATAAGCCAAAAACAAAGAGACAGATTCCTTCTCGATGTCGTAATACTTTTACTGGTGTTTATTTATTTTCTTAGGAAAATAGTCAGTACTGCAGCAAACGCTACATCACTTATATCAACCGATATAATGCATGATTTATTGAAATTTGGAGCTGAAAGAACTCGTGCACTTTTAAGTATATCCTTTAACTTAGCAAAGCTCCTGATAGAAAAGAAACACAATATCATGAAACTGTACGTAGTAACGATTCCTCAACTTGTACGCTTCATACTTACCTGATGTTTTTCTTTTATATATATTTCGTGTCGGTTTTACAGGTGGTCCATACAGTATTTCTAAACCCTATATAATATTTAAAGAAAAACAAATGAATGAATAAATACTTTCAGGAGAGATCATCTCAAGCATAGTTACAAGCACAAACAAACGATTGATTATTTTATCCTTACAAATTATAATCGGTCGATGTACATAGCTATCGATTAATCGCGCTTGAACCCTTACTTATACATCTCTCCATTTGTCCTCGTCATCAAGAAGGGTCAGCATATTATTATACCACACCTCAGCCTAATTCAGAAACAATACCACGATGACAGTTTGAACTTTATGTTTCCAAATAGATGCATCACCTTTTAGATAATGATCTCCACGGTTAACATAACATGCGTCAGCCTGTCCATATAAATGATATGCCGATTAAATAAAATTACGGATATGAGAAAAATTACAAGAAGTAACCCACATGTAACAGTAAAATATTTCTCAAGTTTTAATGATACTCCGATAATAGTCACAACATTTAAATGTAATAATTCTTGTATTATTATGAGTTAAGGGACCACATTATGATTTATAGGATATGCGGACATAAACTGTGCTTCAACTCCATAACTGTATTACTAGACAACGTTATTGGTCCACAGATTTATAATCATGCTTAACTCATTGACGGTATTAGTTTCCTATACAATTGCGATTTTTCAGTTGGCACAGGCAGCACAGTCTGCAAATCTTTTTTTATCGGAGATATTTTAGATCAGTTACGACTATATTTTGTAAAGTGCAGACTCAGACAATTATATGTATTTTGTGTGTACAATCCTGGAAAAAGTTCCAATGTTTGGGAAATAATTGTCCTTTGAAACATTGTTTTTATTCATAACTCATTGAGCAACATTGGTAGTGGGGTGCAAAGCTATTGCTAAAACCAATGCCCTTTATCAAATTGAACATGAAGCAGGACAGAATTGCAGTAAACAGTATAAGATGATTTTAGCTGTTTCATTTGGTTTTTATTTTTCTTATATATATATATATATATATATATATATATATATATATATATATATATATATATATATATATATATATATTTCAAAACTAATTAAAACATCAATAGTTAAGCGTTAAGTTTCCAATAGCCTTTTAATAGTGGGCACCTTGAACAAACATCACTCTAATAATATATGAATGATACGTCATAAGCCCTGGTAAGAAATGTGCATCAGTCATCTAGATCGACCTGTAACGGAGTGGATCGAAGACCGAATTGTAGCGAAGTTTTGAGAGGAATGCTGCTAGTTATTTATGCAACAAAACATACATTAAATGCTTCAGTCATAGCGAATGTGGCCCGAGTTGGAATGTATAAGTTGTGATTAGTTCATTTCTACGTAAAGACGAAAGGTTATTATGATTTCCTTTCTCGGTCTCTTGGGAGAATAGGACAAGCAATCCTGCAGAATAATTATTATAGTTCAGAATCACCAATTATATGCCAATGGTGTGCAGGTCATTGATGTTTTACGTTCCCAAACTGAGATGAAACTAATTTATGATTTCAAGACTATTTGACTGAGCGTAAAGAACAACACCTCTCATTCGATACGTTTCACAGAGTTATATGTGTACATGTAATCCGCATAGATTTTCATGGAGTTACGGAAGAGTCTATTTTGGGACAATGCTGCATATCAAGTTAGCATTAACAAGCTCAAGATGTAACAAACATCGTCTGCTTCATCTAGTTTTCAATAAACGATTTCAGATTCTACTTGACATCTTTTTGTGATATGAATTGTCTATTGAAAATAAGATCTTGAGTTATATGTGGCACTTGACGGCTCACATATCGGCTCAGTTCTTTCTAATTATTTAGAGTCTTCGATACCTCCAGAACCAATATGAAGGATTAGATTACATATACTCAGCCAACTTTCTTTGTGAATGTATTTAATTAGTGCTGTTGCTTTTTGTATGCAGATGCAACTGGCGATTCTCTTAACTACATTGTAAGAAGCTCACAAAAACTTGAACTGTTACATATCGAGATATCATTCTAAGTTATAAGCTGTACGAAATTTAGTTATGTGTTTTGTACGAAAGGCGTGTATCATGCATGTGCAATGTATTCTCTTTACGAATTCGCTCGGACATATTTCAACGACATAGAAATAGTACGGTTACAGATTGTAAACCCTAAGTTTTATAAACTATGAATTGCTAATCTGAGTTTGTATTTTAGAATTTAAAAATGGTACGAGCTATGCATCATATTAACTGTTCAACAGAGGACTTGAAGAGGGCGTATTCCAAGCATTATTTGGCCAGCCATCTTCCACGATCATTGTTAGATGAAATACCTGCAGATAATTAATAACTTCTTGATATAAAGCATTAATAGTCATCGTTGATTAAATTGATAGATGATACTGTCTCTTGTTATGTCCTTTCGTCCCGGCCAAAAATCGTTTGTTTCATACCACAAAATTAATTACGTAGGTAAGATACATTTTGTAATTGTATAGGAGCTTTATGCGACTTTAAACTAATACAAAGAGCAATCTTTTTGCAGATGGATGAAAGATGCAATTAACATGAACAGGAACATTCAACTTCTGAAAACATTTCAACGTGCCATTGCTATAATTATAATGTTTTGTTGCCATCTGACAATTGTACTTAAATAAACATTGTGTTTCTAGTAGTTCAATATTGCTACAGGCGCTTGACAGGGAACGGAGCAAATGAAAGTTTTTTTTTAATAGTTTTGATTCACTTATTAGTCTTTAAAATTCAGATTAATTTTTTTTCTTGTTTTAAATAAAAATATGACATATGGTTTTCGAAATAAAACCTTTTATTTATAGAACATAATTTGGAGAAAAGAAGTATATTTACTAGCAATTACATCATTCTGATAGTACATTTGCTACAACCTAATTAATGGTCACAGGTACCCTTATGGTGTGGGATGGAGCTATATATAGAGTAATCATTTCAGTCTGTGCGTACTCTACATTTAAAATATTTTGCTATCTACAGTATATTGTTGTATATTTGTGCTTAAAATAAAATGTTCACGGGCAGCGTATCCCATCCCTCTCCCAAGAAGCGGAATGTGTATAATATGTACAACAAATAAAATATATAGGGCGAAATGTTGGTGACCAAACATTCATTACAATTAAGAAAAACATTCCTTTGCAAACCAATATGTATGTATGTATGTATGTATGTATGTATGTATGTATGTATGTGTCTATGAGTGTATGTACAGTGTTGAACGTTACATGCCAAACAAATATCACTAGAAGAAAAGAAAAAACACACAAGAAATTTTCTCCAAACAAATAAAATTCGTTTAAATCAACAGTGTATTTTTATCCAATAAATCTAATTGTTGTAAAAGATCCAGTACTAGATCTGTGGACAGCTGGACAACGATCACATGATGTGAGGTTTTACATTAAGCATATATAACACTTTAGAGTCCCATGCTATACTAATACTACTAGTACTACTTGTTTCCCTTTCGACTTTAAAGAGAAAATATGTTCTTGTAATGTATCTTTCTGCGTTATAGCTAGTGTTATATGTTAAAGAAGTGTGCATACATTTTTGCATAACCCTTCACAAGTAGTAGCCAACGCCAAGTAATGGATTACATCTTGGTAGGTTAATACCATCATAGATGACGTGAGGTGTTAGTCAAAGTGTGTTAATTGATCACGATCACTGAAGGACAATTAATGGCAGTGATGCAGAGAAATTGCGAGGTTACTTTAGTTAATGTTAATCATCTCAATTTGCAAATTTAGAAAGGAACTTTATTATACAGAAGTCACATCTCTCCAAATGTTAATGACATATAATCAAGTGTCATAAGTACATCTGTATCGCGTCACATTACGAATGTTTACACAAGTAATAGAAAAAAGTGAGAGTCATAAATCATTGTAAAAATCAACAAATAATCCATTTCCCATGGCCGGAAAATGAAACATATAAAAAGATATATCGGTATTGCGCATTAAATCCCAAATAATCAAAGATTATCTAATTCAAGTCCTAATGATTCAAGTTATGAATATTGTTTCATTGAAACTCAAATTAAATCGAACGCTGAAGGTATAGATATGCCTGGTGGTGGCCCGAATTGTTATGATGCTCCAACATATTTATGCACTCACTAATACAATCAACTATTTTTTGTCTGGCAATTTTAGTGTAAAATCAAATTTATATTTCCAAGATTTTTATATTTGAAGAACATTTTGTATTTCCGGAGAATAATCAATTGAATTATATTATTTGTACAAGTACATTACTGCATAAAAAATTGCTGCACACAAGAGTAATACAACTGATCCAAGTAAGATCTCAAAGCATGAATAAATAATTTCTACAAGACTATATAGTCCTCTGCCTCATATAAGGTCACAATCAACATTCTCTAAACAAAAACTATTACCTTCCGGAAGGTAGGTACATAGTGTTTACAAATCAAGTTCATAGTTATAATTAGATGTGTATTACTAAAGTTATAAAATAAAAGATAGAAAACAATAGGTCGACGTAGCAATTGCTGGGGAATGTACAAAGTTCGAGACCCAGATTGAGATAACATCTTGTCTACGAAACCAAAATCACTGCTTCAGGTGTCCGGGAAATGGACATGATTTTGGACAAGGTCAAGTCCATCAATTAATGGTACATTATGAACAGCATTTTATTTTAAAATAATATAACAAACAATCCAACTAAAACAGACAAAAGCACTTCCTCTCATAAAGCAACATAAAAATGTATCCAATAAAGCTTCCTCGTAATCTATTATAATATGTACATGTGATAAAAATTACGCAAGATGAAATCGCATGAATTACGCTAGGTAGACATGAAACAACATACTTTTTATATAGTGCATTTGATGCAATAAATTGTTTTTTCTCTCGGTGTACGTGGCATCAATACTGTATTCATGCAGCATCAACCTCCATGAATACCCTGAGTTTTACTAGATATCTTGCCAATGAAGGTAGGAGACTTGTGATCCATAAATACAATAATATGAGACGGAGCTGAACTAATATATATTTCAAAGCGTTGCAAAGCCAATAAAAAAGCCAAATTTTATCGATTGAGTAATAATTTTACTGGTGCTTATTTATTTTCTTAAAAACATAATCAGTACTACACCAAGAGCAAGGTTACTTACGCCACCCGATATTAAAAAAGATTGAAATTGGGAGATGAAATAACTCAAGCACTTTAAGTATGTCCTTTAATTTATCAAAGCCTCCTGAGAGAAAAGAAATAAAATATCATGAAAATTTGAGTAATAAAGCTTCCTCAATTTGCACTCGTCATACTCACCTGATGTGTTTCTTTAATATATTGTGTGTCAGTTGAACAGGTGGTCTATAACGTATGTTTAATCCCTATATAAGATTGAAAGAAAAACAAATGAATGAATAAATACTATCAGGATAGATATCAACATAGAGAATACCATTATGCATCACATCAGCCTACATTTAAAAGTTAATACCACGATGACACAATGAACTTTATGTTTCCAAATAAATGCATCACCTTTTACGCAATGATCTCCACGGTTAACATAACATGCGTCAGCTTGTCAAAAGAAATTATATGCAGATTAAATAGATTTACAGATATGAGAAAAATTACAAGACGTAACCGACATGTTACATTAAAGTATTGCCAGAGACTTAATGATACACAGATAATGGTCTCAACATTAAAAAGTAATACTTTTTGTATTGTTATGAGTTAAGGGACCGCATTATGATTTATAGGATCTGCAGAAATAAACTGTCTGTCAACGCCAGAATTATATTACTAGACAAAGTTACTGGTCTTCAGTTTTTTAATAATTATATAATTCGGATTTGGCAGTTGACAAAGGCAGCAAAATCTACAAATCCTTTTTTATCGGACTTATTTTAGCTTAGTTTATGTCTATATTTTATGAAAGTGCAGACTCAAACAATTGTATGGATTTTGTGTGTACAATCCTGGAAATAGTTCTAATGTTTGGGAAATAATTATCCTTTGAAACTTTGTTTTTATTCAGTACTCATTGATTAATATCGGTGCTAGTATCAGCAAATAAGTCAACCAAACTCTACGATCCTCAGTTTCATCACTTTATACTGCATATACACTCAGATAAGTACGGGTAATTTACAAACAATATATGCGTGTTATAATTCATCAACACATCAAGGTCTTTGTTCCTTGTTCTATTGATTGCATATATACTGGTCTGCATAGGAAGTATATGACATTACATCTGCAGTTTATTAATTATAATGTGTACAGTGCAGGTTCAGTGACGGCAGAAATTTGCACCGGAAGGATACCAACTAAATATATATTAGTATTGTTCAAGAGCTATCTTGGCGCTCTCCACTGACTGCGCGCAAACAACACTGTCGCTTAACTACAAAACATCTACTATTATTTTATGCTACATTTTCTACAATGTTTATACTTTCTAAGTTTGGAAAATATATGGCTTTAATCTGGATTTTTTGTCTCAATGGTTTTAAAAATGTATTTGGTGAGAATGCCGACACTAACCCCTCGACTACACCATACTGCTATTTGAAACGATTCCTACTACTCATGTCTTGGAGTGTTGGTAGACCCATGTAAGTTAACATTTTGGTGACGCATACTGCTTCTCTGGCTTTGTAGTCACCATATATAAATCGTCCTCCCTGTTACAATACAACCATATTCTAGTCTACTAGTGCTACTTAGGCAGTTCGTCTACATTGTAACGGGCAGTGCCTGAGGTTTCTCTCTAGAAATGCAAAAGTAGTGTTTGATTTCTTGTTCGATTTGATATTATCCGATTCCCACTTGAACTCCACATATAGTGTTAGTTCAATGTAAGGGTTTTCACTGACAGTCTGTAGTATGTGATTATGTAGGGTGCATAATTCAGATGGTTTTGCTGTTTTACTGGTCATACTGAGAAAGTAGCATTTAGTGCCATTAAATGTCATACTCCAATCTGGATCGGATTTGTTCAGGGCTGTGAGATCATTCTGGAGGATATGATGGTCACTCTGCGTTTGAATTGTTCTCTAAAGGAATCAGTAATTGCAAACAGCCCGACCTGAGATTTCACATAGTCTAGAAGGTCATTAACATGGCAAACTGAACGGAGTGGTTCAAGTATGGTTCCTGAGGGACACCGGTGTCGACAGTGACTGCTTAAAATTATTTTCTATCCACCACCACTTTCATGTGTCTCTTTCACAAGAACATCTCTTACTATGTAGTGGCCCCGTGATTCCATTGTTTTCCAACTCGGATGGTAATGTATGACCTTTATTTGTTATTGGAAGTCCCCACTAGGTCTATATGAATTTTGGTTAATAGGTCCTATTCGGAGTGGATTAACCTTACAACCTAATCTTTATCAGTTTGAAAGACAGATCCAGCTATATTGCTTGAGATTGCTTTATGGAGTTGAAATGTGTAAGGTATATATTTTGTTCTCATTATTAAGTACCATTTTTCATGTCTAGTTCTACTCATTATTTATCATTCGGATAATTAAGATATCCGTTTGCAATATTTTCAAATCAGAACGGAAAAGGTATATCATGCATGGTAACGAGGAAAGATCCACTGACGCTACATAGGTTAGTAGATGGTGTGGTAACGTGTCATTAAATTTCTTTTGATCATCAAACATATTTAGCTGCTTTGCTTTCTGTTATCTAGAATAACCTCAAGTTACTGTTCGATGAAATGTTGAACCTCTTTATATAATTTTAAGCTTTATTTCTACTAGTTTCAAACTATTCAATTAAAATAACGTTGATAAAAATAACTCACAACTTCTGCATGGTAGAGTTACAGCAGGAGGGCATGTCTAGGTTTGCGATTTAATTTGTATGGATTTTTAGTAATGCATATGGTAGTTGCTCAAGAACTCAACGTAAGCACGTAATATAAATGGACATGTGGAATCACTGTCATGGGCTTTTACTTCGGTATGGACCAGTTGGTTGTATTATCTGCATTTACATTTATAACACCGGCAATGTATGGGTGTAAGAATTGGTTATATGCTTGATTATATACAGCGGATTCAAGTTTCAATATAGACCAGCTATACAAATAAATAACCATCCTAATTCTCAAATGTACTTAACAATTATGTCATTTTGTAAATGGTTTAGGCCTAAAATATAATAATATAATAAAACTCGTAAGCGAACAGGTAAAGGATATTTCACAATCTTTATTTGAAAGTATATGAAGTCTAAATAATTAGTGTAAAGAATCATTTATAATCGGATCTTGTCAAGAAATAAATAATAAAAGTTCTAGTCGAGATCCCAATCATGGATATCTAAATAACGAGTGTAAAGAATCGTTTCTAATCGGATCTTGTCAATAGATAAATAGTACAAGGACATAAAAGTAATTCTAGGTTTTGAATTGATCAATAAAAAAATAACTCTAGGTTATGTATTCATTAATATAAAAATATATGCATGCATGCATATAATGGCAAGTCCAAGCGTAACATAAAAGTAATGACATAAATGTCTGACTAATATTATTAGAAAGGAATTCATATTTGAATAATAATCATATAAAATGCCATATTCAGATATTTAGTTTTCTAATCTAGTTTATAAGGAAATTATGAAGTTTTTGATGTAGAAATGCAAATAGTATATTTAATGAATCATATAATTTAGGGATATTATGCAGGATTATTCGACATTTATTACCTTTCCGACAATTTCTTAAAGTTAATGCATGATTCCTAGTATTCGAATCAGGAACATACAATTTGGTTAAATTTACTCTTACCAAAACAGAGTTATGGGGAAAACATGCAGTACTTTTGCATTGCCATTCTACCTTTTAACTCCTGTTTCACAAGATCATTTGGAAACCTTCTAACTTTTTTTTATTTACCTATGCTCTGCAATATTAGTTATCATACGTACAAACTCTCGCTCCTTAAGAAAATTAGTGCTTAAATGTTATTAAATAACTAAACAACACTAAATATTATCAAAAATAATATTACACATAATATAGATATGTATAATAGAACGACCTGTTCGTATCAGTTAGACGCAACTGATAAAATCGACCGACCTAGCTGGATAGCTTTAGACATTTTGTTCCAATATTTCCATAGAAACAGATTTACATTGTGATGGCGACTGGTAGGAGGCTTTTTATAAGATTACGATCATACAATGTTATCGAATACGACGTAAATATAATTATCTACCATCAGCATCTACTACGATATAACCAATTTCCAAACGTATGACCGTGTGACTGCCATCCTTACAAAGAATGCAATCATAAAGAACTATAATACAACAAGAAGGTTAGCAGAAATGTTATAACTGAAACAAATACTAAACAGGAAAGCATAATAAAGCAGGACAAACAGCCAGCAAAGATGATATAAAACTGTTGAAAATGCAATGAAATTTAAGCTAATACGATATTACAAATTATAATCATTTTTAAATTAGTGTAGCTAGTTTTCTTATATATGACAATACTATGTTACGTATACAATATATTAACTCAGAATATTGTGATTCAGAGGGAAAGTGCGATTGCAATATCCCCTACTTTTCTGACAGTAATAAATGCATATGCAACCTGTACTGTAGGTCATGTATCTGTAAACAGTAAAGGAGTGTTTTATTTTAAATGACGATCAAATAGGTACATTTTCGTGCATAAAATAATTTCATTACAATGACAAGGAGGAGTAGAACGGCGTTCCCACCAACAATAAAATAATCTTGCTGTGTTTGTTGGATATTAACTGGATTTGTAAACATGAGGAAATATGTGGGCGAACTGAAGAAAGATAGTTATCTCAAAACCCAATCATGTGACGAATCCTTATCTTCATTAAATTGCATATAATATTAACATTGATTACTCTTCGGTGATAAGAAAAAATGTAAGTCATAACGAGAAAGGCATGCAGGTGTATAAGCATCTATGCACTATTCATGCCTGATTATTTACTGATGTCTCATGAACTATACATAATCTACATAGCATCCACTGCCATTGTTTACGAAAAGAAAACACATCAACAAGTTGTAAAATCAAACTAATGTATGTATAAGTATAGTACAGGTAACAATAGCAAAGAAGGTTCATGAACTCAGTGTGTACTGTTGTACATCCAAAGGTTGAATTAAATATTACTGTATGTTCTAGAAATATATATATATATATATATATATATATATATATATATATATATATATATATATATATATATATATATATACATATACACATATATATATATATATATATATATATATATATCTATATATATATATATATATATCTATATATATATATATATATATATATATATATATATATATATATATATATATATATATATATATATATATATATATATATATATATATATATATATATATATATATAAGAACTAGAGGAACTAATGTTTACAATTATTTAAAAGCGTCCAAAAGTTTATCGTTTTTGGCTACTACCATCGGAAATTCAACGGACCTGATGCTATTCTTATAACTGAAAAGCAACGTAACTGTAATGGTATAGAGTGCCACGTTACCATGATATGTAGTGTAATGGACTCTTTGATCGGTAACATGTATGGTACATAAGTCCATTTTGATCTGAAAAGATTGCAAGGGGATAACATGGTAATATGCAGCTTTCGGAAAGTTTTAAATTATTTTTGAGATATTATATGCCACCAGAAGCAAATGTGAGGCCATTGATGATCACACTAATTGTATTTCTTTAGTCTGTAACTTTTACTTTTATATGTTCTGTTTAGATCAATCCAAAGCAGTTGGTTTTGGTTCTTAATGACCTACCATAGCCGAGTTTGCACAATTGACATATACATGTGTGTGTGTGTGTGATTTGGATTTTTAAGGTAGCTTTAACAATGTTTCAGTCATATCGCTACGATGCCTGCAGTGTGGAAGTTTATAGTGATGTCTAGCACTGAGGCATCATGCCGCAGACGTGTAGCATGATGTCGAACCAAATCACATTATTCTGACACCAGGCCGACCAGTCCTAACACTAATCTCTTAATACTGAGCGCCAAGCGAAGCAGCTGTTAGTAAAAGTTTGTAAGTCTTGGTATGACTCGGCTGGGCATCGAACCGACGACATCCGAGACGGACGCTCTAACCACTAGGCTTCCAGAGCAGTCAAATTTTAGGTTTGATGTAAAATGTCTCACCTTAATCATTAAAACGTTAGAATTAGTATTATTATTTACTTGCTCATACAGGAGAAAAATCAGTTGCACGAAAATATTCCCTCTCTTCATCTTTAAAGTACACAAATGAAATTAGATTTGAAATCAGCACCGTTAACTATATTTATTCTCCCGCTATCTTTAGCAATTTCTTTCTATTTCACGTTTAAATCTCCAACGTTATTTTATATTTTGATATTTTGTATTTAAATTTATGGTATTGTTGAATTTGCAAAACATTTTCCTACATGTATTGTTTGTGTATCTCCTTTTCCGAGTGCAGATTACAGCAGATATTGAATATATTTATTTTCGTATTATTATCCACATAATATGTGTATATATTTTATACAGTTTGAACGTTTTTCAGAACTTTTTGTAACATTTAAAGAGTACTTTACGCTGATTAGATTGTGTACTTAATTCTCATCAGACCAATAAATATAGCAAGATAAAACGTTGGAGAGTACTACCTTTTAAATTAGACAATTCGTATGAAAACAGTTCTAACTATTCACGTAAAACGTTTATATGCGCAATTGATCTGAACTCAGAGTCACCATTTATGGCCGTTACCCTAGTAGCATACATTATATTCATTTCTGAAAAGGAAACATTAAATAATCTTAAATGAAGCTCTGAAACTTTCAAATTAAAATGATTTCAACAAGACATACAATTGCACATGAATTTTGTAGTTTGCCCATATACATATATATATATATATATATATATATATATATATATATATGTGTGTGTGTGTGTGTGTGTGTGTCTGAGAGAGAGAGAGAGAGAGAGAGAGAGAGAGAGATTGTATCAGAACCGATCAGATCTACATTATTATTGAGATCTAGGTTACATTCAAGCGGAATGAACATATCGTACACTTATCACCACGTCACTTATCCGCATTGTGAATTTAAGTCTCGTGAGTTTTGGATTAAGACAATACCAGTGACACAGTGCCTTAAAGACAGTGTACAATGGCCACTCACACATTAATTGATCGCCTGATTATATTGTTGCAAATGTAGTTGCTGCACGTATTCTAATAACTTAAACTGCTCCTTAAATCCGACTTGGATTACAGAAAGATGATGCCACTGCGAGAGATGTACGTTTCTTGCATGACAAGAAAAAGGGGATAGTTATAATAATTTATGTTGAATACTTCATCGTATTTCACAATAACGCCTAATCTGTCTACCTCTGCATATGTAACTATTTTCAATATAATTCTTTAAAACATATAATTGTCTTAATTGTACTTCTTCTACAGTTTTAATTGTCATTTCGGATAAATGTATATAAATCCTACACGGTAATTTTGCTACAAATGCTGTCAGAAGTGGGATCATTTTGGATGTAATGGAGTCCTGAAATTATTGTTTCATTATTCGTATGTGATCTTTCGTGTTTTTCAAACGATACTGACAAGACAGTGAGGTTAAGAAGACGCAACGCATTACTTTATATTTTTTTTGTACACAGTTCATGTTTTTGTTGCCTTTCAAGAAGGAAAATACGCTTCATTGAAAGTGTTGTAATTACCCATTTTATGTATAATGCTGCATTTAAGTTTGTCATCAGATGTTTTAAATGGAATCAATGAAAGAACTGGTAGAACTGGCAATGCAGGTTGGCTAAGAGGGGGAGTCCCGTAGAAATGTTGTTCGTGAAGATCAGGCTTAGGAAATGGATTAAATGTTAAAGGGGTCGGAAATAGAAAGGGGAAAATTAAAGATAGAAATGGAAGCCAAGGAAAGAAAATGGCTTTTAAAAAGAAAATAGAATTACAAAAGCAGGCCGAGAAGGAGAAGATAGAATTAGAGAAATAGACGTGAGAGCTAGAAAAACAGGCCGAAAGGACAGGATAGGATGGGAAAAGGGAAACAAAAAGGGACATGATGGAACTGATTAGTGAAGTAGAGGATAGTAGGTTAGAAAACTAAATGCAAGTTAGATTATATGCTTTGGAGATGGAATGTAGAAATTGAGAGAGGGAGCATGAAATACATTCTGAACTATTGCAAGCTATGTTGGAGGGGGAACATAAGTCTAAACCGAGAGGTCCAAAATTGCCCCCATTTGAGGACGATAAAGATACTATGGATAGTTATCTAAACAGGATCGAAACGTACGCCACGGTACAAAAATAGAAAGAAGACGATTGGTCGCTTCATCTTATAGCGTTTTTGAAGGGTAAAGCATTCGACGTGTAATCGCGTTTTTCCGTGGCCGATTCGCTGAAATATATGACATGGTCACATAGGCGGATATAATTCTCTGAAGCTCTGGGAGGATTTCAGAATGTCGTCTCGCTAAACACCAAAGCTGGGAATCAGGTCTAGGACCAAAAACCCAAGGAACCTGAAAAAACATTTTATGGATTAAAAGGAAAGGCATAAGGTCAAGCAATGTTTCACTTGCAAGGAGTGTGGACATATGTCACTCAGTTGTCCAAAGCGGAAGGTACCAGTCCAGAGAGTCTCGGTGGCCATTAAAGGCCAACGGTCGGTAGATGAACACTCGACGTTTTTCAGCAGGTTAAGCTAGAAGCAGTATACGAGCCTGTAATGCGTGCAGAGATCGGGCGCGATGCGATCCAATCGATCGGCACGTGTATTTTCCCCGAGTCAATGGTACCGACGGCGAAAGGCACTGTCAACGGGCAGGATGTGACCGTTTTACGGTACACATGGTGCTCCAGTGTAGTCGTGAAACAGAGTCTCCTCCGCGATGACCAATTGCTTTAAATCGCCTTGTATGGTACTGGACTAAACAATCTACCACGTTTGTGTCGCAATGATATATACTGAAACACCTTTCTTGACTGGAACTTTGTTAGAGTTGTGCATTGACAACCCGATATATGAAGTTACGATTGGCAATGTACAGGGATCTGGAATCCCAACCATGTCCGACTTCCGAGTCCCTGTGATCCAAGCACTGCAAATCATAGATCAGGTAAAGAAGGATAACAAACCGCTACGTAAATTAAAGTAGCGGAAGCTATTACCGATGTCTACCGCGAATAGTGTTTGAATGAAGAAGAACGTGACGCGTCTTTACGTGCAATTGCGGAGAATGCAATATCGGGTACAGTGAGGTAGTGTAAGAACTGAACTCCTGTAAATTTCTACATCGAATAGGTTTAATATACATTGAATACTCTATATTTGATTGGACGTTCTTGAAACTAGGTGTTACCCAGAAATTCAAGGTCGCGCTCGAGTCAAGTATGGTGGGTCATTTAGGTATGAAGAAAACAATGGATAGGGTACTGAGATAATTATATTGGCCTGGTGTCAATAGCGACGTAGCCCGGCTTTGTGGCTCGTGCGATGTTTGCTAGAAGAAGGTCTCTAAGGGAATGGTAACTAGAGTACCGTTAGTTCAGATGCCCCTGTTTATTAATCCGTTTAAAAGTGGCCATTGATATTGAGGTACCTATATTTCCACAGACAGATCGGAGAAACCGATATATCTTAACGCTAGTAGATTACGCCACTAGCTATTCTGAAGCCATATCTTTGCAATCAAACGAAACCGAACGTGTAGCCGAAGCGCTCGTAAACATGTTCTGCAGAGCCGCTGTGCCCAAAGAGGTTCTTACTGATTGTGGAGCGTAATTCACCTCCGATATAATTGGAAATAGTGTAGGTTATTGTCCCTTAAACTGTTTTACGCAACACGATAGAACCCTATGTGCAATGGGTATGTAGAGAAATGGGACGTTGACACAAGTGTTCCAAAAGATGTGTGGAAAGACCTAAGGATTGGAATAGGTACCTAAACTCAATTATGTTCGCGTATCATGAGGTTCCTCATGAAAGCTTAGGATTCTTTCCGTTTGAACTATTGTACGGTAGAACAGTTTGTGGTCCTATGAGTATTGTACGCGAACTGTGGTCAGGCGAGGTTGAGAACGAAGAAACTAGGACCAATTAACAATACATGGTAGAATTGCGCGAAAGGTTCGATGGTGCATGTCGAATGGTGCAAGATAAACTCGCGAACTCTAGTTGTAAATACACGAAGTACTACAACCGAGGAACGCAGAGTAAGAAGCTTAATGTAGGCGATCAAGTGTTGATGCTTCACCCTACTAGTCAAATGGAAAGGGCCATACGAAGTCAAATAGGTGAAAGGCGAAATAGACTGCAACATCGTGACGTGGAAGGTTTTTCCATCATATTTCACGCCAACATGCTGGAACTCTAAGTAGACATACCTTGTCAAACAGTTGATAATGATGGTCTTGAATGTAGTGTGTGTAGCGGTGATAGCGGATAGGTCGTGTGACCAATCGGAATTCGTCTCTAGTACAGAATCGCCCCTTTAAAACCCCATTAACGTAGGGAAGGAAGGTATATATCAGATCAATGTATGCCCAGATTTATCAAAGGGTCAGCATACGCAGATCTTGGAGGTTTTGTCAAAATACCCAGAGATGTTTAGGACAAACCAGGCCGTACCTCAGACCCGATCAGAATTAAAGGATATCTAATACCCTTTAATGCGCGGGAGATATTCAACGAAGAAGGGGTGAAAATGTTAGATCAGGAAGTGATCGAACCTTCCAGTTCCCCGTACTCATGAGACAGAAAGAAGGGTCAAACCATTTTTACATTGACTCTCGGCAACTCAACAAAATCACCGTGTTCGACGCAGAAACAATTCCAGATATAGAAAGTTTATTTTCAAAGTTGGCGGGTCACAAATCCATTTACTAGGTAGACCTTACCAAGAGATATTTGCAGATACCACTCGCCAATAATGTCCGCAAGCTAACGGCTTTCGCGACTCCCAAAGGTCTTGTCATGTCTTTCGGTTTATTCAACGCCGGTGAGTCGTCCGTTCGTCTCATGCCCAAACTGTTAAACGGTATGAAAATGATCGACAGTTCTGTAGATCATATCTTTGATTATATATATATATATATATATATATATATATATATATATATATATATATATATATATATATATATATATATATATATATATATATATATATATATATATATATACCTGGGATGAACATTTTAAGGTATTAAGGGTTCTGATCGATAGACGCCTCAGCGATAATTTTACAGCTAGGCCCAACAAATATAGTATCGGGTGTTTTAAGCTAGAATGTTTGTGACACCTTGTAAGTGGGCTAGGCCAGATAAAACCTCACCCAAACAAAATGGGAGCAATCAGACATACACCTAGACCGAAAACTAAGAAACAAGTAAGATCTTTCGTAGGTTTGATTGGGTTTTACAGGAAACATGTCCCCAATGTTACGGCTATTGCCAGCCCGTTAAAAGATTTGACTTAGAAAGGGCAACCTAATGAAGGTCCCTGGGGTGTGTTCCAGGAAAAAGTGTCTAACGCTTTAAAACACAAACTGGTAAGTGCACAAATCTTAAAATTGCCAGAATTGAACAAAAGTTTGGAGCTGCGGACTTGGGGTTGTTTTGCTACGGCAGCAAGAGGGGATAAAATTACACATTGCTTATGCAGGTAGGAAATTGCTCTCTAGGGAGCAAAACTACTCCGTGATTGAGAAGGAGTGCCTAGACTTAATATGGGGGATATGAAAATTACATACGTACCTTTTCGGGAGGAAGTTTACCTTACACACAGATCATAAGAATAACTTATGATTTAACAGGGCAAAGGTTGCCAACGCAAGATTGATGCGTTGGGCGTTGTCTTTCCAGCTGTATAGTTTTCCAATCAAGGCAAATCGAGCGTAAGAAAATGTGGGTCTTTTTTAAGTTTGGTGTAATTAGCATATCATTTCGTTCATTATTCAAAATTGAATGTTTTAGTAATTGTCTATGTTCACATTCCGTGATTTTTCTAATCGTGTTACCACTATTTTTAAGGGGTAGGTATTGTCACAGAAATTTATATAGATTTTTTTTGTATTAAATACATGTACTCGGGTGTCGGTTTTTTTTTTGTGTACAACGATACCCGAAGATGATTTATGTATGTTGTACAAAGATTTCGTAATAGTGAGTTCAGTTCATCATATGTTGCACGTGCGATGTGCTTTCGATGGGATGAACCGACTATTTCCAGCGCACACGCGACATATTGCGGCATCTTCTGCGTATACATACCTCACCGTAGGTCAAAACCTTACATTAAGGAGTGTCTTGACAGATAGCGTTCTACTTTAATGACTTGCACATCTTCAGCTGTATAAATTGTAACTCTTGTACCACCACGTTTATTTTTGTATATTTTCTTTAGTATTACCATCCGGCTATTTTCTATTCTTGTTTGTGAATTAGTAAGTGATTTATGTTAGAAATATTTAAAGTTGCATATTTTTGGAAACGTTTAGTACGATAGGATTCTCGTCGGGCACTTTTACGTTCACATCTGAACTTGTGTATTATTTTGTAATTATTGTGCCGATAATGTAATCTGTGTAGCTTACGTATATAACATCATTGCATGTCATCATTTATGGCCGTGTCATGCATAGTTCACTGTGTTAGATGTATTTTTAGATCAACAGAGTCATCGGCATAGCAGCTGTATAGGTGACCAGAGTGATCTGAGTCTCAGCTGTATAGATGACCCGATTGGTCAGAATGATCAGAGTTATCGGAGACTTGTCAAGGACAATCTTTTCCAAAACAATGAAACGTTTCGAAGATTGGACACACTGAATTCAAACGATTGTCTGAGTGTGATCTTTGATAAAATATAAAGATACGGAAGGTAGCGTAACTGCGATAAAAAAAGATCGGAAGATTTTGCCTCTTTTGCTTACTGCCAAATCGGACCATAATATGAAATTGCAACATAATGCAAATGACATTATTGAAAACTAAATCAATGATAACCAGTTACTTTGTCTATTAATATAATTCAAACGCAATTTATTTCCTCAGACTCCAAACGTTTTACTGTGATCCCTTTGCTCATATTAATAGAAGAAGCATTACAACTCAAACAATCAAACTAGTAACTTTGAATCATCCAGTCTCGAGCAGTATTCTACAGTAACATGTAGGTTGCTTCTTGTAATAATTCTAATAGATGTAGCTGTAGTTGTATTTACCTTTTAATTCTTTATGTGGACAGTCTGGCTATGCTATTTTAAGCGTCTAGGTCATTCAGGATACGATCATGTAATAAGTGGCGAATTTGTTTGGAAGCATCAAGTTCACCGTGTCAAGATGGTATTATTTTCTAATTATAATGAAGTTTGGCATAACTCTTGTCTGACCCTTCTTGATGACGAGGTCAAATGAAGAGATATATAAGTGAGGGATTAAATACGATTCATAGTACATACTAACAGAAATCGAGCATAAGTTCTCAAGATGAAGGCTTCAGTCGTCTTTTTGGTGCTGGTAACTATGCTTGCGATCGTCTTTTCTGAAGGTATTTATTGATTCAACTGTTTTAGGTTACTCTTATACAGGGTTAAAACATATTTTATAGACCATCGGTTCAACTGACATGCACATATATAAAAAACCACATGAGGTATGTGTGCCACATACAAGTAGTGTAAGTATGAATACTTATATTTTCATTAAAAAAACTGTATGTTCTCCCTGTTAAAGAGCTAACTTTGATATAATATGTTGTTTGTGACTACTTACCAAGGCATTACAATAGTTTTCTTCAAGAGTTCAAATACGGACGCATTGGTTAATATTGCATCATCAAAAATGTGTTTCCATTTGACTAAATCACAGTAGTCTATCAGCATAGTTTAATTTCGCAATGTGAACTGAATTAACGTTAGCTACAAGAAACCAGTAATTCAATTTACAGGATATGTTTCCAGTAATAGGTTCTTCTCAGCAGAGTGAACAAGGCTATTACATAATCATCAACACATATATCAGCCTTTAATGAACTATATACAATATACCGTCCAAATACATAATTTAGCGGGACAAAATGCGACTCGAGTGACATTACATTCCAGGAAATATGCTAGTACTAATTAAAAAAGTGAAATCTAATTCTTATTGACTTACTCAACGAATCAAACAGTGTGTCAGAAAGTATGCCTAAGTCTGCTGAGAAGTTTAAAAGAAGATGACAAATTGTTTATAAACATGATTGTCGAGAATCACCACAAGGCATCACCACAAGGCATTACCCATTCCCTGTTGCGATGAAGATTATGTTTGGCAGTTTTCAAAGCAAAAAGGTCCGAGCAAACATATATTTCAATTTTCAACAAGCAATTATGAAATTAGAATATGTAGATACACAAAACAAAGTTTATAATTCCAACCAGTGTGTGTATATAATACATATTCGTTGTTTAAGTCAGTTATTTATATATTTCTACACGCTGATAAAATCTGCCTTATTTAATAGGAAATTAAACTGCATCCATATTTGTAAATAAGTTGAAAACATCAATACAAGTACTGATTCCCCTTTAACCAAATAACAACTAGGCGCATAAACGGAATTCACATACATTATTCTCCTCAGTTCCATTAACATTTCTAAAACAACTTAAATCATTCAATTTAATTCGCCGTTAGAGAGATGCAGTGGATCTTTAAAATATTCGAGTCATTTCGAATTTTTCTTTGGCTGGTATTTTAATTTCGGGTACTCTTAGAGATTGCAATAACAAGATCATAAATTATTTCCTCATCTAATGAATTCTCTAATTATCTAGTTTTGATCTATTCTTTACATAAAACGTTATATACTGTTATAAATATGTTAGGGTTTGGATAACCTTAGATAAAAGTTCCTTATACCTGTTATATTAACTGATTTAACGGATTGTATTTCCT